>JAVIAB010000139.1:6568869-6996436 GCA_032433765.1 Megaustenia siamemsis | reverse complement strand
TGCAGGACCTTCCATAATAAGTAGAAACATTTACAGGACCTTCCATAATAAGTAGCAACATTTACAGGACCTTCCATAATAAGTAGCAACACTTACAGGACCTTCCATAATAAGTAGCAACACTTACAGGACCTTCCATAATAAGTAGCAACACTTACAGGACCTTCCATAATAAGTAGCAACACTTACAGGACCTTCCATAATAAGTAGCAACACTTACAGGACTTCCATAATAAGTAGCAACACTTACAGGACCTTCCATAATAAGTAGCAACACTTACAGGACCTTCCATAATAAGTAGCAACACTACAGAAGTTCCATAATAAGTAGCAACACTTACAGGAAGTTCCATAATAAGTAGCAACACTTACAGGACCTTCCATAATAGTAGCAACACTTACAGGAAGTTCCATAATAAGTAGCAACACTTACAGGACCTTCCATAATAAGTAGCAACACTTACAGGACCTTCCATAATAAGTAGCAACACTTACAGGACCTTCCATAATAAGTAGCAACACTTACAGGAAGTTCCATAATAAGTAGCAACACTTACAGGACCTTCCATAATAAGTAGCAACACTTACAGACCTTCCATAATAAGTAGCAACACTTACAGGACCTTCCATAATAAGTAGCAACACTTACAGGACCTTCCATAATAAGTAGCACACTTACAGGAATTCCATAATAAGTAGCAACACTTACAGGACCTTCCATAATAAGTAGCAACACTTACAGGAAGTTCCATAATAGTAGCAACACTTACAGGAAGTTCCATAATAAGTAGCAACACTTACAGGACCTTCCATAATAAGTAGCAACACTTACAGAAGTTCCATAATAAGTAGCAACACTTCAGGAAGTTCCATAATAAGTAGCAACACTTACAGGACCTTCCATAATAAGTAGCAACACTTACAGGAAGTTCCATAATAAGTAGCAACACTTACAGGACCTTCCATAATAAGTAGCAACACTTACAGGACCTTCCATAATAAGTAGCAACACTTACAGGACCTTCCATAATAAGTAGCAACACTTACAGGACCTTCCATAATAAGTAGCAACACTTACAGGACCTTCCATAATAAGTAGCAACACTTAACAGGAAGTTCCATAATAAGTAGCAACACTTACAGGAAGTTCCATAATAAGTAGCAACACTTACAGACCTTCCATAATAAGTAGCAACACTTACAGGACCTTCCATAATAAGTAGCAACACTTACAGGAAGTTCCATAATAAGTAGCAACACTTACAGGACCTTCCATAATAAGTAGCAACACTTACAGGAAGTTCCATAATAAGTAGCAACACTTACAGGACCTTCCATAATAAGTAGCAACACTTACAGGAAGTTCCATAATAAGTAGCAACAACACTTACAGGAACCTTCCATAATAAGTAGCAACACTTACAGGAAGTTCCTAATAAGTAGCAACACTTACAGGAAGTTCCATAATAAGTAGCAACACTTACAGGACCTTCCATAATAAGTAGCAACACTTACAGGAAGTTCCATAATAAGTAGCAACACTTACAGGAAGTTCCATAATAAGTAGCAACACTTACAGGACCTTCCATAATAAGTAGCAACACTTACAGGAAGTTCCATAATAAGTAGCAACACTTACAGGACCTTCCATAATAAGTAGCAACACTTACAGGACCTTCCATAATAAGTAGCAACACTTACAGGAAGTTCCATAATAAGTAGCAACACTTACAGGAAGTTCCATAATAAGTAGCAACACTTACAGGACCTTCCATAATAAGTAGCAACACTTACAGGAAGTTCCCATAATAAGTAGCAACACTTACAGGAAGTTCCATAATAAGTAGCAACACTTACAGGACCTTCCATAATAAGTAGCAACACTTACAGGAAGTTCCATAATAAGTAGCAACACTTACAGGACCTTCCATAATAAGTAGCAACACTTACAGGACCTTCCATAATAAGTAGCAACACTTACAGGACCTTCCATAATAAGTAGCAACACTTACAGGAAGTTCCATAATAAGTAGCAACACTTACAGGAAGTTCCATAATAAGTAGCAAACACTTACAGGACCTTCCATAATAAGTAGCAACACTTACAGGACCTTCCATAATAAGTAGCAACACTTACAGGAAGTTCCATAATAACGTTCACGACTCCCCAGATGTTCCTCAACAACCCTTAATTCCCAAAATACTCCCAACAACTCAAAAAAAAAAAAAAAGTAAAGAGCCCCCGTCACGCCAAGAGGCGAATAGGGAATTTGGTGTTAGTGACGATAATTTTTACGACCTTTGGCACATGATTTTTGGGGATAATCAACAACTCATAACTTCCCAAATAAAGGTAAAGTAAAGGTAAAGTAAAGGTAAAGTAAGGTAAAGTAAAGGTAAAGTAAAGGTAAAGTAAAGGTAAAGTAAAGGTAAAGTAAAGGTAAAGTAAAGGTAAAGTAAAGTAAATAAAGGTAAGTACAGACTTGAACCGGCGTCTTAGCACGCGAGTTTACACCCATATGTTCTCGGGCGCCTATCCAGAAATGTTCGGAAATTTCTTGATAGTGTCGCCTCAAGCACCGAAACTCAGATGCGAGGCAACATTCCTCACCTTCCCAGGTAATACCCTGGCACCATTTTCTGCCAACGGCTGGGGTCGACCGTGGGGGTATTTTTTTTTTTTTTCCAACCACGAGTACAACTCACACTGCTCCCCGCGGGAATCGAACACGGTTGTCCGAACGTCGGTAGCCCGGTCGGGTGGTTTTCCCAACTATGCTACCGAGGCCCCCCAGTATTCTCCAACAACTCATGACTCCCTAAATTTACTTAACATCTAAGAACTCTAGTGATATTACCCAACAACATCATAACTCGAAGGACGCCTTCCCCCCCCCCCCCCCCCCCCCCCCCCCCAAATAACGCACATCTCCTGGATGTAAACGAACAACTGAGAACTCTCATGACATTACCCAATTCCCGTGATATTCCCCAACTGCCATGATATTCCCCAACTCCCACGTTCTCTTCCCAAGCTCTCACTGACGAGTTCCAGATATGTTCCCGGACTATTAAAATTAATAACCTGCATGCACTAATTCAGTATCTCGTAGCTCTGTAAATGACGCACTTGATATAGCCTCGTATCTTTCCACTTGAAGTGCTCGTGCCGACACGGTGGTTAGGTCAAGTTATACAAGAAACCCAACAACTGTTTATAGATTTTTGCAGAGAACGAGCAGTAAATGTATTATGTTATTTTATGTTATATTATGTTAAGTTATGTTATTTAAGAACGTCATCACTGTAACAGGTCTATGCAAAGGCGCTCAGAATTTTCATTGAGTATCTTTGAGGAGAAACCTAACCCTCGTGCACGAACTCCGTAACAATCCCATGATCCATCGCGAGGGTAGATTTTTGCTACAATTTTGCCCGGACAGGAGTCATTTTTTTACTCTCAGGGGTTGTTCAACGTGCGCGAGTGTACACAGTACCTCCTATTATTTTCCGTTATCCGAGAGGGTTAGACATTGGATCTCACTACCCAGAGAGGGTTATACATACATTGGATCTCACTACCCAGAGAGGGTTAGACATTGTATCTCACTACCCAGAAGGGTTAGACATTTTATCTCACTACCCAGAGAGGGTTAGACATTGGATCTCACTACCCAGAGAGGGTTAGACATTGGATCTCACTACCCAGAGAGGGTTAGACATTTTATCTCACTACCTAGAGAGGGTTAGACATTGGATCTTACTACCCAGAGAGGGTTATACATACATTGGATCTCACTACCCAGAGATGGTTAGACATTGGATCTCACTACCCAGAGAGAGTTAGACATTTTATCTCACTACCCAGAGAGGGTTAGACATTGTATCTCCCTACCAGAGAGGGTTAGACATTGTATCTCACTACCCAGAGAGGGTTAGACATTGTATCTCACTACCAAGAGAGGGTTATACATACATTGGATCTCACTACCCAGAGAGGGTTAGACATTTTATCTCCCTACACAGAGAGGGTTAGACATTGTATCTCACTACCCAGAGAGGGTTAGACATTGTATCTCACTACCAAGAGAGGGTTATACATACATTGGATCTCACTACCAAGAGAGGGTTAGACATTTAATCTCCCTACACAGAGAGGGTTAGACATTGTATCTCACTACTCAGAGAGGGTTAGACATTGTATCTCACTACCCAGAGAATGTTAGACATTGTATCTCACTACCCAGAGAGGGTTAGACATTGTATCTCACTACCAAGAGAGGGTTAGACATTGTATCTCCCTACCCAGAGAGGGTTAGACATTGTATCTCCCTACCCAGAGAGGGTTAGACATTGTATCTCACTACCCAGAGAGGGTTAGACATTGTATCTCACTACCAAGAGAGGGTTATAATTACATTGGATCTCACTACCCAGAGAGGGTTAGACATGGATCTCACTACCCAGAGAGGGTTAGACATTTTATCTCACTACCCAGAGAGGGTTAGACATTGTATCTCCCTACCCAGAGAGGGTTAGACATTGTATCTCACTACCCAGAGAGGGTTAGACATTGTATCTCACTACCAAGAGAGGGTTATACATACATTGGATCTCACTACCCAGAGAGGGTTAGACATTTTATCTCCCTACACAGAGAATGTTAGACATTGTATCTCACTACCCAGAGAGGGTTAGACATTGTATCTCACTACCAAGAGAGGGTTATACATACATTGGATCTCACTACCCAGAGAGGGTTAGACATTTTATCTCCCTACACAGAGAGGGTTTAGACATTGTATCTCACTACCCAGAGAGGGTTAGACATTGTATCTCACTACCAAGAGAGGGTTATACATACATTGGATCTCACTACCAAGAGAGGGTTAGACATTTATCTCCCTACACAGAGAGGGTTGGCATTGTATCTCACTACTCAGAGAGGGTTAGACATTGTATCTCACTACCCAGAGAGGGTTAGACATTGTATCTCACTACCAAGAGAGGGTTAGACATTGTATCTCACTACCCAGGAAGGGCTAGACATTGTATCTCACTACCCAGAGAGGGTTAGACATTGTATCTTACTACCCAGAGAGGGGTTAGACATTGGATCTCACTACCCAGAGAGGGTTAGACATTTTATCTCACTACCCAGAGAGGGTTAGACATTGGATCTCACTACCAAGAGATGGTTATACATACATTGGATCTCACTACCCAGAGAGGGTTAGACATTGGATCTCACTACCCAGAGAGGGTTAGACATTTTATCTCACTACCCAGAGAGGGTTAGACATTGTATCTCCCTACCCAGAGAGGGTTAGACATTGTATCTCACTACCCAGAGAGGGTTAGACATTGTATCTCACTACCAAGAGAGGGTTATACATACATTGTATCTCACTACCCAGAGAGGGTTAGACATTTTATCTCCCTACACAGAGAATGTTAGACATTGTATCTCACTACCCAGAGAGGGTTAGACATTGTATCTCACTACCAAGAGAGGGTTATACATACATTGGATCTCACTACCCAGAGAGGGTTAGACATTTTATCTCCCTACACAGAGAGGGTTAGACATTGTATCTCACTACCCAGAGAGGGTTAGACATTGTATCTCACTACCCAGAGAGGGTTAGACATTGTATCTCACTACCCAGAGAGGGTTAGACATTGTATCTCACTACGAAGAGAGGGTTAGACATTGTATCTCACTACCCAGGAAGGGATAGACATTGTATCTCACTACCCAGAGAGGGTTAGACATTGTATCTCACTACCAAGAGAGGTTTAGACATTGTATCTCAATACCCAGGAAGGGCTAGACATTGTATCTCTCTACCCAGAGAGGGTTAGACATTGTATCTTACTACCCAGAGAGGTTAGACATTGTATCTCACTACCCAGAGAGGGTTAGACATTGTATCTCACTACCCAGAGAGGGCTAGGCATTGTATCTCACTACCCAGAGAGGGCTAGGCATTGGATCTCACTACCCAGAGAGGTTAGACATTTTATCTCACTACCCAGAGAGGGTTAGACATTGTATCTCTCACTACCCAGAGACGGTTAGACATTGTATCTCACTACCCAGAGAGGGTTAGACATTGTATCTCACTACCCAGAGACGGTTAGACATTGTATCTCACTACCCAGAGACGGTTAGACATTCTATCTCACTACCCAGAGAGGGTTTAGACATTGTATCTCACTACCCAAGAGGGTTAGACATTGTATCTCACTACCCAGAGAGAGCTAGACATTGGATCTCACTAACCAGAGAGGGCTAGACATTGGATCTCACTACCCAGAGAGGGTTAGACATTGTATCTCACTACGCAGAGAGAGCTAGACATTGTATCTCACTACCCAGAGAGGGTTTAGACATTGGATCTCACTACCCAGAGAGGTTATACATTGTATCTCACTACCCAGAGAGGGTTAGACATTGTATCTCACTACCCAGAGAGGGCTAGACATTGGATCTCACTACCCAGAGAGGGTTAGACATTGGATGTCACTACGCAGAGAGGGTTAGACATTTTATCTCACTACCCAGAGACGGTTAGACATTGTATCTCACTACTCAGAGAGGGTTAGACATTGTATCTCACTACCCAGAGAGGGTTAGACATTTTATCTCACTACCCAGAGAGGGTTAGACATTGTATCTCACTACCCAGAGAGGGCTAGACATTGTATCTCACTACCCAGAGAGGGTTAGACATTGTATCTCACTACCCAGAGAGGGTTAGACATTGTATCTCACTACCCAGAGAGGGTTAGACATTGTATCTCACTACCCTAAGAGGGTTAGACATTGTATCTCACTACCCAGAGAGGGTTAGACATTCTATCTCACTACCCAGAGAGGGTTAGACATTCTATCTCACTACCCAGAGAGGGTTAGACATTGTATCTCATTACTCAGAGAGGGTTAGACATTGTATCTCACTACCCAGAGAGGGTTAGACATTTTATCTCACTACCCAGAGACCAGGGTAGGGTTAAGACACGAGGAAACCAAGGATTCCATTTTTCTTTATTGTGACAATATTCCCCAATGGTGAAATTGAACCCGAGACCTTATTGTCCTGAAGGCGACACCTTACCCTTCCACCACCCAGCCTGCGTAAAATGGATTAACGACTGGCGTTAAAAGACTACAATTTAAATTTGTGTGAACGACTATGGGAGTAGAATTCAGCTTTTTTGTAGTTATTTTTTTTTCTGTGATAAGTCAATCAAATTTATGTCCTCATTACTTATCAACGACAATTGCAGGAAATAACATATCTATTGATGACGGAAACTCCGAAGAAAGAGATAACCATAGATTACTCAAGAACACATATTTATTAAGCAAAGTGAGCTGTACTTGTGGTTGGAAAAAAATACCCCCGCGGTCGACCCAACCGCTGACAGAATAATACCAGGGTATTGCTCTAGGAAGGTGAGGAATGTCGCCTCGCATCGTGAGTTTCGATGCTTGAAGCGACTCTATCCAAAAGTCTCCGAACAATTCTGGATACGCGGCCGACGTGTGCTATGCCGCCGATTCGAGTCTCGTACTTTACCTTGACCTTTACCTTTACCTTTTATTTTTTTCACAGCGGCCTGTAAAGTTTCACAAACAAACAAAAATAAGGAAATTAACACAAAATCAATGGGCAGCTCAAATCTGGCTTCTAACACGAGGGCTTTAACACAGTGTCTTGCTACTAGTGATAACTGCACTAACGGAAACTGTCAGACCCCCCGAAATGCGTTCGAGTCGCGTATGGTTTTATGTAGTTTATGTTTGTACTGTCCCAGAAAAAAAGAAAATAGTAGAGCCTCGTCACGCTACGTATAGGGAATATGTTGTTTGTGACCATAAATTGTACAGACCTTCGGCACATGGTTTGTTGGTGTAATGTGGTCACTTTCTCACTACTGTTAAAATATTTGTGTCTGTGTAAGTCATATATTATCAGTTTATTTTCTTCGGCTTATTCATTTACCTTTCAGTATCAAGGTGAGATAGTGTTTGCCGTCTTTGCTCTTATTTTGGCATCTTTTAATGTTATCTTTCCTGATGTTTATAACATTCAGTCAATCTTTATTTTTCGTGCTCGGATAATGTATTTGTGTTCTTTTAGTGTATGTTGTTGATATGTGGTGTTATATTTTGTTGCCAAAGCATTTGATTGACTTTGGGCACTATTCGCTTGGCCGGATTGGACTTGTTAATCTGTTCCTAGAGGCACCATGAAGAAGTGGAGTAGGGTCTGAAAGGTTCCGGTTCACCTACCCTAAGCACGTCATCAGCTATGAGTCGCTGGCAGCTTACAGCTCTGTGCGCGCGCGCGTATGTGCGTGTATGTCTGTGTGATGTTTTCCCCATATATCCACATTTTCATTACCGCGGTTCTACATGATTATACATATTTATATGTATTTTTATGTTAATTCCTACTCCTGCTGTTCACATCACTATGTTCAGGTATAGCATGAATGTTGGTGTAATTATCCCCGGTCTTATCATTATTGCATACCGTCTTAGCATTCTGTGAGTTCTATCTCTTTCTCTCTCTCTCTCTCTCTCTCTCTCTCTCTCTCTCTCTCTCTCTTAAATTGAAACTGTGTATGAGCTTTCCAAAAATTTTAATTGAAAAACGACTAAAATAAATGATCCATTAAATCACCGCTTTTTATAAGCCGCTCTTGTCTTCTCTGATGCTATCTGCCAGTGCCATCAAGCGTTGTGGGGAGACTGAGCTTCTAGCATCGGTTAAGTATTGTATGTGATGCTGGTTATTGTTAACACGCACCGCTGCAGGATTTCTGTGATATTTGGAAAGTCTTTCCATTCTCATGAGATTATTAAATAAATAACCCCCCCCCCCCCCGCCCCCTTTCTCTCCCATGCCTTTGTTGTAATGTTTGGTTTCAACATTATTTTGCCAGGTCTTCACTCTTTATTTGTCTTCATATCTTCACTCTTTATTTGTCTTCATATCTTCACTCTTTATTTGTCTTCATGTCTTCACTCTTTATTTGTCCTCATATCTTCACTTGTTATTCTTCTTCATGTCTTTATTCTTTATTATTCTTCATATCTTCACTCTTTATTCTTTTTCATATCTTCACTCTTTATTCTTCTTCATATCTTCACTCTTTATTCTTCTTCATATCTTCACTCTTTATTCTTCTTCATATCTTCACTCTTTATTCTTCTTCATGTCATCACTCTTTATTCTTCTTCATGTCATCACTCTTTATTCTTCTTCATGTCATCACTCTTTATTCTTCTTCATGTCATCACTCTTTATTCTTCTCCATATCTTCACTCTTCATTCTTCTTCATGTCTATACTCTTTATTATTCTTCATACCTTCATACCTTCACTTTTTATTCTTCTTCATATCTTCACTCTTTATTCTTCATATCTTCACTCTTTATTCTGCATATCTTCACTCTTTATTCTTCAGGGCTTCATTCTTTATTCTTCTTCATGTCTTCACTTTCTTCATATCTTCACTCTTTATTCTTCTTCATATCTTCACTCTTTATTCTTCTTCATATCTTCACTCTTTATTCTTCTTCATGTCTTCACTTGTTGACGTTTACACCATCAGATAAATCCTTATAGTAAATGTGATCTTTTTTTTTTAAATCTCTTTACTATGATGGGAATTTTTTTCCCGGAATATTTCATTAAACGTATCGTGATCTTCCTCTTTCTCATTTTACATAGGGTCAATGTTTGACATCGATAATAGAGATATGGGAAGAATATATGTCTTGTTTGTCACTTCCTACCATCTTGATATCATGGTATTCGAACAATGTCTTACTTGTATTAGTAGAACAGAAACATATTAGTTAATCAAGATATCTGTTACCTAGACCTATCGGAGATACATGTTTGACTTGTATTAGTAGAACAGAAACATATTAGTTAATCAAGATATCTAGTACCTAGACCTATCGGAGATATATATTTGACCTGTGTTACAGAATATATTACATATGTTATTTGAGATATCATTTATTGTCGAGACTTTTCGGACTAAAACAGATGATGATCGTTTGCTCGACAGGAAAGTATGATAAGAAAACTAAAAAGAGAAGAAAAAAGAAGTTAAGAGCATTCAGAAGTTGGATGTTCGGTTAAAAGTTTAATAAAGATGTAATTTATTCTCACTCGGTCTTGTCGTCACCCTCGCCATACTCTCGTCGTTTTTGTGGACGTTCGCGGAGCATAATACCCAACCTGGCCATGTCAGTGGAAACAAGCCAGGTACCGAAAGAGTGTAATCGTGAGATTGAATATTTCGGTTGAAAATATGTGAATGTTGCAGATCGGTGTAAACCGCGACGCAACGAATCAATCGTCCCTGTATTGGGCTCATTCAGAGACAACGAAACCACAACAACGATCGTCAGAACACACACACAATACTTCATCTTGCCAAGTAGAACGCTTTTATTGAAGACACCCACCGTGGAAGGAACACAAACCACTTGACAAATGACAGTCTGGATATGCAACAACGAACTCAAAGGTTAAAAGACAAACGCTATCACGTACCTCCATAATACACGCATACACAATAAGGACCAGCAAGCAGTGTAACAGTTAGAGGAAGAATCTGAATTAGTTAAAAACATTTTTTTTTAAAGTAAAAGTCACATCTACGCTTGTTAGACGGTGGGGAAATAATGTTATTCTATGACCATGGTATATTTTCGGGAGATGTGGTCGGTATTACGCCAGGCCGCCTTTTCTCCCCAGAAAAAATCTCTCGTACCAATTTTTAGAGGCTGCGTTAATTCCGAAGTCTTTTCGGTCGAAAATAAAACACCCACTGCTTCTGTAAATTGATTCCACAACCTTCTGATCAGGTAGCGAGCGCACTAATTACTCAGCCACCGAGGCTCCCAGTCAAAGACAAGACGCACAGAAATAGTTGCTCGTGACTTCAGGAAAGTTCTTAAAGGACTTCACCTCAAAGGCGGATGGGCTGAAGCTATTTTGAAGACAAAAATCAAAGTATGAAATATCAGGTTCTCCAGAAAAGGGCCTGGATATCTAAGGGCAACACTCTACACTCAACGTGTTCCTGAAGATGTAATCTCTCTTTGCTGTATACTTGAGAAATGACGAGGCTGATAATTCATACACTGAGGGATGGAACGCTCTCAACTAGACATGCGTGATGTTCGGAAATGTGGGAGGCGGTCTGTGGAGCTTATACTTGATCAAATAAAAGACAAGTATCGGAGTAGTGAAACACAAGAACTTATTCATGCTACAAGCTCAACATAAATCTAGAAATAAGCACATGTGTCAAATATACAAATATTAAATACTACGCGGGGTCGCGAAAATATCTGCAGAAAACAAACACATTAAACATACAATGGTTTTGAAAAGTTAGACTAACGTCATGACAAGACAGACTACAATGTTTCAATAAAGCCTTCAACTTAAATGAACAAATACAAGACAAGCATCGGGTTTATGAGAAACAAGAAAGGATTAATGCTACAGACTTAATATAAATGAACAAATATAAAATAGTATAGAGACTTCGCACATGTTTTAACAAGTTTAGGTATCACTCTGTCAATGTTTTAAGGATTGGTGCCTGTGTTGTGTACGTAAAATGTGAACCGAACATTCTTACCCCTAGCCATCTATAGACAGACAAATACATGGCTGTACCCAGCACATGATGAACAAAGAATGTTGACATGACCATTACAAAAGACAAGCATCGGAGTAATGAGAAACAAGAACTGAAGAAGATGAAGGCCTACGTGGCCGAAACGTCGACTTTTGTTTTGCTATTCACCCACGTAAAGCTGTTACCATACCACTTCTTTCTCATAAAAAATGGGTCATTATTATCATCAGCTTTACAGCAGCTTCGCATCTCGTCACATCTCGTCGCATCTCGTCACATCTCGTCACATCTCGTCACATCTCGTTGGATCTCGTCACATCTCGTTGGATCTCGTCACATCTCGTCGCATCTTGATGCCTTTACGCCATTACAAAAGCCAGTCGGGGACAACCTTTATAACAAAGTCACTACAAATTGAATAATCCTTTTAAAGTGTATCACCATTGCCGTGTCAACGTGTACGCAGACAACGAAAAGTAAAGGAGAAACACGGAGAACAACAGAGACCGACAGCCTAGAGGAAGTAGAAGATGAATGACTTTCAGCAATGGATTACAGCCCCCCAAAAAAAGGCTGGAAATGGAATTTTTTTTTTTTAAATAGCTAACATAGAACTCTGATAAGCACCGATTGAAAATAGACGATTGCTGTGGACAGAGAGCACACAACAGAAGCCAATTGAAAGTATTATACTACAAGTCCTTTTGAGAATCCACACAGGAAAGGAGAAAGTTGGAAAAAAAATACTTGGAGTGGAGAGATGGAAATAGCATTAAGGAAGAAACGGAGCTATAGTAAGAAACGGAGCTATAGTAAGAAACGGAGCTATAGTAAGAAACGGAGCTATAGTAAGAAACGGAGCTATAGTAAGAAACGGAGCTATAGTAAGAAAATGAACAAAACAAGGAGGCTTGGAAAATATTTGTTAAAGATATGTGCTTCATTGGAGTTGGAAAGAAGACGAAGAATAAGGAAACATATATGTCTTCATTCGTACATGATCTATCTTTTCTGTCTGTGATTCTATTCCATGAAAAGGTCTTTTGTAGTGTACTTGAATGAAAGATATACACGCCCATCACCGCGCAGACTCAGCATTCAGAAAAGGAAGAGCTCAGACACGATAGCTACTGTCAGTACGATGATGATATACACGTAGATGTATCATTTCATCGGTGAGATACAAGTACATTCTTAACTTATATATAGAAACACAAACAAGGGGTTGTCACTGCGTGCACAACCAGCATCACACATACAAGATGGACTGTTCATCTTCTCACCACGCGCGTTCCACACACATGTAGATATAAATAAACAAATCTCAAACGTTGAATCACTGCTGTCATGATATTAATAACTCAAACGTGCAGGAGACTACTACGGACAAGGGGTAGGGTTCGATCCCAACCGACGGCTCCGGGTTCACCCAGCCTTAAATGGGTACCGGATTTTTTCTGGGAAAGTAAAAGCAGCACGGGCGTAATACTGACCACATTACCCCAAAAAATCATGTGCTGAAGGTCTGTAAAATATAGGGTCACTAACACCATATTGCCTATACGCCACTTGGCGTGACGGGGGCTCTTTACTTTTTTACTTACAAACGTGCAGGACAGTATCGGTTTTCATTCATACACACAAACACACACATTCTCAACACTCGAGAATATGCCATCATACATACACACACACACACACACCACACTACCATCACACATACAATATATAACACATACGCAATAAGCAGATAAGCGCCTCATTCATTTCCACAAAACGGACGTTTCCTTAGAGGACATGCTAGATGTGGTAGGTCCTATATGCCTCCAGCCGTGAATCTGTATCCTACTCTCACACAAACACACACACAAACTCCACAGCTAAATGTAACCTTCCTCTCCGACATACACAAACACTGGCCATACCACTCACTGGTTGCCTGTCTAAACGTAACGCATTTTCTGGTAATAAAAACAAAACAGACTAAAAATAAATAAATAAAAAAATTAACAGAAATATGAAAAGATGTAGACATCGAATGCGCAGTTCCCGCGCAGGAAATACTGTCTCTTCATCTCGTCTTCTTGATAACAGAAAATTTAAAAAAAAATATATTTTTGATCGAAATAAAAAAAAAAGGTAGAGATAAGAGCAAGGTAACATATCAGGCATCACAGCTTGGGGCTTGGGGCTTGAGACTTGACACACTGGAAGCTTGCCAGAGACTTACCTTGCGTCGAAAAGTTTGTTCATTTCACTCGACGGTTGATATCTGAGTGTTGATTCAACTCAACCGATGTACACATATTAGATATCCAAATATCTACTGACTTGGGAGATGTTACACATCCATAGTCTCCTCAATGCAAAGATGTTATAACATCCAAATGTCCCCTCAATTCAGAGATGTTAAACATCCAAATGTCCCATTAATTCAGAGATGTTAAACATCCAAATGCCCCCCTCAATTCAGAGATGTTAAACATCCAAATGCCCCCCTCAATTCAGAGATGTTAAACATCCAAATGTTCCCTCAATTCAGAGATGTTAAACATCCAAATGTTCCCTCAATTCAGAGATGTTAAACATCCAAATGTTCCCTCAATTCAGAGATGTTAAACATCCAAATGTTCCCTCAATTCAGAGATGTTAAACATCCAAATGTTCCCTCAATTCAGAGATGTTAAACATCCAAATGTTCCCTCAATTCAGAGATGTTAAACATCCAAATGTCCCCTCAATTCAGAGATGTTAAACATTTAATGTCCCCTCAATTCAGAGATGTTAAACATCCAAATGTCCCCTCAATTCAGGGTTGTTAAAAATCTAAATGTCCCCTCAATTCAGAGATGTTAAACATCCAAATGTCCCCTCAATTCAGAGATGTTAAACATCCAAATGTCCCCTCAATTCAGAGATGTTAAACATCCAAATGTCCCCTCAATTCAGGGTTGTTAAAAATCTAAATGTCCCCTCTATTCAGAGATGTTAAATATTCATATATCTACTTTCTTAGTAGATGTTAAACGTCCAAATGTTTACTGACTTGGGCGAGTGCATACGTTATACAAACGTCAACTGATATTAACAGTCTAATGTATGTTCACTTAACATTATTTTAACATTTTAATGTTTATTCACTTCAAATGATGTTAACATTCTAATTTCTATACATATTAACTGATATTAGTATATGTCTATGCACTTCAACTGATATTAGTATATGTCTATGCACTTCAACTGATATTAGTATATGTCTATGCACTTCAACTGATATTAGTATATGTCTATGCACTTCAACTGATATTAGTATATGTCTATGCACTTCAACTGATATTAGTATATGTCTATGCACTTCAACTGATATTAGTATATGTCTATGCACTTCAACTGATATTAGTATATGTCTATGCACTTCAACTGATATTAGTAAAAAGTAAGAGCCCCGTCCCGCCGAGTGGCGTATAGGGAATATGGTGTTGGTGACCATAATGTTTATAAAACTTCGGCAATTGATTATGTGGGTAATGTGGTCGGTAGGTATTATGCCCGTGCCGCTTTATTTTCCCATTAAAAAATCCGGCACCCATTTAAGGCTGGGTGAACCTGGAAGCCGTCGGTCAGGATCGGATCCGACCTATTGTCCTTTGTAATCCAGTTCACTAACCACTGAGCTATCGCGGCTCCCTTCAACTGATATTGACATCTAAATATTTATATATTTCAGCCATGTTAACAGCTGTATATTTATATATTTATATATTTCAGCCATGTTAACAGCTGTATATTTATATATTTCAGCCATGTTAACAGCTGTATATTTATATATTTCAGCCATGTTAACATCTAAATATGTATACACTTCAGCTATGTTTATGTCTGTTCACTTGAATGCAATGTATTTTACCATTATCAAATGTCTATATCCCTCAAGCGACATACCCGTCTTCCTGATAAAGAAAGATCGTTAGTGAGTCAGCCATTTGAACTATTGCAAAAGCAACTACATATTGAGATCCTAACTCTACTTGTCCACTTAGTAAGAAACGCATTTACCTTGTTTTATCCGTGCACATTTTTTGTATACCTTGTTCTGTTGGAGCGTTTTACTTCCTTTCTTATCACTGAACGTTAAGTAAACATTTTAAAAATAATATCTGGGCTGCTTACTTTGAAAGGCACAAGGAAGCATAGAGATACATGTATCATTGCACCTGCTTGGAAGGCCTTATCGTACGTTATTAAGTATCCAATTCAGTCCCTTGCGGTACAATCTTTCTTCTTCCCATTTACATTAAATTACGGTTTTCCTGAAATAGATGTATCGCCCTTTCACAAAATATGTGCTGGGAATTATAGCATGTTAAGAGTTGCTATATAGATTTGTTTAGTAATTGTGGGTAGTAATTGTATGTATGAGATATGTATTATAGCTATGTACAGTAGCCCTATATTGCATATATGTATAGAGTCTATTTAAAGTAGATAGGTGTCATCATCATCATTATCATCAAGTGCCAAGCCTGCTGGCGTAGGTGATCATGTTTCTCCACAACTTTCGATCTGGACAGTTATATACCATTTCTGTTGTTGGCCCCACTACCTTGTGGGTGAGACTCTTAGGTCAAAGGCTAGCGGAGCCAACCGAAAACAAACCGACGGAAGGCTTCAGAAAATCACCGTCGTAAATCCTGTGTATAATCACGGATCGCCACAATTAGATTGGTGTAGTAGGTGTTTAAATGTATATAGTAATTGTGTATAGTAATTGTGTGTAGTACTAATTGGCACATATAGTAGCTGCATATAGAGGGACTACGAGACAGGGACAAACGAAGAAGGTGGTTGCAAGACATGAGAAAGAACTTGAACATGGTAATAGAAGAAGTGGGAGATCTGTCCAGAGACAGATTTTTTCAGACGGGCTGTTGTGAACGCAACGTTCTGTGGAGATCTGTCTAGGGACAGATTCTTTCAGACAGGCTGTTGTGAATGCAACGTTCTGTGGAGATCTTTCTAGAGACCGATTCTTTCAGACGGGCTGTTGTGAACGCAACGTTCTGTGGAGATCTTTCTAGAACCGATTCTTTCAGACGGGCTGTTGTGAACGCAACGTTCTGAGGGAGATCTTTCTAGAGACCGATTCTTTCAGACGGGCTGTTGTGAACGCAACGTTCTGAGGGAGATCTGTCCATATACAGTTTCTTTCAGACGGGTTGTTGTGAATGCAACGTTCTGTGGGAGATCTGTCTAGAGACAGAGATTCTTTCAGACAGGCTGTTGTGAATGCAACGGTTCCGCAAAGGGCATGCGACGTGATAATGATGATGATGATATATAAGATACTTGTAGTAACTGAGTATACTGGTTGTATATAATAAACATTGTATAGTATTTCTGGATAGTAGATACGTATGGTAGTTGTGTTCAGAATGTGTACTTTAATGACGCAATAAGAATCAAGTATGTGATCTGTTATAATCTTGTCAAAAATGTAATAAAGAAGATTTCATGGTGACTCTAATAAGGGGGATTAGAGCTTGGCATTGCTAGAAAGCTAGAATTAAAAATTATGTTTACAGATCACGTTGTTAAAAAAGACATAACATAAATAATGAATGCTTCCAGCTTGTCATTGTTTAGGAAGACAGGAAGCAATAAAACACAATCTAATCTTACGTTGTTAAAGAAGCCAAGATCTAAGGAAATGTTTACCATCGGCTTCGCTTGAAACAAAGAGTATACCTACAGAACATGATCATCGTCATCAAGTACCGGGCCTGCTGGCGTAGGTGATCATGTCTCCCACAACTTTCGATCTCGAAAGTTATTTATTATTTCTGTTGTTGATCTTCTGCCAAGCCATTCTCTTAAGCTATCTGGTATCTTTTCTCTTTGCTTCCCTCCATCTCTTCGTCACTCAATTTCCCCAGTTGTCACAATATATTCCAGCTTCTCCATTCTTATTACATGGCCAGAAAGTGATGATTATTTCTTTCCAATATTAACAATTAGCTCTCTCCTTGATTTAGCCTCTTAAACGTTTTAATTACTCTTCTTAGCTGTCCATGGTATTCTCAACATCCTTCTGTAAAACCACATTCCTACAGTCTCCAGTGATTTTCTTGTCTGTTGTCCTATTGTCCATGATGCACATCCATATGTTAAAATTGGCTCTACATGACATTTAAGAACTCTTTTTCTTGTTTATGTTGTCAAAAAATTGATTATACAGTATCTTCCTCATTCTTTGGAAAGCTGCTTTTGCCTGAGCCATCCTGCATCTCACCTCTGTTGTACATCTACCATCTCACCTCTGTTGTACATCTACCATCTCACCTCTGTTGTACATCTAACATCTCACCTCTGTTGTACATCTACCATCTCACCTCTGTTGTACATCTACCATCTCACCTCTGTTGTACATCTAACATCTGAGGTTAACACTGTTCCCAGATATGTAAATTAACATATAGAACACTGCATCATAAAGCTAGCGATTAATTAAGAAAAAAAACATTTCTGAAGGTGGCAAAATGGATAAAGAAATAGATATTTGATGTAGTAAGGAAAGCCAAATATTAGAACAGCTAACGCTGATTCTTAATTACAGGACAGTTCCTATCATCAACAGGCTACACACACCACTTCGAAGTTATATCAGAAGTAAGACAAGGATGCGTATTATCACCCTTATTGTTCGTTACCTCCATGGACTGCATATGTAAGTCAGTCAGCCGATCGGAGATAGAGGAGATCAACGAGCTTCTATTTCCAGACGATCAGGCACTCACACATGGACAAAATAGAAGATCTACAAGAATATTTAAGTAAGACTTAACTGCTCAGGTAACCAATACAACATGAAAATCAACATCAACAAAACAGAAGTCATGAATATTGTAAAAGAAAATCAGAACATCAACATAACGATGGACGTCAGCCAACTGAAACAAGTAGAGGAATTCAAATACCTAGGAAGTCTAGTGACAAACGACAATTCACAAACATCAGAGATAGACTCAAGATGCAACAAGGCTTAACAAATCATTGAACAGCTATCAGCACTATTGTCCAACAAGGAAATAACTTTAGAGGCAAAACAGGCACTCTACAATGCAATCTTCATCTCAACGTTGTGCTACTAATGCCAGTCGTGGACCCTAGATGCAAGAACAATAAGAAAAATAACCTCTACTGAGATTAAATGTGTTTTAGCGGATGACAGGACACTGTCTGAGAGACAAGATCAAAAACAAAAAACTGAGAAAAGAGCTTGGACTAGTCCCTCCCTCCTCTTTTCTCCACATAGAATATATCAGAAACAACAACAGATAAAATGATTTGGCCACGTGATACAGCAGAAAGATCAAAACACAACACAAAGAGCCTTTAATAAACCTTGTGAGAACACCAGACCCAAGGGCAGAGAACGAAAAAATTTAATGGATTGACGGAATATTAGAAACAATTGGAAACGTAACAACAGCAGTGGTCAACAGAAGAACAAAAGACCGCAAATTACATATCCCCTAGACGATGAAAGACACATTATGAAGGATTGAAAGAAGAAGGAGATGGACGTATCATCACAGAGAAATATCTTATATAGAGCACATTCTTTCTAACCTCGTGCTATCAGTGCCAATCATAGTCTCTCACAAATAAACATAAAAGGAATATAGTCAGCACAGAGATGAGATGTTTGAGAAAAGCTTGGAGTGACCAGGAGAGACAGAATTAGAATTGAATGATGTCGTAAGAAAGAGATAGGGCGTTGAATCAATCCTAAATTACAAATAGGGACAACAAATGAAATGGTTTGCTCATTGGGAAAGAATGTCAAACGTTTATATACCACAGTAGTAAAAAAAAATTAAAGATCCCCCGTCACGCCAAGTGGCGTATAGGGAATATGCTGTTAGACATACGGCACATGATTTGTATAATATACCATACACAACATATATTAAACGAGAAGATGGACGAAGACCCCGTTGTAGAACCTGGAGTATGAGGGACGTAACAACATTCAAGGGACGTAACAACGACATCCATTGACAATGGTTGAGGCTGCTTGAATGGCAAGAACTAGAACTTTGCGCCTCCCACGACACCCGCAAGAAAGGAAGGAAAGAAAGAAAGAAAGAAAGAAAGAAAGAAAGAAAGAAAGAAAGAAAGAGAGAATTAAAAAAAGAAAGAAAATATTGTAAGAAAATAACTCATAGGTAATTTTACCACTAAATTGGCTGCAGTCGCGAGAGCTCTAAGCCACGCCCATTAAAATCCTTGTCCTATTTGTCCACTTGTCCTATTTGTCCACTTGTCTTATTTGAAATCCCTTATCACTAAAAGATAAGCTTCAGAGAACGCCCAATTTGATAATAAATTTGGTCAATTGACCAGGACTGTGGTAAATGAAGGTAGAGAACTCGTTTATTGTAATGTGAGGTCTTTATTGTTACTAACTTTAAATGCATGCGATTCTCTCCCCTGAAGTAGAGAATATGCAATCTAGAGAAATGGAGTGTTTGCAAAAGTAGAGAATATACAATCTAGAGAAATGGAGTGTTCGCTAAAGTAGAGAATATACAATCTAGAGAAATGGAGTGTTCGCTAAAGTAGAGAATATACAATCTAGAGAAATGGAGTGTTTGTTAAGTAGAGAATATGCAATCTAGAGAAATGGAGTGTTTGCTAAAGTAGAGAATATGCAATCTAGAGAAATGGAGTGTTTGCAAAAGTAGAGAATATACAATCTAGAGAAATGGAGTGTTCGCTAAAGTAGAGAATATACAATCTAGAGGAATGGAGTGTTTGTTAAGTAGAGAATATAAAATCTAGAGAAATGGAGTGTTTGCTAAAGTAGAGAATATGCAATCTAGAGAAATGGAGTGTTCGCTAAAGTAGAGAATATACAATCTAGAGAAATGGAGTGTTCGCTAAAGTAGTGTATATACAATCTAGTAAATGGAGTGTTTGCTAAAGTAGAGAATATGCAATCTAGAGAAATGGAGTGTTTGCTAAAGTAGAGAATATGCAATCTAGAGAAATGGAGTGTTTGCTAAAGTAGAGAATGTGCAATCTAGAGAAATGGACTGTTCGCTAAAGTAGAGAATACGCAATCTAGAGAAATGGAGTGTTTGCTAAAGTAGAGAATATGCAATCTAGAGAAATAGAGTGTTCGCTAAAGTAGAGAATATGCAATCTAGAGAAATGGAGTGTTCGCTAAAGTAGAGAATATACAATCTAGAGAAATGGAGTGTTTGCTAAAGTAGAGAATATACAATCTAGAGAAATGGAGTGTTTGCTAAAGTAGAGAATATAAAATCTAGAGAAATGGAGTGTTCGCTAAAGTAGAGAATATGCAATCTAGATAAATGGAGTGTTCGCTAAAGTAGAGAATATGCAATCTAGAGAAATGGAGTGTTTGCTAAAGTAGAGAATATGCAATCTAGAGAAATGGAGTGTTCGCTAAAGTAGAGAATATGCAATCTAGAGAAATGGAGTGTTTGCTAAAGTAGGGAATATAAAATCTAGAGAAATGAAGTGTTCACTAAAGTAGAGAATATACAATCTAGAGAAATGGAGTTTTCACTAAGTAGAGAATATACAATCTAGAGAAATGGAGTGTTCACTAAAGTAGAGAATATAAAATCTAGAGAAATTGAGTGTTTGCTAAAGTAGAGAATATAAAATCTAGAGAAATGGAGTGTTCACTAAAGTAGAGAATATACAATCTAGAGAAATGGAGTGTAGCACTTTACCCATCCAGGCCACAACGTTTATAGTACAGGATGCCGGTGCCTTCGATTTAGCGAGCTATGTACATATTTGTTGTTAGCTGGTCAATGAAATGTTAGAAGCTATGTACCTATTTGTTATTAGCTGGTCAATGAAATGTTAGAAGCTATGTTGATTTCAGATGGTAGACGTGCAATGTAGGGCTGGTGTAGAACAAGTACAGTAAAGTCAAGTACCCCCGTCACGCCAAGTGGCGTATAGGGAATATGGTGTTAGTGACAATAAATTTTACAGACCTTCGGCACATGATTTGTGGGGTAATGTGGTCGGTATTACGCCCGTGCCGCTTTACTTTCCCAGAAAAAAATCCGGCACCCAATTAAGGATGGGTGAATCTGGAAGCTTTCGGTTGTGATCGAACCCTACCCCTTGTCCTTTGTAGTCCAGTTCACTAACCACTGAGCTATCGCGGCTCCCGAGTTGTAGAATAGCTCAGTTAAATGCGACATTATCAAGAATTGTGAAAATATCGTGCAGCCCATTATTGTCAACGAAAAAAAAAAGTTTTTTCGATTTTATGTCGAGCTAGCCTTAAATGGGTACCTGATTTTTTTTATGGGAAAGTAAAGCGGCACGAGCGTAATACCGACCACAGTACCGAAGGAATAATGTACTAAAAGTATTTAAAAATTATAGTCACTAACACCATATTCCCTATACGCCACTTGGCGTCCGTCCGTCCGTCTGTCTGTCTATATCCTTTCGTTACATAGACGACACTTTTCAAGTCGACACGCAGTTCTAGACATTTATGATTGACGATCTTTCAAGTCTCATACCTCGCACAGGACCTGCATTGTGTCTTGTCACAGGACCTATATTGTGTCTTGTGACAGGACCTGCATTGTGTCTTGTCACAGGACCTATATTGTGTCTTGTGACAGGACCTGCATTGTGTCTTGTCACAGGACCTATATTGTGTCTTGTCACAGGACCTATATTGTGTCTTGTCACAGGACCTATATTGTGTCTTGTCACATGGCCCTGTTCTTGGTGAATTTCTCAATCTCGTCGAGGGAGCTGATGCCTGCTGTTGTTGCCTCTCGCTTTAATGTTCTTGTTAGTGTTTCTCAAAGCCGGTCTCTTTTTCTTTTACCTCTGGTTTCCATTTGAGGGCCTGCTTTGATAGATTCTTACGTTGTCTCTTCTCATCACGTGCCAACATATGACCACCTTCTTCTCTTGATTATAGTTGATATTTTTGAATGCTTTGTCATGTCTCTTTTTTTATTTATCGTATTATACTATTGGCTATAACCGGTATTATTATACTATTGGCTATAACCGGTATTATTATACTATTGGCTATAACCGGTATTATTATACTATTGGCTATAACCGATATTATTTGAACCAGATTTCCACGTTATTATTTGTACTGGCTTGCCGAGAGCCGTAAAAAGAATTTATCCGGAATCCGCGAAGCGAATCTGCTTATCTAAGGGATGTATAAAAATTGAGAGCTAAATAAATAAAAGTACCTTTTGTAGAGGGAAGATAACAGTATGTGACTGACACAACGTAGTGGGATTTCTGTAGCAGTTTCGTGAGGACGGATTGAAGTGACAGGCTTTTTTTCGACTTACAACTCACCCAACAGAATTCATTTTCGTTCTGTGAAAATTGAGTTATCTCTGATGTGATTTTCTCTTGGAAGTGGTTACAGCAGATGGGGGTAGATAAGAAGAGGAGAGTAGCGGAGATATTGAGAAATAATTACCAAGATAACGTGAAGATAACACGACATACGTCAGCAATCTTCCCTTAGCTTCGTCTTAACGTCTGGCAGAGATGATCCATTAGCCCGTAGGAACCCCACCGTCGACGGTTCACAAGTTGTGTAGCGCGGGATCTACAAAGCTCTGCCAGCTGATTTCAACTTACTGCTCGTGTACCAGACACTAGGCAATGGGTCTCTATACTTAGACTCAAGGGCCAGACAGTACACTATGGGTGTCTAAATTTGGGCTCAAGAGCCAGACAGCACACTATTAGTCTCAACACTTGAAGTCAAGGGCCAGACAGCACACTATTAGTTTCAACATTTGGGTTCAAGAGCCAGACAGCATACTATTAGTCTCAACATTTGGAGTCAAGAGCCAGACAGCACCCTATTAGTTTCAACACTTGAAGTCAAGGGCCAGACAGCACACTATCAGTCTCAACACTTGGAGTCAAGAGCCAGACAGCACACTATTAGTTTCAACACTTGGAGTCAAGAGCCAGACAGCACACTATTAGTTTCAACACTTGGAGTCAAGAGCCAGACAGCACCCTATTAGTTTCAACACTTGGAGTCAAGAGCCAGACAGCACCCTATTAGTTTCAACACTTGGAGTCAAGGGCCAGACAGCACACTATTAGTTTCAACACTTGGAGTCAAGGGCCAGACTTCAGTCATCGGGTCTTCAAGTTATCACTCATGGGTCGGCTTTTTTTTTTAAAGAGTTTGCCAGCTTTCACTTCTGACAAAGTCCCTAGTGACTAGGAACTGAATTCTGCATGTTAATCCGTTCTTTTTCCTCACTTCCGTGCGCATAGTGGTCCCTCGCCGCACAGGCAGATAACTCCGTCTTCGGAGATGCTCATTTTTTCCTGTCAATGAGTCATTGACATTTCAATCCGCGCCTCGCTGCTGATACTAGGGTTTGTTGCCACAAATAAAAATCCCAACTGGTGGGTTTGAATAAACCGGATCCGTAGATCGTTAACCAACTTAGACGTTTGTTGTAAACCGAAAAACATAGAAAACAAAACGGACGAACTTAATCAATTGAAAAAAAGTCAAAGTTGGATCAAATTGAATATTTGAACTCAGAGATAAATTCTTGATATTTTAGTGATAACCTGGGCATAAATAAATTATGTAAGCGAGGGAGCTGGTTGCCTAGTTGAGTGGGTCAGTTGTCTCCCAGTTAGAAGAAAGCAGTCAAGTATGATGTAGATCAAAGTGAAACAAAAACGCTCAAATGTATACTGCGATGCGACTGCATTGAGTAGCCACATTGGACTTTTTTGTCCAATACCTCCCATTGAGCTTTCTGGCAGACCACAACAACAATACCCATTATAAATGTTATTAGTATTGTTATTAGTATTGTTATTGTTATTATTACACAAAAAGGGAGCTCTTTAAAAACATCACAAAGATACAATCGGCTTTTTTTCGGGCACGGCATGAGAAGAGGAAACTTGGAGTATTTGGTTACAACTTGGAAAATACAGGGAAAGAGAAATCGCCAACGGCAAAGAAAGAAGCTACTAGATAGCTTAGTCTCGTGACATGGAAAACAGTCAACAATAGAAGTGATACGATGTACTGTGGACAGAAAATTGTGGAATTATTATTATTATCGTTTTTGTTATTACTCTTGTTATTACTCTTGTTATTACTCTTGTTATTACTCTTGTTATTACTCTTGTTAGTACTCTTGTTATTACTCTTGTTAGTACTCTTGTTATTACTCTTGTTAGTACTCTTGTTATTACTCTTGTTATTACTCTTGTTAGTACTCTTGTTATTACTCTTGTTATAATGGTTGCGCGCCTACTTGTAGAAGTTAGTTTTTGGTGTTGAAGTCATTCTGTGTGACAAGTGAAGAAATAGGAAGGTAGCTCCACTCTTTTAGAATACTAATGGTGATGGTTCTGTATGCAAGAACTAGGCAACAAACGAAACAAGTGACTCTTCCGTTGTTTATTACTTTTATCATTATTTACTCATTTAGAATTGCGTCATTTCTTTAACTGAATATTGAAGATTTATTAATGTAGTTAATCACCGACATTCAAAAACTCACGCACAAAAACCATAGAACAAACGTACTTTGATTCTAATATATTTGGAGCCCAAATGGGTAGGTATTCTAGTTAACTTCTATCATCGAATCTTCTTATTTCAATATGCATGCAATTTATAGAGGAAATTATCGTCCCCTGGACAAGCTATTGTTAGATCCCAAACAATATTTAAATATTGCATTAAAAAATGTTGACTTCAGCAGAAATAGAAAGTAAACGGTACAATTTAGAATGAGAGTTATCGCGCATATTTCACGATTTGTTTCTGGAGATAGTGAACTTTTGTGTTGGTATAAACCTGTTGAGGGTGATTATGAGAGTTAGTCAACTTCGTATAAACCTGTTGAGGGTGATTATGAGAGTTAGTCAACTTCGTATAAACCTGTTGAGGGTGATTATGAGAGTTAGTCAACTTCGTATAAAGTGCATTTGATTAACATAAATCTTCTCAATATTCCTGTATGGTGCAGAAACATGGACATTAGACAGAAAACAGAACAGAAAATTGAATCCTTTGAAATGTGGATCTATAGAAGAATTGGATGGAAAGAAAAGAAAACAAACGATGAAGTTTTAAAACAACTAATAATGAAAGGAGAACTACTAAACACAATTAGAACAACACAAATGAAATTTTTAGGGCATGTTAAAAGACGCAACAGCCTAATAAAAGTAATATTGGAAGGGAAAATACAAGATAAAAGAGGCAGAAGCAGACTAAGACTAACATGGACGAGTAACATCAAAAGATGGGCAAGTCAACCTATGATAATCTGCACCATCAAAGCAAGAATGAGACAGAGTGAAATGGCGCTCCATGGTAGCCAACCTTCGATGCGGAGATGGCACTCAATGATGATGATTAACAGAACACAATTATCGTCATCTTCATCATCAGGTTACATATCAGGACGGTGTGGTGAATTGCTGATCAAATTATCAAAAAGGAAGCTCAGGTCGTAACAATATGGACACAGACTTCCTATATACTGCACTGTGTGAAGCAGTGGACATTCTAAATTCTTTTCGCTATAATTTTGAGGTTTTGTCTATTTTTTTGTTTCCCTGCCAATAAATAAACAGACATTTTCTGGAAGTTAAAAACAGAAAAAAGAAATGTGACCCTCTGAACACAGAAATATGAAGACCCTCTGAACACAGAAATATGAAGACCCTCTGAACACAGAAATATGAAGACCCTCGCACTAGCTGTCTACTGGTGCGTCTGGTGAGATGTTTATTTCCAATCTCTCGTGCCCTTCCAACATATGGCTCCAGCTTTGATCGCTGTCAGGCCTCACTACTCCATCTTTCAGTTCTCTCGCGCACGGCCGCGCCTCGTCTAAGGGAGTGACAACCGCCGACTGTGTAGACTGGACATATCCTGGAGTTCTCAGAAGTAGCTTTTTCACAAGTGCGTGCACTCGCTAAAGCCTCGTGTTATATAGCTCTTTATCTAAACAGAAATGCCACGTCAGTGACTTCTCGCTTTTAAGCAATAGTCGACAAAGACGTCAAGTGATATAACATTTGTATTCTTGTTATTTGTTGTTTGCTTGTCATTGACTGTTGCTGATGTTTGGTGAAGAGCGGGTGGTCGTATGAATGGGACTTGTTGCTTTAATGAGATGAACGTGGGTTTGCTTCCCAGAAGTGGAAACAAATTGTTTTTGTCATGGCAAAAAAATAAACACTGACTAAAGCGCGGCTACTGCACTTGGGAGTACAGTCGCTATTCTCTAGACTGTACTTAACCTTTCAATCAAGATAACTATGTTTCTCTTTCTTTCTTTCTTTCTTTCTTTCTTTCTTTCTTTCTTTCTTTCTTTCTTTCTTTCTTTCTTTCTTTCTTTCTTTCTTTCTTTCTTTCTTTCTTTCTTTCTTTCTTTCTTTTTTCCCTTTTTTTTATTTTGCAAATTGGGATTGTTTAGTTTGCACGGAGTTTATGTACATTAATTATTTCTGTTTGGATGAGTAGCTTCCCCTGGTTCTCGAATGTTCTCTTACTATAGAAGACCTCTACTTAGGTTAGGATTATGGTTGCTTACTCTCGTTGTATAAATAAAATTATATGGACGAGAACTAGAAGCAACTGATAAATTCAAATATATGTGGTCAATCATTAGTGATGAACCTAGAGATAGTCGTCAACTGAGGGAGGGGTGTGGGTGGGGGGAGGAGGGGGAGAATCACTCTCAATCAACTGATTTAAGTACCTAAAATCGTAAAGTACCGATTGTTTCGATGTCCTGTTATTTACTCCTTATTTTTTACAGTTATTCTGACAACTTCTCACGTTCGTCGTTATCCGTTCCTTAAAGGGCGCTAAATACGCGTAGATGCGTTGTGTCGCAGTTTACAACAAGCTCAGATAGCTGCACCCTTGAAATCATCACGCATTTGGATTCAGCTTGACACTCCTCACTTCCTGGGTTTGTACAATGACTATATAGTTATATATAGAACGTTTCACAGTCAACTTTTCGTTTGTGTCGATGACCTATGATCACATGACTGATGCTGTAAGGTTTGTACAATGACTAGTTAGAACGTTTCACAGTCAACTTTTCGTTTGCGTCGATGACCTATGATCACATGACTCATACTGTAAGGCGTCTTAGTTGGGGGAGGGGGGCGAACTGGGGGCTGTAGAAGTAAACCGCCGTCCTTTGGACATGAGAGTGGTGAGTTCTATTCTCGCTACAGAAAGTGGGCATGTTTCACTGCGAGTGCAAGTCGCTATTGTCCAATCATTTAACAGCTATCACCACTATTGTCCAACAAGGAAATGTCTCTAGAGGCAAAACGAGTACTCTACAATACAATCTTCATCCCAACGTTGTGCTACCAATGCCAGTCCTGGACCCTAAATGCAAGAACAATAAGAAAAATAACCTCTACTGAGATGAAATGTGTTAGACGAATGACAGGAAACAGTCCAAGAGATAAGATCAGAAATGAAGAACTGAGAAACAAGCTAGGAAATAACCCCCGCCATAGAATATATAAGGAAACAACAGATAAAATGGTTTGGCCACGTGACAAGACTGAGTGATCAAAACACAACACAACGAGCCTTCAATAAACATTGCTAGAACACCAGACCCAAAGGTCGACCACGAAAAAGATGGATTAACGGAATTTAGAAGCACTAGGAAACATAACATCAGCAGAGGCGAAGAGCCATAGACCGCAGATTTCACCTCCTTCGACGCTGAAAGACAAATGAGGAAGGAAAGAAGAAGAGAAAGAATCCTAGATTTTTTCGCGACTTTAACCTCCTCAGTTCCGCAGGTAGTGATGTCTGTCTATCTAGGACAACATGGACAATCAGAACGTTCCATGTTCACGTTTAATAACTCTTGGCAGTTGAATGTAGTCAATAGAAGTAGTCTCTGTCAGTCATAGTTGACTATAGTAGTCTCCGTCAGTCATAGTTGACTATAGTAGTCTCTGTCAGTCATAGTTGACTATAGTAGTCTCCGTCAGTCATAGTTGACTATAGTAGTCTCCGTCAGTCATAGTTGACTATAGTAGTCTCCGTCAGTCATAGTTGACTATAGTAGTCTCCGTCAGTCATAGTTGACTATAGTAGTCTCCGTCAGTCATAGTTGACTATAGTAGTCTCCGTCAGTCATAGTTGACTATAGTAGTCTCCGTCAGTCATAGTTGACTATAGTAGTCTCTGTCAGTCATAGTTGACTATAGTAGTCTCTGTCAGTCATAGTTGACTATAGTAGTCTCTGTCAGTCATAGTTGACTATAGTAGTCTCCGTCAGTCATAGTTGACTATAATAGTCTCTGTCAGTCATAGTTGACTATAGTAGTCTCCGTCAGTCATAGTTGACTATAGTAGTCTCTGTCAGTCATAGTTGACTATAGTAGTCTCCGTCAGTCATAGTTGACTATAGTAGTCTCCGTCAGTCATAGTTGACTATAGTAGTCTCTGTCAGTCATAGTTGACTATAGTAGTCTCCGTCAGTCATAGTTGACTATAGTAGTCTCCGTCAGTCATAGTTGACTATAGTAGTCTCCGTCAGTCATAGTTGACTATAGAATTTTCAGCACCCCTAGGAAATGTTTGTTTTTTCCTTTTCTTTCGCCGTGTATTCTCTTTTTCTGTGAATCTGTCTGCTTCTTGCTTTAGATGAAGCTTTAGAGATGTCAAGAGGCTTGTGTGAGTGAAGACCGCCTCGTTTGTCCCGTTGTCCTTCTAGGCGATAATAAGAATACGGAACCGACATCTCATATAGAATGCATTTAGCCTTCTCTATTGCTTTGCATAAGTTGTCCATGACTTGCTGCCATACAAAAGGAAAGGTCGACAATAGTAGGTCCAATTTGGCCGTTTCCGGGGGAAAAAACACATTGAGAAATAAATATACCAATAGCGAGACAGATGTTTCGACTCGAGAGTCGGAGACATAACAGCTCTGTCGTAATTTAGCGACACAACGTACCCACGTCCACATAACGGATGGACGCTAAGAACAAGAAACGACCTAAATACATATTCAGTCCAAATAAACCAACACACTCTTTGCATATTTATTTACACACACAAGATCTAGACATCCATAGATATACAACGAGTAAGAGGTATACACACACACATATGTATGCGCAGATACACATATAATATTTTTGCTTGTGTCTTGCCATAGTACATAATACATCATCATCATCATTGAGTGCTGTCTCCACAACGAAGGTTGGCTACCATGGAGCGCCACTCCACTTGTCTCTTGCTTTGATGGTGCAGATTGTCATAGGTTGACTTGTCCATCTTTTGATGTTCCTCGTCCATGTTAGTCTTGGTCTGCCTCTGCCTCTTTTACCTTGTATTTTCCCTTCCAATATTACTTTTATTAGGTTGTTGTGTCTTTTAACATGCCCCAAAGATCTCATCTGTCTTGTTCTAATTGTGTTTAGTAGTTCTCTTTTCATTTTTAGTTGTTTTAAAACTTCATCGTTTGTTATCTTTTCTTTCCATCCAATTCTACCTATTCTTCTATAAATCCACATTTCAAAGGCTTCAATTTTCTGTTCTGTTTTAGTACGTAATCACAAGTATTTTTTCCATTGTAATTTAGTCAAAGTAACCCCCCTCCCCATATTTACAATAGTAACGCCACTGATGTCCCCATTAATTAATGTTCATAACACTGCTGTGGTAGCGACTAGGCTCGTGATAGTGAACAAACCCAGTGTCGGATTTATAATTTTGTCAGGCTAAGCTAAATGAAATTTTGAGGCCCCCTTATTTTAAAAAAAAATGAACATCAGAACGTCCCTATCACAGATTACAATATCAACAAACGTGATGCCCTCTCGGATCGTGAGCTCTAGGTTATTTAGCCCAGCCCTAAATCTGCCCCTGTGAACAGTCAAGTACTCAACATTTCTGTGTGCACCCCCATTACATCAAACCAAAGGTTCATTATCTCTGCTGCCTAAAATAAAACACAAACTCATCATGTGTTGTAAAATGTAAATTTTATTTTCCACTTCTCGCGAGGCATCAGTCCACTTCAAGATCAGACAGATGTCTGATATTGCTAACTTGGTTTTCTCCCCTTGACTCGTTTGTTATGCTTCTGCAACCAATGTTTCTCTAGCCATTACTTGTCTGGGTTTATGTTTATTTTCTTACTTCTTACTTATTTTCTTTCTTCCTTTTCCGTTCTATAAAAATAATGTAATAAAATCTATGACTGGGGCATTAACTGTATACAGGTTATGCAAACAGGGGGAGTTAACGCTACACGTGCGATTTTAATTTGACCGAAATGGCAGGGTAGGAGGCGTATTATTTCTTATCTCTTTGATTCGCGTTTTTTTCACTCACAAGCAATATTTTAACGGTTTTACTGAAGTTCATTTCATGATAGATGTAGGGTTTTGAGCAGTCGAGCAGTCGGGGTGAATAGAATTTGATTTGAAGTCGAGATAAGAAAATGTAATAAAATACGTGAATGAATTAAGACAATAATAAAGTATGTGAATTAGGTAAGACAGTAATAAAATACATTAAGGAGGTAAGACAATAATAAAATACATTAAGGAGGTAAGACAATAATAAAATACGTGAATGAATTAAGACAATAATAAAGTATGTGAATTAGGTAAGACAATAATAAAATACATGAAGGAGGTAAGACAGTAATAAAATACATTAAGGAGGTAAGACAATAATAAAATACGTGAATGAGGTAAGACAAAAAATACGTGAATGAGTTAAGACAATTATTAAAATACGCGAATGAGGTAAGACAATAATAAGATAGAAAGAACAAAGCTAAAGAGTTGTGGAAAACATGAAAGGGAATGAAGATAGTTGTGAAATAACGGAGTTGAGGTTGGTTGTAGAATGGTTATGGAAGGCCCCAGTATCACTACAAACGAATTAAAATCCATAATTGCTCAAACGCCCGTGCCAGTGGAATCATCTGAATTACTAACTCATCTCCCAAACAAAGAAAGGTAGCTGTAATCCCCATCATATCAGTCTCAGCACACGCCAAAAGACATAAGGCTTAACCGCACAGAAGGTGAACACAGCCACATGTTCTCCATCATACGATATCATCATTCATCGTAAACAATAGGAATATTGAAACACGGTCAAAACAGATGAAACGCACAGCTCACAGTGTGCACAGAGCACTTAACTCAGTAGCTCCTGCAACAAGCCGGACTTGGAATATGAGGAAACTGCAAGAAGGAACACTTTTCAGACATAGCCTTCAATGGTTCCTGCCGCCTATCCACCATATTGACCCGAAGTTCACGTCCTCCTGAAAATGATGATCGTCATATTTTTTTTTTATGTATAGCGATTGATGATGCTAGGACCTCGTTTTTGACTCCAAATCCGAACATATAAAACACAACTAGTCATCGGACTATCCCCGTCGCACATCAAACAACAGACTGTAAGATCTTCCTGCAATGTGAATATGTGATAATTATTAATCCCTCCAGACTAACATGAACCTCCGGGAGTGACCGCGGTGCTGCAAAGTCATATACGACACTCAATTCCGCCTTTCACTATTAGCGTACGGCCGTTTTAGGGATATACAATCAGCCATTGTGATGACGTAGTACACACAACAATGGCTGCGCAATAAAATTCCAATTACTCTAATAAATGCAGCCAACAACGCACGAAAAGATAATGCACAATCTCTAAAGTAAAAACTGCGATTGACTTGGCAGAGCAGTCCATATTAATGAGTTGTAACATGTAAATACTTGGCGTCAAACAATTCCAACGATGGCATTGGAACAGCACTCAATGTGTTGACGTAATCTGCATATCAACTCTAGACCGGGGAAGGTCGCATTCACAAACATGGACTTGACAAAGATGAGCATTGAGGTGCGTAGGACTCTGCTTCATCATTGAAATATGTTAAGTGGATCATCAGACTGACTTCAACGCAGAAAATTGCATCGAAGAGCCGAAACTAATCAATCAACAAATGCAATTTCTGCAGCGGTCCAGAGAACGTGAACCGCGTTCCACCATGTTGGAAACGGAAGTCCTGGTTGTGGAATGTAGGAGGTGAATCAGCACCATCATTGAGTGCCGTCTCCGAAACGAAGGTTGGCTACCATGGAGTGCCATTCCGCTCTCTCCTGCTTTGATGGTACAGGTTGTCATAGGTCGACTTGTCCATCGTTTGATGTTATTCGTCCATGTTAGTTTTGGTCTGCCTCTTTTATCTTGTATTTTCCCTTCCAGGATTACTTTTAGTAGCTGCTGTGTCTTTTAACACGCCCCAAACTTCTCATTTCTTTTGTTTGAGTTGTGTTTAGTAGTTCTCTTTCCATTTTTAGTTATTTTAAGACTTCATCGTTTGTTTTCTTTTCTTATCATACAATTCTTCATAATCTTCTATAAATCCACATTTCAGAGGCTTCAATTTCATATTCTGTTTTCTGGTCTAATGTCCATGTCTCTGCACCATACATGAATGTTGAGAAGATGTAACATTTTACTATTCTTAGTTTTAGCCCTGATGTTATTTGTTTTGATGTTAGTATATTTTTCTTGGCATTATAATTACTTGTTACCATACCTATTCTTTTGTTTATTTCAGTTTTATAATTTCTATCGCTGGTTATAGTATGTTCAAAGTAGTTGTAGCTCTGAGCTGTCTCCACGTGTATTCATTAAAACTTTGATATCCACTTGTGAGTTATGTATTATATTTGTTTATGATCATAGTTTTAGTCTTTTTGATATTCATATCTAATCCATATTTTTCGATTGTCATGTTTATTTCGTTAAGTAATTGTTGTAGATCTTTAGGATTTTCTACTAGTAATACTGTATCATCAGTATATCTTAAGTTATTGATTATCTTTCCATTAATGTTTAAACCTCGCACCTGTGATGTTTTTTTAAAGATTTGCTCAGTTTATAGATTGAACAAGCTTGGAGATAGGATGCATCCTTGTCTTACACCTCTTTTTATGTCAATGGGTGTAGAGTTCTCTTTGTTATATTTTATTATTGCTGTTTGCTCCCAGTATAAATTACATATTGTTCATAATGTTTGTATCATCTAGATTTATATCTTTTAGGCATTCAATAAGTTGTTTATGGTGTATTCTATCAAAAGCTTTGGCGCAGTCTATGAAGCAAGCATATATTGGTTTGTTTACTTCTGTGTACTTTTCAATTTATGTCTCATGCAGATATCATATAGATGTCATATGGCTTCTTTTGTCCCACTATTTTTCCTAAATCCAAATTGTTGAACTTCTAAATCCATATTGATTTTACTCTGAATCCTTCCCTTTATAACTTTTAGCAAGATTTTTATTATATGGCTCATTAAACTTATTGTTCTAAAATCACCGCAATTGAACTGCACCATTTTTTTATTCAATGCACTGAAAGATGATGTTTTTAGTTCATTCAGTATGTTTCCTGTAAGGTATATGTCGTTGCATATGACTGTAAACAATTCAATGCCAAAATCTTCTAGTGCCTTTATCATCTCTATATGTATAGTGTCAGGTCCAGCAGCTTAACCCTTTATAATGGTTTGATATCTTTTTACACTTCAGACTTTAAGATTTGTATAGCCTGACGTACATTTTATAATTGTTTTTTTTCCCCTTTCGTCTAAAAATAATTATGATTCATATTCCAGCCATCTATTGATTATATCTTTATTGCCTATTAACATTTTTCCTTTTTTTGTTTGCAATATATACACTTTACTATGCAATCCATTTTTGACAATAGAAAAAAGAAAGAGTTCTTAAATGTTATGTAGAGCCAGTCTTAACATATGGATGCGAATCATGACATTAGAACAACAGACAAGAAAATCACCGGAGTCTGTAGAAATGTGGTTTTACAGAAGAATGTTGAGAGTACCATGGACAGCTAAGAAGAGCAATGAAGATGTTCTGAGAGAGGTCAAAGCAAAAAGAGAGCTAATTTTCAATATTAGGAAGAAACAATCATCATTTTTTGGCCATTTAATGAGAAGAGAACAACTGGAATATATTGTAACAACTGGAAAAATTGAGGAGCGAAGAGATAGAGGGAAGCAAAGAGAAAAAATAGCAGACAGCTTAAGAGAATGGCTTGGCAGAAGGTCAAGAACAAAAATGATAAATAGCTGCCGAGATCGAAAGTTGTGGAGAGACATGATCACCTACGCCAGTAGGCCAGGTATTTGATACACTTTATGTGGCTTTTAAATTGTTTACTAGTCTCCTTTACAATAAACAATTTTATCAATATCAACTCACGTCTTTTGTGACAAACAATCATGTCAATATCAACTTATACCCTTTCCAACAACCGTGTCAGATTTGCCTAGATTTACATCCCAGCCAGTATCTCTACTTACTTCGCTTTACCTCTACTTCACTGTACCTCTACTTACTGCACGTTACCTCTACTTACTTCACTGTACCTCTACTTGCTTCACGTCACCACTACTTACTTCACTGTACCTCTACATACTTCACGTTACCACTACTTACTTCCCTTTACCTCTACTTACTTCCCTTTACCTCTACTTACTTCCTTTACCTCTACTTACTTCACTGTACCTCTACTTGCTTCACGTCACCACTACTTACTTCACTGTACCTCTACATACTTCACGTTACCACTACTTACTTCCCTTTACCTCTACTTACTTCCCTTTACCTCTTCTTACTCCACTTTACCTCTACTTACTTCCCTTTACCTCTTCTTACTTCCCTTTACCTCTTCTTACTTCCCTTTACCTCTTCTTACTTCACTTTACCTCTACTTATGTCCCCTTCTTCTTTCTTTCTTTTCTCTTTTCACTGATACCTAAAAGGTGTCGTAGTTTATATCATTTGTCGTTCTTGAGCTGCTCGAACTGTCTGAATTAGTGATTTCCCTTTGTTGTTACATGTCTCTGTCACTGCATCTTCTTCAGGTCTTCCTCTTGGTCTTTTTCCATGCATTCTCGAGAAGAACGCCCTTGATGGTGATTGGTAAGGATTCATTCTGACCAGGTGGCCAAACCATTTAAGTTGTTGTTGTTCTATATATACTTGGCAGGGTTTTGTTCCTACCATTTTTCTTATGGTTTCATTTTGTATACTATCTCTTCTTGTGTTGTTTGTTACTTTTCTCAAGCATCGCATCTCACATTCTTAAATGGGATTTAGAAAGGGTCCATGTTTGACTTTCATAGCACAAAGTTGGTATGAAAATGCTATTTATTATTTGTTGTTTAGCTGTCATAGAAATGTTTGGATGTCTTAGCAATGGTTAAAGCTGGTATGTGACAGCATTTGCTTTTTGTATTCTCATGTCAATTTCTCTGTCTAGTTTTCCATCTTCTGTGAACATTGTGCCTAAATACGTAGGGAGGTCAAAAAGTAATGCACACCAATTTTTTTCTCGGAAACTATTCGGGCAAAATGTGTGAAATTTTCACAGATTGTAGCTGAACATCCCCTTTACACTACCTATTTTTCAACATAATCTCCGTCCAAGCGTATTGCCTTACGCCAACGCGAAACTAGGTCATGAATGCCTCGTTTGTACCAAGTTTTGTCCTGCTCGCGTAGCCATTTTTTAACTGCACGGATCACATCCTCATCATTGTCAAAGTGTGTCCCACGCAGGAATTTTTTGAGTGGTCCAAACAGATGAAAATCTGAGGGAGCCAGATCAGGGCTGTAAGGAGGATGGGGCAGTACAGTCCAACTAAATTTGTTGATTGCTTCCCGTGTTACCAGACTTGTGTGAGGGCGTGCATTGTCATGTTAAAGCAACAAATCTGCAGATGGCTTATTAGGCCGAACTCTGTGGAACCGATTTTTGAGTTTTGTCAGTGTATTGATGTAAGCTGTCGAGTTGATTGTCTCACCTCTTGTCATTACATCAACAAGAATCACACCACCAATGTCCCAGAAGACAGTGATCATCACCTTTCCGGCTGATGGAGATGTTTTGAATTTTTTTTCTTTTGGTGACTGCGGATGATGCCATTCCATTGACTGCATTTTTTTTCAGGCTCATAATGATGTGCCCACGTTTCGTCACCGGTAACAATTTTTGACAAAAACATTTCTCCTTCAACACCGAAACGCTCCAACAATTCAGAACAGAATGTTTTCCTTTGAACTCTGTGATCATTTGTTAGGCACCGAGGAACCCATCGAGCGCAAATCTTTGAATATCCGACAGTTTTAAAAATTGCGATTGCACTTCCCTTGCTGACTGTAAGCTGCAATGCCAATTGCTGACTATAGTCCGTTCAGATTCGTTTGCCGAGATGTTATGATTTATAATTCAAAAAGTTCTTGATGATTTCACATGATTTTTGGCATACGGTGTTAAAATGTCCTTGTCACGAGAACATATGTGTTACTCGATGTCTAGCTATAACGGTTTTCTTAAAGCGGCGAATTCCTTTGATCTTTGCCCATGTAACTATTATTTTGACCCTATTCAAAATGTTTTACAGTAATCTAGTGCAACGATAGGCGTGTCCATAAAATTTTACTTGGTGGCAAGTATACAAATTTTAAATTACATATAGAACTTTTGTTCGTAGAGTCAATTTGATATAGTTCCATGCTCTTGGTGTGAGTTTCCCAAATGTTGTCGCTGCCTTTCAAATACGTACATTTAGTTCCTCATCTAAGGAAAGTGTGGCTGTAATAGTGGATCCAAGATAGCTGAACTTTGTACTGACTCAAGCAGGCTTCCATTCAAAGTAATGGTTGTTGGTTTGCTTATAACATATTTTTGATTGCTTGGGTGGTCTTGAACAATAAACTGTTTAACAAATCAACTAGGAAATTTTGCAAATCAAACTATTTATCTGTAGACTTAATCAGAGTAATGATCATTCAGAATCAGACGAGTCAAATAGGTCGATTACTGCTTTCGGCTGAACAAACAACAAACCATCCTTTTTCCAATATTCCTCTTCTTGTCGTAACACATGATCCTCACATTTTACCCAGTAGTCTTTATTTATATTTGATAGAGCCTGATTTGTAAGTGTCTCAACATCGCATAATTTGAAAGTTTTATTTGTATATGCTACGTGTCCTTTAACTTTTGCCCAAACTAGTTCTATAGGATTTAAGTGTGCATGATATGGAGGTAGTCTCAAACATCTATGGCCATGTTCTTGAATTAACTTGTCTATTTTAAATATCTTTGTACGTTGTGTCTGTTTTACAAGGCTAAGCAATTCGGGTTTCAAGTAGCTGTCGTTAACTTGTATGTGTTCTTTTATGAGCCACGTTTTGATTGCATCTTTTGTACTTGATGATGTTGGGATTCTATCTTCTACGTTAACTACGTTATGGTATGAAGCATTGTCCATTATCAGACAAGAAGGTCTCGATCTAATATTGGAAGGATACTTTTCTCGATCCAGTCTTTAAATATGTGCCCATTCATTTCGGAGTGGTAGTCTCTATTGTCTATGGATTTTGAAATGAAAACGAGATGAGCATTCTGCAACAACCCATTATGTCTGCTACCTGCATGTGCAACTATCAAACGTTGCCCTTTACTGCTTGGTACTGATCTTTTAATACTTCCATCTGCTAACTGCCATTCCTTTTCATTTGTATGATGAGCGTTGATCCAAGTTTCATCTAAATAAACAATATCATAATCATTTTCGCGCATTTCCTTCACTTCACGTAAATACTTGCTTCTAAGAGCTACTAGATGTGGCTTCTCACAAATAATGTTTTTTCCACCAGCATACTTTCTAAAGGTGAAGCCTGCACTTCTTAATATTTTCCATAATGAAGTTTTTGATATTTCAATGTCGTTGTTAGTTTTCAGCCAAAGCTTCAACTTTCTAAGTGTCACTTCTTCGTTTATATCAAACATTTGACAGATTTCTCTTTTTACTAGGTCCTTATCAAAACTGTCTAACGTTTCTTTCCTTCCTTGCTTTCTTGCATTTGTTGGCAATAAATATCCGCTTCCTTTAACTATTCGATCAAATGAACGTTTACACAAACCTAAAATATGCATTGTTCTCTTCTCAGGGTTTGATAAAGAACAATAAAGATGTCCCTTTTTACGCTCTCTGCAGAAGTATTGATAAATCTTTATAGCAATGTTATGCTCAGTAAAATATTTTGCCTTTATATTCATTCTCACATAGACTTGCAGAAGATAATATGGATAGTGCCACCTCCTTTCTGTAAATATTGAGATTTGCCTCTGAATTATGACTCGAACTCGAGTCTACGGCCGTGGTTTTGACGTCACATAATTTCCTGTCTCGGCTAAAATGTCATTTTGTGCTAAACGGGAAATTTCATATGTAACATTTCTTTATAAAAATTTATAGTGGAAACATAACTATTTTAGGACGGTGCGCATTCAGCCGTGAAGGTCATGCCTATATGTTAAAGAATCAGCTGTGAGATGTAAGCATCTACATAATCCCGTCGGTGTTTATAATATCGATTAACTTTTTTTTAATATAGGTTAAATAAGGCATCTTTGAAACTGGATCACATTTCTTTGATAAAAAAATATTTTTATAGCGACATTAGTATTCTAAACCTAACTTCAAAAGATCAATGCAAATGAACAATAAGTTTTTGAAAAAATAAATTAATGTCTAGGCAAACGAATCTGAACGGACTATAGTGATACGCCTATCCTTACGAATAATGGCATCAGCCCAGTTTAACATGTCTGTGCTGGTAGCCGAGGCAACACGTCCAGAACGCGGTAAATAATGCAGCTCCACTCGTACACTTTCTGCAGCTTTAATTCTCTGAACCCAGCGACCAACTGTGCTCCTATCGACTGCAGAACATTTGTACACTGCACACAGTCGTTTATGAATGTTTGCCACAGTTTCTTTTTCCGCAACCAGAAATTCTATGACAATTCGCTGTTTGTAACGGACATTGTTGACAAGCTCCATTTTAACGGTTCATAGATTGCGTAATATTTATCAGAATGCTGTGCAATTTGGTGCACATAATTGGAACATGTCATATTCCAAGTGTGCAAAGTTTCATATTCCTATCTTTATTATTAGCCGAGAAAAAAATTGGTGTGCATTACTTTTTGACCTCCCGTATTATTTGAATTCATCTACTTGTTTTATTGCTTTATCTTTGATCTTAATGTTTAATGGGCGTCTTAATTTGCTTATTCTTATAGCCTCTGTTTTTACTGTGTTAATTTTCATACTGTAGTTTGTGCAGCTTTTATCTAGAGGTGTTAAATGCTGTTGTAGCAGGTTTTCATCCTCATATATTAGGCATTGGTCATCTGCGAAGAGTAGCTCGTTGATGTTGGAGTTTTCTACCTCTATATTATTATTTGATTTATCCTTATTGTTGGTTGTTTCCTGATTTATTTTGTCCATATATATGATGAAGAGGAGTGGTGAGAGGACGCATCCTTGTCTTACACCTGTTGTAACCTGAAACCATTCTGACAGACCTTCCGATGTTCTAATTCCTACCGATGTCCCCTTACCAACAGTTAATCCTCAAGTGCCCATGCTTACCTCCCCTTCCACTTACTTCCCTCTACATCCACCTACTTCCCTCTTACACTTAACCCCCCCCCCCTTTCCTCCTACCTACTTACATCCCATCCATGGCCACTATTAATCTCCCAGTGGCTGTAGAGAACCACATGGCCAGTAACACTTAACAGTCCAGATTGTACGAGCCTGCCTGGGATCGGAGATACGAAGAAGTGATTTAAATGTAGTTAACTACCAGTCCAGTCCGCTTCTTTAATTGGATGTTTGGTCTGGAAGTTATTTATTAGCTCAATCCACGACGGTAGGGATCTCCACAACTGGTCCCGTTTATGTAAGTCTGCCCGGCTTCTGCCACGCGTCTTCAGTTCAGACATTTTAAACACTTCCCTTTATTTGTTTTCCCTTTTTTTCCCCCTCCACTTCTTTTCTTACTTATTATACTTTTATAGGTCTCATTTTACTAGTTATACGTTCATCTTCATAGTCTGATACATTTTCTTTTTTTCTTGATCTTTCTTTCTTTCTTTCTTTCTTTCTTTCTTTCTTGATCTTCCTTTCTTTCTTTCTTTCTTTCTTTCTTTCTATCTTTCTTGATCTTCCTTTCTTTCTTTCTTTCTTTCTTTCTTTCTTGATCTTTCTTTCTTTCTTTCTATCTTTCTTGATCTTTTTTTCTTTTTTTCTTTCTTTCTTTCTTTCTTTCTTTCTTGATCTTCCTTTCTTTGTTTCTTTGTTTCTTTCTTTCTTTCTTGATCGTTCTTTCTTTCTTTCTTTCTTTCTATCTTTCTTGATCTTTCTTTCTTTTTTTCTTTCTTTCTTTCTTTCTCTCTATTTCTTTCTTTCTTTCTCTTTCTTTCTTTCTTTCTCTTTCTTTCTTTCTTTCTCTCTTTCTTTCTTTCTTTCTTTATTGCTTTCTTAATTTCTCTTTCTTTCTTTCTTTCTTTCTTTCTTTCTCTCTCTCTCTCTTTCTTTCTTTCTTTCTTTCTATTCTTACTCATATTGTTACTATCATTTTTTCTACTTCTACTGCTGCTACTACTTTTATTACTATTATTATTACTTCCATTACTAATCCAACTACCCCTGCTATTTACTACTCCTGCTACTACTACTACGACTACTACTACTGCTACTATTACTATTACTGCTACCACCACTACTTCTAATACTTCTACTACTACTACTCATACCACTACTACTACTACTACTACTACTCATACCACTACTACTTCTACTACTACTACTCATACCACTACCACTACTACTACTACTACTACTACTTCTACTACCTCTACTACTTCTACTACTACTACTGCTACTACTACTACTACTACTACTATTATTATTACTACGACGACGACTATTACTACTATTACTACTACGACTACTACTACTACTATAACTACTGCTACTACTACTACTACTACTACTGCTACTACTACTGTTACTATTACTACTACTACTACTACTGCTACTACTACTACTACTACTACTGCTACTACTACTAATACTACTACTACTACTACTACTGCTACTACTACTACTACTGCTACTACTACTGCTACTACTACTACTACTACTACTACTACTGCTACTACTACTGTTACTATTACTACTACTACTACTACTACTACTACTGCTACTACTACTGCTACTACTACTACTACTACTACTACTACTACTGCTACTACTACTGCTAATACTACTACTACTACTACTACTGCTGCTACTACTACTACTACTACTGCTACTACTACTAATACTACTACGACGACGACTATTACTACTATGACTGCTACTACTACTACAATTACTACTACTACTACTACTATTACTACTACTACTAGTAGAGTGAAGGAAGGAAAGAGAGAAGGATGAGGAAAAGAGGCGGAATAAAAAAAAACCCAGTCTTTCAAATCGGCCCCCACCATACCTCCACTACCAACAGAGCAACATCTACAGATGTCAACAACTGCCTGGTATAAAAATGAGTGAGACACTTTAGCTATCAGAACATATTTTCAGGATTATCCACTGTAAACACTTCTCGGTGTCAGACTGGTACACGCACATATTGCATGGATATATAGATTGATACACTCAAATATTGCATGGATATATAGATTGATACACTCAAATATTGCATGGATATATAGATTGATACACTCAAATATTGCATGGATATATAGATTGATACACTCAAATATTGCATGGATATATAGATTGATACACTCAAATATTGCATGGATATATAGATTGATACACTCAAATATTGCATGGATATATAGATTGATACACTCACATATTGCATGGATATATAGATTGATACACTCACATATTGCATGATATATAGATTGATACACTCACATATTGCATGGATATATAGATTGATACACTCACATATTGCATGGATATATAGATTGATACACTCACATATTGCATGGATATATAGATTGATACACTCACATATTGCATGGATATATAGATTGATACACTCACATATTGCATGGATATATAGATTGATACACTCACATATTGCATGGATATATAGATGATACACTCACATATTACATGGATATATAGATTGATACACTCACATATTGCATGGATATATAGATTGATACACTCACATATGCATATATATATAAATATAAGCATATAATGACTGAATATGCATTCATATACACACATGCACAATCATTTTCGATCATCTAAATCCCTCCCCTCCCCCATCCCCGTAAAAAAAAAGAGAGAATAGAGAGAGAAAAAGTTTGTGTTTTAGTGTTTGACAGAGTTCTTCTCGTCTGTCCATCTATTCAACTATTTCTCTATCAGGTGTCCTGTCTCCTTCCATTACTCAATTCTTCACAATCTCCATCCATCAAGCCACTTTGGAATTCGTTCTTGTATATATCGCTAACAATTATCCCAATCAGTCTATTTTCGTTGCTACACACTCTTTCTTACTCTCTCTCTCTCTCTCTCTCTCTCTCTCTCTCTCTCTCTCTCTTCGCCTAAGGGCATTATCAGTATATATATAAGTAAAGTAAAAGTAAAGTACCCCCGTCACGCCAAGTGGCGTATAGGGAAATATGGTGTTAGTGACCCTATATTTTACAGACCTTCAGCACATGATTTTTGGGGTAATGTGGTCAGTATTACGCCCATATCAGTATATATGGTTTTTAATAATCATCGCTTAGATCAATCTCCTATTTTCTCTCTCTCTCTTTCTCTTCCTCTCTCTCCATCTCGCCCTCTCTTTCTCTCTCTCTCTCTCTCTCTCTCTCTCCACACTCCTACTGGAGAACATCATCTGTACTTCCACATAACCCACAACTCTTCACATCTCCCGTTAACAAACAACGTAATGACCCCGTAGAACACAAACTCACCTACAGAGAAGCATCGCTTATCTCCCCTATTCCCCAAAGAGCCTTCTCTGTGATATCCCGGGACACTCCCGTGAAGGAACCTCGCCAAATCTGAGGTTAAACTCTATTTTATCGGAGAAGAAAAACATATGACTTCCCCATCTTCTGCCTGGCTGTTGAGTCCATCAGACTGTGGGATGTGTGCCAGCTTTATGTTCATTCATATACCACCTGACTCAAGGTCAGCTCATGCTTTAACATGCAGATCGTGCGTTCAGTCTTCTTCTTCTTCTTCTTCGTCTTCTTCTTCTTCTTTTTCTTCTTCTTCTTTTCTTTTTACTTTACTGCTGCCTCTTCTTCTTCTGCTTATTTTTTCTGTTCTTGTACTTCTATCTTCTTATTTTCTTCTTCTTTTTACTTCTTTAACTTCTTGTGCTTATTCCCCATTTCTTTTTCCTCTCATACTTCTTTTCATTTATGTCTTGTTTTTAATAACAACAATAATAATAATAATAATAATACTTATTATTATTATATTATATTCTGCTTCTTCACCTCCTTCCTTGTCTCCAATAACATTATTATAATTGCTGTTCTCGTCTGTTCACCAGTAAAAGCAAACTTGTCGCATCGTGACATAACCAACAACAAAGCCACAGTAATGGCGCTTCTAGTTCCGCCATCGTCACGACAACCGCTCGATCAATACTAAATGCTCATTGTCTTTTGTTTAAAATATTGCACACCTATGGGACTGTCCTGAATGCAGTGAGAATGTTCAGCTAAATAACTGGCATTGTTATAATTGTCTTATAACTACGGGCAATGTTCATAAGTATTCCGAAATTAATGTTGATGATGTAGACAGATGTCAGCACAGAGCATGAACTCAATAGTGCCTTTAAGAACCATCAAGGTCATAAAAGAAAATGTGTTAATTTTTGTGGGGATGGTTTGAATTTTATTTTAATTTTAGAATTTGACCCTGTGAAGGGCATAAAGCCGGCTCCTTTTCGACTTCCAATGGTTAGTTTGAAATTTATTTTAATTTTGGAATTTGACCTTGGGAGGGCATACAGCCAGTTACCTTTTGTCTTCCAGTGGTTGTTTTATGTGCTTAACATGAACACTCAACTTCCTCTGTAGCGTCCGTGTCCGATATGACTAAGTACGAGATCAAACCTGCCTCTTCAGCATACGTAAAGAGGAAAATATCCGTAACTGGGGCCCGAACAGGACACCTTTCGAATGTGAAGCAAGTGCTTTACCTATTAACTAGCTAGCAAGCCATGGTGGTTCTTCTTCTTCTTCTTCATCTGCCTTTCAGCGTCGAGGGGAGATATAATTTGTGGTCTTTTGCTCTTCTGTTGGCCTCTGCTGCTGTTATGTTTCCCAGTGTCTCCAATATTCCATCGATCCATCTTTTTCGTGGTCGGCCCTTGGGTCTGGTATTCTCGCAACGTTTATTGAAGGCTCATTGTGTCGTGTTTTGATCTTTCTGCCGTGTCACGTGACCAAACCGTTTTATATGTTGTTTCTTCATATGGAGGGGGCTATTCCTAGCTTTTTTCTCAATTCTTCATTTGTGATCTCATCTCCCAGACCGCTTCCCATCAAACGCCTGACACATTTCATCTCAGTAGAGGTTACTTTTCCCATTGCTCCTGCACCTAGGGTCAAGGATTGGCATTAGTAGCACAACACTGGGATGAAGATTGTACAGCAGAGCGCCCGTCTCGCCTCTAGAGTTATTTCCCTGCTGGACAATAGTGGTTAAGCCATGGTAGTTAAGCCATGGTGGTTAATCCATGGTGACTAAGCCAAAGTAATTATTAACTCACATTCTACATGATTATTTTGTATTTTTTTTAAATTTATTTAAAGTACTTTTCGTATTAAATAATACATCATCATCATCATGATGTGCCATACCAGTTGGTGTGTAGGCGATCATGTCCTTCCACAATCTTCTATCTACAGTGCATCGTATCAGATCTGTTGTTGACTGTTTTCCATGCCATGACACCAAGCTATCCAGTATTTTCCCTGTTTGTCGTCCACGATCTCTCTTTTATTGTATTTTACCAGTTGTAACCAAGTATTACAACTTTCCTCTTCTCATGATGTGCCCGAAAAATGTTGATTGTTACTTTCTGACTTTTTTTTTTTTATAGAGTTCCCTTTTTGTGTTGGATAATATATCAACTAACAATAAATAAAATATATTTAACTGCTCCTTACAACGTAGTTTCTATCTGATTTGCTCATTAAATGATCCTGTAGCTAAAAGTCGATTTTCTTGAGAACATTTTTAAAACAAGTAACGTGCGTGGTTGGTAGGTGATCATGCACTTGTTAATTACCTTACAACCCCTCCGTATCTGTACCAAGCAGGCTATCTCTGCATCATGATTGACTGCATGTTTTGCTCAAATTCACTGTTATTATTTTTTACCTATTATTTTAAAAAATCGGCTGTTTTATTCAAACTCGTTACTTTTATCATTATTACCTATGAATAAAGAACTGGTTGTATCCTGCTCACACTCGTTACTTGTATCATTATTACCTATGAATAAAGAACTGGTTGTATCCTGCTCACACTCGTTATTTGTATCATTATTACCTATGAATAAAGAACTGGTTGTATCCTGCTCACACTCGTTATTTGTATCATTATTACCTATGAATAAAGAACTGGTTGTATCCTGCTCACACTCGTTACTTTTATCATTATTCTCTTCTACCTTTTAGCTCCCAGTGGAGCATAGGTCTTCAACAAACACTTTCCAAGTCGTTCTGTCTTTTGCAATTCTTTTAAGATCATTCCATGTCTTCCCCATCATCTTCATCTCTGCTTCAATCTGTCTTCTCCAAATTCCTTGGTCTTCCTCTTTGTCTTTTCCCCTGGGGATTCCAAAAAAAGGGCCTGTTGTGTAATACTCTCAGTTGGTTTCCGTAGTGTGTGTCCTATCCATCGCCATCGTCTTCGCTGTATTTCTTTATCCACTGGTATTTGACCGGTACATTTCCATAATTCCACGTTTGTGACTTTGTCCTGCCATTTCCATCCCTTTATTCTGCGCAAGCATCCAATAATGAAAGTCTGTACCTTCGTGATTGTCAATTTTGTTATTCTCCATGTTTCACAGCCATATAATAGAACCGACTTAACATTGGAGTTGAAAATTTGTATTTTTGTATTTAGCCTAATTTCTTTGGATTTCCATATGTTTCCCAGTGCAATGAAAGCTCCTCTTGCTTTTGATATCCTTATTTTGGTATCATTTTCTGTTCCTCCCTCTTTATCTATATTACTGCCCAGATATATATAAGATTGTACGTCTAGTAGAGGTATTTCTCCTAGTTTTATTTGGTTATTGCCAACTGCATTAATTCTCATAATGTTGGTCTTATCTCTATTAATCTTTAGTCCTAGCTGTTGTGATCTCTCATCTAATATACTCATTTTATCTTGCATCTGTTGGTGGCTGTGTGATAGGAGAGCTATGTCATCAGCAAAGTCTAAATCATCAAGTTGTTTGGTCAGTGACCACTGGATCCCATTTCTGTTGTTTTGAGTTATTTTCATAATCCAATCTATGGCCAGTAGAAAGAGAAATGGAGACAGAAGGCATCCTTGCCTTACTCCTGTTCTTATTTCAAATGCTTCTGTAAGCTGTCCTTCATGCACCACACTACATTTTGTTCCTTCATACATTGTTTTTATCAGGTTAATAAACTTTATGGGGATTCCATAATGACTCAGCAACTTCCAAAGCATTCTTCTGTCTAAACTATCAAATGCCTTTTCGTAATCTATGAATCCAATATAAAGTGGGGATTTTAGTTCTAAACTTTGTTCAACTATTATACGTAGAGTAGTTATTTGATCAGCACATGATCTGTTCTTCCTAAAACCTGCTTGTTCATCTCTCAAGTGTTTCTCTATAGCCTCTTTTAGTCTCTCCAGAATGATTCTGCCTAATATTTTTCCTGGCACTGATAGTAGCATAATTCCCCTATAATTTGTGCACTCCTGTAAACTTCCTTTCTTTGGTAGTTTGATCATATAACCTTCTCTCCAGTCTTTAGGTATTTCTTCCCTCTCCCAAATTTTATCCAATAGATTATGTAACATCTTGGTAGAGGTGATAATATCTGCTTTGATGGCTTCCGAAGGAATTTCATCTGGTCCTGTGGCTTTACCATCTTTTAACAGTTTGATGGCTTTCATTATTTCTTCTTTGCTTGGTTTTCCGCAGTTAACGTGTAATTCTTCTTCTGCTGGTAGTATATCTGGAGGATTATTTGAGCCAGGTCTGTTCAAAAGTTCTTCAAAGTGCTCCTTCCATCTCTCCATTTGTTCCTTTATATTACTAAGCAGATTTCCTTTCTTATCTTTGATAAGGCGTTGATCTGTTTGTATTTTCCACCTAATTTCTTTGTGCTGTTGTACAGTTCTTTCATATTCCCTTTATTTGCTGCTTCTTCTGCCTCTTTAGCTAATTCATCTATATATTTCCTCTTATCCCTTTTAATGCATCTTCTCACTTCTTTGTTCACCTCTGTGTAAGCTTCCTGTGTCTTGGCTTTATTACTTCTTGTTTTGCTTTTATTTATGTCTGCTTTCTTGTTCTTTCTTTCTTTAATTTTATCCAGGGTCTCTGCTGTCATCCATGCCTTATTCTGGCGTTCTCTTTTCCCCAGTGTTTCTTCGCATGTCTCTTTCCATATATTTTTTACCTGTTTCCAATGATCTTCTATATTTATTGTATTTTCTAGTTGTTGGAGGACTTGGTATTTGTTTGATATTGTGACTGCGAATTTATCTTTAATTCCTTGTTCTTTAAGAAACCCTACATTGAAATACGTTCTGCCCTTATTCGTTGTAGTATACCTTTTTAATTTAATTTTAAGTTTGGCTAACAGAAGATGATGATCAGAAGCTATATCTGCCCCTCTATATACTTTTACATCCTGTAAGGATGACTTAAACTTATTATTAATACATATGTGATCAATTTGATTTTCCGTTCTATGATCTGGTGACACCCATGTAGCTTTGTGTATTCTTTTATGTTGGAATATTGTTCCTCCTAGGCTCATTTGATTAAGGGCGCAGAAATTCACAAATATCTCTCCATTCTCATTTATATCTCCAAGTCCATGTTTTCCCATAATCTCTTCAAAGCCTCTGTTGTCTGATCCTACCTTAGCATTTAGGTCTCCCATCAAGATTATAATATCCTTGGCTCGTCTTGCATCCATCTGGCATTGTAGCTGTTTATAAAAATCATCTTTAACTGAGTCATCTTTATCGTTGGTTGGTGCATAGCATTGTATAATGTGTAATTTTATTTTGTTTTTGGTTGTTCTAAATGTTGCTCTCACCAGTCTTGGTCCCACTGCCTCCCATTCTATTAGTGTCTTCTGTGCATTCTTTGATAGCATTATAGCTACCCCTTCGCTATGTTGTGCTCCTGGTTCCTGGTGTCCTGATGATAAAATCATCTCCCCTGTATTCAATTTTATTCTCTCCGCTCCCAGCCATCTTGTTTCACACATTCCCAGAATATCTATCTTGTAGTTGTTCATTTCTGCTGCCACTTGTGCCGCTTTTCCCTGTTCGTTAAGGGTACGAACATTCCAGGTGCCAATTCTGGATGATTTCCTGGTAGACAAAGGTGAGTCGGCAACCCGGACTCCTTATGGCTTTCTCCGGATTGCGTCATACGTCTCTTAGACAGAGAGCCCTTCTCTTTCCTGGTTGACGGATTTACTTTATCTTTCTTGACTTGTTCATGTTTGTGAAGTTTTTTCGGCTTATTTTTTTTACAGTATGGGATAGCCAGTCCATGCCTAACCCTCCTTTCTCGCCTCTTACGACAATGCCTGGTAGGGTACAGCGCCGCTATTCTTTACCTCCCTTTCGGGCCCCGGCAGCGCACTTGTTTAAAACAAGTAACGTGCGTGGTTGGTAGGTGATCATGCACTTGTTAATTACCTTACAACCCTCCGTATCTGTACCAAGCAGGCTATCTCTGCATCATGATTGACTGCATGTTTTGCTCAAATTCACTGTTATTTTTTTACCTATTATTTTAAAAAATCGGCTGTTTTATTCAAACTCGTTACTTTATCATTATTACCTATGAATAAAGAACTGGTTGTATCCTGCTCACACTCGTTACTTGTATCATTATTACCTATGAATAAAGAACTGGTTGTATCCTGCTCACACTCGTTATTTGTATCATTATTACCTATGAATAAAGAACTGGTTGTATCCTGCTCACACTCGTTATTTGTATCATTATTACCTATGAATAAAGAACTGGTTGTATCCTGCTCACACTCGTTATTTGTATCATTATTTACCTATGAATAAAGAACTGGTTGTATCCTGCTCACACTCGTTACTTTTATCATTATTACCTATGAATAAAGAACTGGTTGTATCCTGCTCACACTCGTTACTTTTATCATTATTACCTATGAATAAAGAACTGGTTGTATCCTGCTCACACTCGTTACTTTTATTATCATTCCTCATTTTTGTAAATAACGGATTGTATCTTTCTCAAACTCGTTACCATTGTTATCAATTTGATTCTATCTTTCTCTAACTCGTTACCTATTTTTAAAATCATTATTTATAAAGAATTTGCTTCCTCCATCTAAAATTTGCTACCGCAAATATTATCTATTTAAAAAAACCGAGACAGATCAATTGTAATTAACCGTACATGCAGAACAGCTATTAATTCTTCAAGCATTGATCGTTATTTACATCTCCATCAATAGTACAGTCATACAGAAGCAAATATGTAATTGTCTTGCTGTTATCTTCTAAACGTGTTTTCCAAGTTACACGCCCTAGGTTTCAAGTGCTGCTTGTTCCATTGCTTGAGCAAACTGCTCTTTACATTAACCTGAACTTACAAATCAAATAGGGTTGGGCTCAGTGCGCGGGATATCAGCCACCAGAGCCAAGATGAACTTACATTTCGTTTGACAAATCTTGAAGTTTATATCCAACGGTTATCGCCCGTGTTTCCTGAGTAAGGGCAGCTATCTACGTAATAACGGTCGTGGTTGTAATTTCAGATACACATGTTTTTGTTTTACAACATTTGTCTCGGTTTTTTTAAAAATACTGTTTCAGTGTTGTTACGAATACTGTTTCAGCATTCTTACAGAAGCTGTTTTTGGTGTTGTGCTACAAATGATGTCTTGGCGTTGTTACAAATGTTGTCTTGGAGTTGTTACAAATGCTGTCTTGGCGTTGTTACAAATACAATTTTGATGTTTTATTCCAAAATCCTGTTTCGGTGTTGTTCATCATCATCATCATCATCATCGAGTGCCGTCTCCGCAACGAAGGTTGGCTACCATGGAGCGCCATTCTGCTCTGTCTCTTGCTTTGATGGTGCAGGTTGTCATAGGCTGATTTGTCCATCTTTTGATGTTACTCGTCCATGTTAGTCTTGATCTGCCTCTGCCACTTTTACCTTGTATTTTCCCCTCCAGGATTACTTTTAGCAGGCTGTTGTGTCTTTTAACATGGCCCAAAAATCGCATTTTTCTTGTTTGAATTGTGTTTAGTAGTTCTCTTTTCATTTTTAGTTGTTTTAAGACTTCGTCGTTTGTTTTCTTTTCCTTCCATCCAATTCTACCTATTCTTCTATATATCCACATTTCAACGGCTTCAATTCTCTGTTCTGTCTTCTTGTCTAATGTTCATGTTTCTGCGCCATATAGGACTATTGAGAAGATGTAACATTTTGCTATTCTTAGTTTTAGCCCTGGTGTTATTTGTTTTGATGTTAGTATGTTCTTCATAACATTAAAATTACTTTTTGCCATTACTTTTTTTTTGTTTATTTCAGTTGTACATTTTCCATCGCTGGTTATAGTATGTCTAAGGTAGTTGTAGCTCTGAACTGTCTCCAGGTCTATTCCTTCTATTTTGATATCCACTTGTGGGTTTTGAGTATTTTCTTTGTTTATGATCATAGTTTTAGTCTTTTTGATATTCATATCTAGTCCATATTTTTTGCTTGTCATGTTTATTTCATTAAGTAATTGTTGTAGATCTTTAGGATTTTCTGCTAGCAGTACAGTATCGTCAGCATATCTTAGGTTATTGATTATTTTTCCATTAATTTGTAGGCCTGGCATCTCTGTGATGTGTTTAAAGATTTGCTCAGTGTATAGATTGAACAAGCTTGGTGATAGGATGCATCCCTGTCTTACTCCACTTTTTATATCAATGGGTGTAGAGAACTCTTTGTTATATTTTATTATTGCTGTTTGCTCCCAGTATAGATTACTTGTTAGTCGTATGTCCATGTCATCTAGATGTATCTCTTTTAGGCATTCTATAAGTTGTTTGTGGTGTACTCTATCAAAAGCTTTGGTGTAGTCTATGAAGCAGGCATATATTGGTTTGATTACTACTACTGTGTACTTATCGATTAATGTTCTCATACCGAATACGGCTTCTTTTGTCCCGCTATTTTTTCCTGAATCCAAATTGCTGCTCATCTAATTCAGTATTGATTTTATTCTTATACCTTCCTTGTATAACTTTTAGCAAGATATTTGTAACATGGCTCATTAGGCTTATTGTTCTAAAGTCACTGCATTCAACTGCACCATTATTTTTAGGCAATGCAATGAAAGTTGATGTTTTTAGTTCATTTGGGATGTATCCTGTGTGGTATATGTCGTTGCATATGTCTGTAATCACTTCAATGCCAAAATCTTCTAGCTGTTCTTAGATGTTGTTTCAAATCTTCGGTGTTGTTACAAATACAGTTTTGATGTTCAGTTACAAACACCGTCTCGGTGTTGTTACAAATATAATTTTGGTGTTTAATTACAAACACTGTCTCGATATTGTTACAAATATACTTTCGCTGTTCTGTTAAAAACACTGTCTCTGTGTTGTTGCAAATACTATTTTGATGTCCTTTTACAAACACTGTCTCGTTTGTGTTAGAAATATAATTTTTATGTTCTGTTACAAACACAATCTTGGTGTTACATTTGCTGTCTCTGTGTTGTTACAATTAATGTCTCGGTTTTGTGTTACGATAACTGTGCCGGTATTCTGTGACAAAGACTATCATAGTGTGACACCAGGACTATGGTGTCAGCCCAACGTAGTTTCTGTCTGTCTCTACTTTGATTACCATGTACTTCTCTCGCCAAGATCACTTCTCAGTGTTTTCTCAGTGACTCCATGAGTATGCTTAAGAAGGTTGAGGCTGGGTGGAGGCGAAGAGAGTGGTTGAAGTCCCTGCAGCTGTCAACTTTAAAAGAAATCGTCTTCATCTACGTACCTGGCCACTCTGGAGTGCAAGGGAACGAACGAGCTGACAAGCTTGCTGAAAAGGCTAAAATTTCAGATGGCAACGCCATGGACAACGCCGACATTTTACACGCAATCCGCGAGGCGGGAAGAGTAGCAGACTCTCGAGACGACAAGGATTCAAACGCAATGGCGAGACTAACGCATAGTCGCGTAAGGCTTGGCACAGCTAAGAGCGAACATTTTTCAGGACGCTAGAGGTGTATGGTTAACCAACTGCGAACCGGCACGATCAGCCGTCACACACTTGTGAATTTACTCGAAAGGAAATCGGAGCACTTATGGGTATGCCCCTTGTGCAAGGAGGATGATCTTTCGACTAACTAACTAGATCACTTCTAATAAGTTATTATGTCTCCTGTGTGTAAAAAAAATCACTTCCCGTATTTGAATCCTGTAGTTTTCTGAATTTTCTGTTGTTTGTTTCAAGAGCTTAAGTTTTTTCCCGTTTCTTATTTAGTGTCCTTGTTTCTACATTTATCTTTCTCCAGTGTCTTATTAGCATCCTTGTTTCTAGATTGTATCTTTCCCCAGTGTCTTATTAGTGTTTCCTGTTTCTACACTTTATCTTTTCCAGTGTCTCATTAGTGTTTCCTGTTTCTATATCTTTCTCCAGTGTCTTATTAGTGTTTCCTGTTTCTATATATTTCTCCAGTGTCTTATTAGTGTTTCCTGTTTCTATATATTTCTCCAGTGTCTTATTAGTGTTTCCTGTTTCTATATCTTTCTCCGGTGCCTTATTAGTATCCTTGATTCTACACTTTATATTTTTCTCACTTTAAGTCCTAATTTTTATTTGCTTTGATGTGAGTATATAATTTACCCTTTTAGAAATTCTACGCTTTTACAAATCTTTTTGTTAGTTTTATTTCTGTCTCGCATTTCCCATGGCTAGTTTTGGTGTGTCTAATGTATCTGTTTTATTGGACTGTCTTTCTATATTCCATTTGTTTACCTTGGTATTCACTTGCAGATTGTGTCTATTATACAAGGAATTTAGTCTTCTTACTATCTATCAAGTAAAGTTAAGGTTTCCTCTACGTCTTGCTAGGCGTATGGGGAATATGATGTTAGTGAACATATTCATCTATGACTACGGCACATTTTGGGATGATGTGGGCAGTATCACGCCTAGCCGCCTTTACATCCTAGAAAAATCTCTGGTACCCATTTTTAGAGGCTGGGTGAACCCCGGAGCTTTGTCAGTCAAAAAAAAAATCCACCACTGCTGGGGATCGAAACCGGAGCCTCAATATTTATATAGAGACGGGGAGAAAGAGGAGGAAGACAACAAAGATTTGTGTTATTTCAACGATGATGAATGTGGTAGTTGTCGATGACACGATTACCACACACTTCCTTTGTTCGGACTATCGTCGCTATCATCAATTACCTGTCTTAAATTACCTGGGACATTTTGATTTTGCAGGAAAAAAAAACATAACAGCGTTAACCGCAAACAGGAAAACGTGGATAAAACAGACCAACGTTTGTATGTGTTTGTGTGTGAGTTGGTGTGTGTGTGTTTGAATGTATGTGTTTATATGTGCGCACGTGTGTACTTGAAATTGGGGAATGAAAAGCAGAAAGTGTTTGTGACAGAAGGGCTAGTGACAGACGTGTTTGTGACAGAAGTGTTTGTGACAGAAGGGCTAGTGACAGACGTGTTTGTGACAGAAGTGTTTGTGACAGAAGTGCTTGTGACAGACGTGTTTGTGACAGAAGTGTTTGTGACAGAAGTTCTTGTTACAGAAGTGCTTGTGACAGAAGTGTTTCTATATCACTGACTTAGGAATGTGGTTGATGATTACACAAAAAAAAAAGATATAACACGTGACATCGGTCAATGAAAGTCCTCGTCGTTTTCATCCTTTCAAGAAAAAGAGAGAAGGGGAATGTCAGAGAGAGAGAGAGAGAGAGACAGTGAAAGGAAAACGAGAAAGATAGAGAAAATATAAAGAGAGAAGGAGAGAAAAAGAGAGAGAAAGTAAGAGAAAGAGAGAGAAAGTAAGAGAAAAAGAGAGAGAAAGTAAGAGAAATGGAGAGACAAAGAAAGAAAGAAAGTGAGAGAAAGTGAGAGAAAGAGAGAGAAAAAAGAGAGCGAAAGAGAGAGAGATAGAGAGTAGCAAGAAGGTAAATAAAGAATTCGATAATTGAAAACTCAAGTCGCATGCACTTGTCGTAAATGAAAATCAGAACGTAAATATTTGCGGTAATGTCATAGGGCTACACATATCGGTGACGTAGTAAACAATGTTTGATTGCTGATGCACTGCGCATGCGCGTCACTGAAAGTCTGGGAGGGTGGATGCAGCAGCAGGGACGAACAAATGAAATTGTTCTCCAGGATGGATGAATATTCATACCTTCAGTTAATCGACTTATCTCATCATGTTGTCTATCTTCCAGACACTTGATTGGATATTTCAACGAGATTGAACTGAGATGAACGTGGCAGTGATAGCAGATAAGATTTGAAATAAAAAACGTGAATAGAGCACTAAATACAAATGATTAAAAGCCTCTTGCGATCAATGATTGTATTTCCTCAGAGAATGAGATTAAATTCAGATGCTACCAGCTGTTTTGTCTTGTCAGGCAATCTGACATAGAGTGAGATACTACCTTATCTCACTTGTTATTTCTGGACTGCTCTCTGTTTTCTTTCTCGAGACTGAACGGGCCTCTTTAGAGCTTCTTGTATTTTTATGGTTGAGATTTGGGTTTGTTTGTCTTACCTGTCCTTTCACTTCACGATAAGAGGCCTCGTTTGAAAACATCAGGTTGTTGTTCTCTCTCACGGCCCGCACCGAATGGAGGGCATCGTCGATTACTTGCAGGGATGACTGTTTGTGACTGTGATTGTGGAATGCGCAAAACAGAACAGAGCGCGCGGACATAGTGCGTCTATTAGTGCGGTTGAATACATTTATGTGAACGGGTGTGCTCCTGAGTTGATGCAACCAAAAATATAAACCCTTGCTCCCACGTTGTACCGTGAAAGTTGCAAACGTTAGAAACAATATGGATGCAAACGTATATACATCTTCTACTTCATCTTCTATCCTTCCTCTATTGCCGTTGGCGTCGAGGGGAGATGCAATCTGCGATTCTTTGCTCTTCTGTTGACCTCTTCTGGTGTTATTCCTCCTAGTGACTCTAGTATTCCCTTTATCCATCTCTTTCTCGGTCTTCCTCTTAATCTGGTGTTATCGTAGCGTTTGTTTATGGCTCTTTGAGTCATTGTTAGTTCTTTTTGTCTTGTTATGTGGCCGAACCAATTTATCTGTTGTTTCTTTATGTATTCGATGGCTGGTAAATACGGATGTAAACGTATATACATCATTATTATCATCATCATGTGCCATACCGGTTGGCGTAGGCGATCATGTCCTTCCACAATCTTCTATCTACAGTGTATGATATCAGTTCTGTTGTTGGCTGTTTTCCATGCCATGACACCAAGCTATCCAGTATTTTCTCTCTTTGTCGTCCGCAATCTCTCTTTACTTCTATTTTGCCAGTTATTGGTTATTGGTTATGGAAGGCCTCGGTATCACAGCAAACGAATTAAAATCCATAATTGCTCAACCGCCCGTGCCAGTGGAATCATCCGAATTACTAATTCATCTCCCAAACAAAGAAAGGTAACTGTAGTCCCCATCGTAGCAGTCTCAGCACACGCCAAAAGACATAAGGCGAAACCGCGCAGAAAGTGAACACAGTCAACTGTTCCCTGTCATACGATATCATCATTCATCGTAAAAAAGCGGGATATCGAAGCAGGATCAAAACGGATGAGACACACAGCTCACGGTGTGCACAGAGCACTTAACTCAGTAGCTCCTGCAACAAGCCGGACTTGGAATATGAGGAAACTGCAACAAGGAACACTTTTCAGACATAGCCTTCATGGTTCCTGCCGCCTATCCACCATATACCATGGGAGTTCACGTCCTCCCGACGTTTTTGCCAGTTGTTACCAAGTATTCCAACTTTCCTCTTCTCGTGATGTGCCCAAAAATATTGATAGTTTCTTTCTGTTGTCTTTTAGGAGCTCCCTTTTGTATATACATCAGAGAACTAAATATGGATGTAAACGTATATACATAAGAGAAGTATATAGAGATGTAAGCGTATATACACCAGAGAACTAAATATAGATGTAAACGTATATACATAAGAGAAGTATATAGAGATGAAAGCGTATATACATCAGAGAACTAAGTAGCGGTGTAAGCGTATAAACTATTTAATTCATGGAACTAAACCGTGGTATTTAAAGATAACTTCAGTAACCTACTTTGCCGTTTGTACTTTCTATCATTCTGAGTTCAGTGTATTTAGTAATTTCTATGATTCTGAGATTTTGTATTTAGTAGTTAATTCTGAGATAATACATTTATTACTTTCTATAATTCTAAGTTCAATGTATTTAGTAATTGCTGTAATTCTGAGATAATGCATTTAGTACTTTCTATAATTCTGACATAGTGCTAAGCATTTGCTATAATTTTGAGATAATACATTTTGTAGTTTCTAAAATTTGAGATAATACATTTAGTAGTTTCTATAATTCTGAGATAATATATTTAGTACTTTCTATAATTCTGAGATAATACATTTAGTACTTTCTATAATTCTGAGATAACGCGTTTAGGTATTTGCATTAATTCTAAGATCAATGTACCCATACGTTTTAAACGAGATAACCACATAGATAATGATTATATCAGGTCGATATGTTGATCTTATGATCAATGTGTGCATGTGGACATTACATGTGTGCTGGTGTCTTGACCCATGGTGTGAGCTGTGTAACGAGACTGTTTCAGCCGTGTAAATTGAGTAGCTTGTGCTATATTTTAGCATGTAGCATTTATTTCTAGAGTTTGTCGTCAAAATATGGGTTGTCTGTTGAAACGTTGATGTCCATGTAGTGTTTATAAATATCTCCACTGACTCTTTAGTAGAGCACTCAAAAAGATAAGGGGTTAAGGCTGGCTGTAGAAGCGTTTGATGACTTTCAGCTGTCCAGTTTAGTCGGTCGGTCTCAACAGCTGCGTGTCTGTTATCGTTTGCTCTCGAAAATTTGTAAAATCTTGATGTTGATTGGGCTGTCACATCATTTCATTGTCACCTGTTGTTAGAATGTTGATTGGGCTGTCACGTCACTTCATTGTCCCCTGTCGTTAGAATGTTGATTGGGCTGTCATGTCACTTCATTTTCCCTTGTCGTTAGAATGTTGATTCGGCTGTCACGTCACTTCATTGTCCCCTGTCGTTAGAATGTTGATTCGGCTGTCACATCATTTCATTGTCCCCTGTCGTTAGAATGTTGATTCGGCTGTCACATCATTTCATTGTCCCCTGTCGTTAGCATATTGGTTGGGCTGTCACGTCACTTCATTGTCACATTTAGTTAGAATGTTGATTCGGCTGTCACGTCACTTCATTGTCACATGTAGTTAGAATGTTGATTCGGCTGTCACATCATTTCATTGTCCCCTGTCGTTAGAATGTTGATTCGGCTGTCACGTCACTTCATTGTCCCCTGTCGTTAGAATGTTGATTCGGCTGTCACATCATTTCATTGTCCCCTGTCGTTAGCATGTTGGTTGTGCTGTCACGTCACTTCATTATCCCCTGCCTTTAGCATATTGACCAACCTGGAGAATGATGGTCACATTACTGCGCTTTCCTCTCTCGTCAGAACTCTCAAGATATTAACTACCCCAGCAGACTGACTCTGAATTGGACCACACCACATCTTCTTACTGCCACTCGTTGTTGGAATAAGTGGTGGGGTGTAACATACACTGCTACAAAGTATGGTGACAGCTCTGCAAAAATGGATAATACAAAATATTTTACATTTCGGCCTATATGCGGTCTTCTACAGAAGAAATCAGGGACAGCACAATGTGACGGATCCAATGGATGTGGGACGAGTGCAAAGAATGTGATGGAAGGGTGAGTGCAATGGAGATGGGGAGGGTCGAGTGCAATGAAGTAAGGTTGTGATGAGAGCAATGAAGGTAGGACCATCCAGTGAGGGTGACGAAGGGATGAGTGCAATGAGGGCGAGGAAGTGGCGGTTGCAATAAGGTGGTGGAGAGAAGAGTGCGACGAAGGTGTAACGAGTGTAACTGAAATGAGGGTGCGACGAGAGCAATGACGGCAGAACAAAAATAATGAAGGTGAGGGAGGGACTAGTGCAATGATAGCGAGAAAGGGTGGAGAGTGCAAAAATGGTGATGGAGGGAAGAGTGCAATAAAGGTGGAACGAGTGCAATAAAGGTGGAACGAGTGTAACTGAAGTGAGGAAGAGACGAGTGCAATAAAGGTGGAACGAGTGTAACTGAAGTGAGGAAGAGACGAGTGCAATAAAGGTGGAACGAGTGTAACTGAAATGAGGAAGAGACGAGTGCAATAAAGGTGGAACGAGTGTAACTGAAGTGAGGAAGAGACGAGTGCAATAAAGGTGGAACGAGTGTAACTGAAGTGAGGAAGAGACGAGTGCAATAAAGGTTAAAGAGAGACGAGTGCAATAAAGGTGGAAGGAGTGTAACTGAAGTGAGGAAGAGACGAGTGCAATGAAGGTTAGAGAGAGACGAGTACAGTGAAAGACCTGAGCTTGTTATGAACTCTTCACCTCTGACATTGTTGAGAAATTGCGCCCCTGCCTGTCGAATTTTTCCCAACACAATTTGCACAGCTCGGTAAATTGAAACTTCGAAAAATTGTAATGCAAAAAAAAAATAAATAAAAAAATAAATAATATTCCTCTAAAGTTTTAACAGATACCGGAACTCTCACCTGGATTACTCTTCTAATTGAAGCAGTTTTCGGTGTGTATCAGTTGTGCATACGACATCTATTTAGAAGCTACATTTTACAGGTGACTGACTGTCTGGCAGGGACTCAGGTCAAACATGTTTCCACTAAAGGGGTGCGCATGTTCCGAGATAGCCATCGCGTCTAGGCCAGCTACTGATGTTCCGCGCAGACCCCCAACACGTTACCCACACCCCAATCTGGATACACAATCCGACATTTTTGTTTCCTGGAGATTGTGTTTCCTCTTCACACCAAGCACGTCCTCAGTGATTGACAAAAGTCGCAAATGGCGTTTGCTGACGTGAAAATAAACACCAAGAAGGGAAATTGCCTTAAAAACAAACACAAATTGAAGGTGAAGGTTAATTCCATTCTCTCCCGAAAAATGGATTTTAGAAGGTAAAGACAATGGAAAAATGGTTTCTGGTAGGTAAAGACAATGGTTAAATGGTTTCTGGTAGGTAAAGACAATGGTAACATGATTTCTGGTAGGTATAAAAGTAGTAAAGTACCCCCGTCACGCCAAGTGGCGTATAGGGAAATATGGTGTTAGTGACTATAAATTTTACAGACCTTCAGCACATGATTTTTGGGGTAATGTGGTCGGTATTACGCCCGTGCCGCTTTACTTTCGCAGAAAAAAATCCGGTACCCTTTAAAGGCTGGGTGAACCTGAGGCCGTCGGTTGGGATCGAACCCTACCTCTTGCCCTTTGTAGTCCAGTTCACTAACCACTGAGCTATCGCGGCTCCCTCTGGTAGGTAAAGACAACGTATCAGTTTCAGTCGGATAAAGCCAGCTTGGTGCCAGACATACGATATGGCTATCGCTATCATTTCCTAACGTGCATCATCAGCGTGTGTCGTGCCGACCTGTTGCATCCTCTTAGTAACATTGATCTTATGGTCTGATAACCTCGAATGCATCAAAGTGCTAAACATTTAATCTCTTCTATACCCGCTATCATGTATTCTGATCCCTCCACTTTATTTATCTCAAATTATGCTTATCATGTCTGGATATTGCTTGAGTTCATTCACGTTTATTTCCCTGATCATGTACATCCGTTATCTTCTTCGTGTTTATGTTTGTATCTATCATTCCTAACTGGCTTGTAACATTTATGTGCTGCAGTATTATTACTTTCTTGTAGCTATCGTGCCACCTTGCTGCTTACTTTTAACAGTGCTATAATGCAATTGTTCATCTGTAAACCTGTACTCATCTTGTTATTGTCGCTCATCATGTTGTCTTATCTACACACTCTATTTTGTTTAAAGTCCTAAGGCTCAACTTTCCTATTTTTATACACCGACATTTTACTACAATATTTATTCTAGATCAACATTCTACCACATTGTTCTTTCTAGAACTATATTCTACTGCAATATTCTTATTACATCTACATTCTACAACAATGTTTTTTTATTAACATTCTACAACTCTTCTTATTAGTCTACATTCTGCAACACATCTCTTTCTTTATCTTATTAGTCTACATTCTACAACTCATCTTATTAGTCTACATTCTACAACTCATCTTATTAGTCTACATTCTACAACTCATCTTATTAGTCTACATTCTACAACTCATCTTATTAGTATACATTCTACAACTCATCTTATTAGTCTACATTCTACAACTCATCTTATTAGTCTACATTCTACAACTCATCTTATTAGTATACATTCTACAACTCATCTTATTAGTCTACATTCTACAACTCATCTTATTAGTCTACATTCTACAACTCATTTTATTAGTATACATTCTACAACTCATCTTATTAGTCTACATTCTACAACTCATCTTATTAGTCTACATTCTACAACTCATCTTATTAGTCTACATTCTACAACTCATCTTATTAGTCTACATTCTACAACTCATCTTATTAGTCTACATTCTACAATCATCTTATTAGTCTACATTCTACAACTCATCTTATTAGTCTACATTCTACAACTCATCTTATTAGTCTACATTCTACAAATCATCTTATTAGTCTACATTCTACAACACTAATCTTTCTAGAACCGTCCCATCCTATTAGAGCCCCCTTGTTTCCCATTACTACCGTCCCATCCTATTAGAGCCCCATTGTTTCCCATCACTACCGTCCCATCCTATTAGAGCCCCATTGTTTCCATTACTACCGTCCCATCCTATTAGAGACCCCTTGTTTCCCATTACTACCGTCCCATCCTATTAGAGCCTCATTGTTTCCCATCACTACCGTCCCATCCTATTAGAGCCCCATTGTTTCCAATTACTACCGTCCCATCCTATTAGAGTCCCATTGTTTCCCATTATTACCGTCCCATCCTATTAGAGCCCCCTTGTTTCCTATTACTACCGTCCCAATCTATTAGAGCCCCATTGTTTCCCATCACTACCGTCCCATCCTATTAGAGCCCCATTGTTTCCCATTACTACCGTCCCATCCTATTAGAGCCCCATTGTTTCCCATTACTACCGTCCCATCCTATTAGAGCCCCATTGTTTCCCATCACTACCCTCCCATCCTATTAGAGCCCCATTGTTTCCCATCACTACCGTCCCATCCTATTAGAGCCCCATTGTTTCCCATCACTACCGTCCCATCCTATTAGAGCCCCATTGTTTCCCATAACTACCGTCCCATCCTATTAGAGCCCCATTGTTTCCCATCACTACCGTCCCATCCTATTAGAGCCCCCTTGTTTCCCATTACTACCGTCCCATCCTATTAGAGCCCCATTGTTTCCCATTACTACCGTCCCATCCTATTAGAGCCCCCTTGTTTCCCATCACTACCGTCCCATCCTATTAGAGCCCCATTGTTTCCCATCACTACCGTCCCATCCTATTAGAGCCCCCTTGTTTCCCATCACTACCGTCCCATCCTATTAGAGCCCCCTTGTTTCCCATCACTACCGTCCCATCCTATTAGAGCCCCCTTGTTTCCCATCACTACCGTCCCATCCTATTAGAGCCCCCTTGTTTCCCATCACTACCGTCCCATCCTATTAGAGCCCCCTTGTTTCCCATCACTACCGTCCCATCCTATTAGAGCCCCCTTGTTTCCCATTACTACCGTCCCATCCTATTAGAGCCCCCTTGTTTCCCATCACTACCGTCCCATCCTATTAGAGCCCCATTGTTTCCCATCACTACTGTCCCATCCTATTAGAGCCCCATTGTTTCCCATTACTACCGTCCCATCCTATTAGAGCCCCATTGTTTCCCATTACTACCGTCCCATCCTATTAGAGCCCCATTGTTTCCCATCACTACCGTCCCATCCTATTAGAGCCCCATTGTTTCCCATCACTACCGTCCCATCCTATTAGAGCCCCATTGTTTCCCATCACTACCCTCATCCTATTAGAGCCCCATTGTTTCCCATCACTACCGTCCCATCCTATTAGAGCCCCATTGTTTCCCATCACTACCGTCCCATCCTATTAGAGCCCCATTGTTTCCCATAACTACCGTCCCATCCTATTAGAGCCCCATTGTTTCCCATCACTACCGTACCATCCTATTAGAGCCCCCTTGTTTCCCATTACTACCGTCCCATCCTATTAGAGCCCCATTGTTTCCCATTACTACCGTCCCATCCTATTAGAGCCCCCTTGTTTCCCATCACTACCGTCCCATCCTATTAGAGCCCCATTGTTTCCCATCACTACCGTCCCATCCTATTAGAGCCCCCTTGTTTCCCATCACTACCGTCCCATCCTATTAGAGCCCCCTTGTTTCCCATCACTACCGTCCCATCCTATTAGAGCCCCCTTGTTTCCCATCACTACCGTCCCATCCTATTAGAGCCCCCTTGTTTCCCATCACTACCGTCCCATCCTATTAGAGCCCCTTGTTTCCCATCACTACCGTCCCATCCTATTAGAGCCCCCTTGTTTCCCATTACTACCGTCCCATCCTATTAGAGCCCCCTTGTTTCCCATCACTACCGTCCCATCCTATTAGAGCCCCATTGTTTCCCATCACTACTGTCCCATCCTATTAGAGCCCCCTGTTTCCCATCACTACCGTCCCATCCTATTAGAGCCCCATTGTTTCCCATTACTACCGTCCCATCCTATTAGAGCCCCATCGTTTCCCATCACTACCGTCCCATCCTATTAGAGCCCCATTGTTTCCCATCACTACTGTCCCATCCTATTAGAGCCCCATTGTTTCCCATTACTACCGTCCCATCCTATTAGAGCCCCATTGTTTCCCATTACTACCGTCCCATCCTATTAGAGCCCCCTTGTTTCCCATCACTACCGTCCCATCCTATTAGAGCCCCATTGTTTCCCATCACCGTCCCATCCTATTAGAGCCCCATTGTTTCCCATCACTACCGTCCCATCCTATTAGAGCCCCATTGTTTCCCATTACCATGGTTTAGAACCCACATCCTCTGCTATTATTCTCACATGAAATACCTTCCTTGCCCTTGTACAAGACCATCACCGCTTTTACTTGAGCGGTACCTATTTACAGGTCGAGCAGAAAGATCTCGGTACAGTGCACAAGCTCCGTGACACCTGTGATTTCTTCTTATCAGTCCGCTGTCTTAGTCATAACATAAGAAAGGATTATCCTTATTGTATGTAGCATTAACTTTATCTCAAATTAATTGTTATTCCTTGTCATGGCCTCCTTTTGCACTTTGTGACTTTATATTGTGTCTCTTTAATTATGTTCATTTTGAATAAAAAAAAGAAAAAAAACTACATTATTTTGCATTCATTCTTCTTCTTTTTTCTTCTTCTTCCTCTTCTTCTTCTTGCTCCCTCTTTACATTCCTTGAGGTGACGAGGGAGATGCAAAGTTCCAGTCGTAAATGAATCGTCGAATCACTTGTCGATCATTACTATGATTATTGTACTTCTTTCTGTCTCTCTCATAACTCATTTTTATCATACTCATAAAAATATTTTCATGCACACACAATCACTCAATCCAGCACATGCCAAATCTATTTCATCCTTTTTGTCGCATTCAGCCATTCTTTATTAATATATATATATAATATTATCTCTGTCCCTGTAGCCTCCATCCGTGTTGTCTATATCTCTTTTGCCTCTATCCCTGTTGCCTCTATCCCTGTTGTCTCTATCCTTGTTACCTCTATCCCTGTTTCCTCTATCCCTGTTGTCTCTATCCTTGTTACCTCTATCCTTGTTACCTCTATCCCTGTTTCCTCTATCCCTGTTGTCTCTATCCTTGTTACCTCTATCCTTGTTTCCTCTATCCCTGTTGCCTCAATCTGTTTCCTCTCGCCTTGTGCATTCCTGGTTTCCCCCTTACATAAACACACACAACTTTGAGGAACACACTCACACAAAAACCACACAGTTCCTTATGTCTTCACTTTCTCGCTTTCTCCTTCTCTAGCATACACACACACACACACACATGACCACAGATACACAAGTCATCCAGATCGTTCTCATTTTCCTGCAACACTCGCGGCCTATCATCTGTTATGTTCGTACTTCCAAATTGATAACAAACAGTTATCTCTTCAGTGGCGCCCCAGCACGACTAATGTAAATCATCATCACACACACACACACGCACATTCCACGCTTGAACGCCAACCACAAGATTCCTGCCGCTATAGGTTCACTTTTTCTGGTAACTTAACATTACTCACGTGATCAACCCTCGACTCTCGTGTCGGTATTACGCCCTCGAGAATGAACTACGCCTCAACATCTGGTTAAATGTCAGAATGTTTACAGAAGATGTGTAGATGTTAGGAAAGTAGATTACAGCTTAGTTTTACATTTTACAGACTTATGCTTTGTGCTTGTGTTTGTTCCCAACTTTCTCTAGGGATTCGAAGGGTGAGCTGGGAATCTGGCCGAAGAATTTGTCTGGTTCTCCTGGAAATAATCTCCAGGAACAAGAATTTCGTGTTTATATCATTGGGACATTTTCAGTCTTTTGTTTGTGTTCAGTTCATGTTTAGTTCATCCACAAACCTGTTTGCTCAGTCGTTTGTAGTTGAATATGCGAGAGGGAATAAAGCATTTATTTATTTGTGTAGGGTAGAGCTTTATCAGACTAGAGAATCTGTCAAGTAAAAGTCAAGAGCCCCATCACGCCAAGTGGCGTAAAGGGAATATGGCGTTGGTAGTGTATCCGACATGTAGCTATAGATATGTGTACCTCACCGTTTGTTGTTGTTGTCCCCGTCTTATGAAGAAGGCCGCAGGCTGAAACGTCAGTATTTTGCTGTGTTCCTTTTTTGTAAAGCTGTCACCATACCTTGGAGTGTATACCACACCCCCTTACTGGCTCCTTGCTACCAGCTTTACCGCAGCACTGCAATTAGTTGCATGTTCCCTAATTTTTATAAACCTTTGGCATGTGATTTTTTTGAGTAATGTAGTCGGTATTACGCCCGTGCCGCTTTACTTTCCCAGAAAAAAAATCCGGTACCCATTTAAGGCTGGGTGAACCCGGAAGCCGTCGATCAGGATCGAACCCAACTTCTTGTCCTTTGTAGTTCAGTTCACTAACCAGTGAGCTACCGCGGCTCCCTGAGAATACATTAGCTGACTATATATTACTGCTGACCTGCTGGAAGATCAAGAAAAGTTGAATGTTAGAAGGATGTTACTTGTTGAAAGGAGTCTCCAACAAACATGTGATGGAGATGAATACACACTGAACAGCAAGGCGCAGTGCAACACAATTCGCTAATAAACGAATGAATAACACTATTACGTCTTTCATGAGTCGCATTCTAATATTGAAAATCCTAAACTTATACTCAGAAGGCATTATTTTATATTTAAGACCAGGTTTTGTTTCACCTGACACTTAATTTAATCCTGTCACATGCAGTAAATGACCTGTCTGGGACTCAGTACCAGTAATTCAGTTTGTGCTATCCGACTAGTGGAAATTATGTGGCCAACAAAAGACAAAGAGGCAACCGCAGGATCTAGGATAGTTGAAATTAAACGAGAACTAAGAGTGAATCTAACTAAAGAAAATTGGTTTATTTCGACATATCTCACGCCTAAATAGCTTGGAAAGACTAAACATGAAAGGTCAGGTTACTGGAAATTAAGAAAAGATGACATGAAAGACCAATGCGCAAAGACATCAAAGATTCCTTTCAGACTACATTTAACCAGGCGGACAATCTAAACTAAGAAACGTTTTGATTGGTTGTCACACCGGCGACTTGTACAATTGGACAGGCAACTTAAATACGGCGGTTAAAAAGAGCAACAACATCGGCTGAACAGATAATATGATGATGATAATAAACAAATGTGGGATAGGATAATTATTTAGGTTCTAGCAGCCATAAGTTGAGGTTCTAGCAAGAATTTGTCAAATTTTGATGTTTTTGGCATATCATGAACAATGATTTAAGGCCGTTTAATATCCACATTCTTTTAGTCAGAATCAAATGTACCGGGCCGAGATAAGTAGAAATCATGGCCTTTTGTTTAGAGTTGTTCTGTTACGGTCCGACAAAGAAAAACATTTCAGTATATGCAACGATGTGTGTTATATCGCTTACACAACTGAAGAATGTGATATCCAATCAGTGATATCCAATATTGGAACCTAGACGCAATCGAAATAAAATAAAATAAAAAATGTTGCAACAGAATCGAAAAATGTTGGGACAACAGTGAGACACAACCCATGACAAGTGTTCTGAACATTCATATAGCCTGCATCATTTGACTTCTAAAAATAATGTTTGTGTGTTGTCACTGATTCACATGTAAATATAAAGATAGGACATACATGAATGTATAGATGGCCGGGCAGATATAAAGTAAAAAAAAACAACTAAATATTCCCCGCACGCCTTGCTAGGCGTATGGAGAAGTGTTAGTGACCATGTTGTTCTATGACAACGGCACATTTTTAGGTGAAATGGTCAGTATCACTCCAGGGCGCATTTACTTCCCAGAAAAATCACTGGTACCAATTTTTAGAGGCTGGATGAATCCCGGAGACTTGTCCGTCTGAAAAAAAATATATCCGCCACTTCTAGGGATCAAACCCGGACCCTTTTGAGCAGAAAGCGAGCACACTAACCATTCAGCCACCGAGGATCCCAGATGGACATGCATATTGATAAATAGAGAAATTGATAGAGATAGATGAAGGTTAAAAGAAAAATAGAAACAGAGATAAAAAATAGAGGAAGTTTAAACGAAAAATAGAACAGAGATAGAAAGAGAGGAAGTTTAATCGAAAAATAGAGACAGCGATAGAAATAGAAAAAGTTTAAAAGAAAAATAGTAGAGATAGAAATATAGGAAGTTTAAAAGAAAAATAGAGACAAATAGAAATAAAGGAAGTTTAAAAGAAAAATAGAGACAAATAGAAATAAAGGAAGTTTAAAAGAAAAATAGACAGAGATAGAAATAGAGGAAGTTTACAAGAAAAAAAGAGACAGAGAGATATTTAATGAGAAAGAGTAATTGTTGCACTTTTTTTTATTAGTTTAATTCTTTTGTTTTAATTCTTCCCTTTACTCTGGGTGTCGATTGGGGCACCACTGACAGACTTTGCCAACCTCTAGGTCACTGGGGCACCACTGACAGACTTCGTCAACAGTCGATTGCGGCACCACTGACAGACTTCGCCAACATGCGGGTAGTTGGGGCACCACTGACAGACTTCGCCAACCTGGGAGTCGATTGGGGCACCACTGACAGACTTCGCCAACATGCAGGTAGTTGGGCACCACTGACAGACTTCGTCAACCTGGGAGTCGATTGGGGCACCACTGACAGACTTCGCCAACATGCAGGTCGTTGGGGCACCACTGACAGACTTCGCCAACATGCGGGTCGTTGGGGCACCACAGACAGACTTCGCCAACATGTGGGTCGTTAGGGCACCACTGACAGACTTCGCCAACATGCGGGTCGTTGGGGCACCACTGACAGACTTCGCCAACATGCGGGTCGTTAGGGCACCACTGATAGACTTCTCCAACATGTGGGTCGTTAGGGCACCACTGACAGACTTCGCCAACATGTGGGTCGTTAGGGCACCACTGACAGACTTCGCCAACATGTGGGTCGTTAGGGCACCACTGATAGACTTCGCCAACATGTGGGTCGTTAGGGCACCACTGACAGACTTCGCCAACATGTGGGTCGTTAGGGCACCACTGACAGACTTCGCCAACATGCGGGTCGTTGGGGCACCACTGACAGACTTCGCCAACATGCGGGTCGTTAGGGCACCACTGATAGACTTCGCCAACATGTGGTCGTTAGGGGCACCACTGACAGACTTCGCCAACATGTGGTCGTTAGGGCACCACTGACAGACTTCGCCAACATGCGGGTCGTTGGGGCACCACTGACAGACTTCGCCACATGCGGGTCGCTGGGGCACCACTGACAGACTTCGCCAACATGCGGGTCGTTGGGGCACCACTGACAGACTTCGCCAACATGCGGGTCGTTGGGGCACCACTGACAGACTTCGCCAACATGCGGGTCGTTGGGGCACCACTGACAGACTTCGCCAACATGCGGGTCGTTGGGGCACCACTGACAGACTTCGCCACATGCGGGTCGCTGGGGCACCACTGACAGACTTCGCCAACATGCGGGTCGTTGGGGCACCACTGACAGACTTCGCCAACATGCGGGTCGTTGGGGCACCACTGACAGACTTCGCCAACATGCGGGTCGTTGGGCACCACTGACAGACTTCGCCAACATGCGGGTCGTTGGGGCACCACTGACAGACTTCGCCACATGCGGGTCGCTGGGGCACCACTGACAGACTTCGCCAACATGCGGGTCGTTAGGCACCACTGATAGACTTCGCCAACATGTGGGTCGTTAGGGCACCACTGACAGACTTCGCCAACATGTTGGTCGTTAGGGCACCACTGACAGACTTCGCCAACATGCGGGTCGTTGGGGCACCACTGACAGACTTCGCCACATGCGGGTCGCTGGGGCACCACTGACAGACTTCGCCAACATGCGGGTCGTTGGGCACCACTGACAGACTTCGCCAACATGCGGGTCGTTGGGGCACCACTGACAGACTTCGCCAACATGCGGGTCGTTGGGGCACCACTGACAGACTTCGCCAACATGCGGGTCGTTGGGGCACCACTGACAGACTTCTCCAACATCTCTATTGTCTTTCAGTTTTTGGGACTCTGCAAAGTTGACGGCCGTACAATCTTTCATGTTATCTTCCCGTTTTAATTCTTACTTTTCATTACTTTTCTTTCACATAAAAGCTAGGTGAGTAAATGGCGAGCTAACGCAACCATATAACCCGTGTATAGCGAATCATCTCAGGGAAACACACCTCTTCCCCTGAAATGATTCACTGATCTATAACCTTGGAAGTTACCCTCCATAATAGTATGGTTATGGTTATGGTATGGAAGACCCCTGTATCACTTCAAACGAATTAAAATCCATAATTGCTCAACCGCTCGTGCCAGTGGAATCATTCGAATTACTTTCTCATCTCCCAAACAAAGAAAGATAGCTGTAGTCCCCATCATGGCAGTCTTAGCACACGCCAAAAGACATAAGGTGAAACCGCAGAGAAAATTGAACACACCGTCATACAATTGCATCATTCATCGTAAACAATAGGAATATCTAAACACGACCAAAACAGATGAAATACACAACTCACAGCGTGCACAGAGCACTTAACTCATTAGCTCCGGCAGCAAGCCGGACTTGGAATATGAGGAAACTGCAACAAGCCGGACTTGGAATATGAGGAAACTGCAACAAGCCGGACTTGGAATATGAGGAAACTGCAACAAAAACACTTTTCAGACGCAACCTTTAACAGTTCCTGTCGCCTATCCGCCATATTGACCGGTGTTGACCCTCCATAATAATATTCGTTTATTATTTGTCTCCTAACCCGTGTATACTTGACGTACTTTGTTGGAAAGCAACTAATTATATTTGGATCTGCCACGTATGCAAAGAGTCTAATTCTTATATTTAATATAAGTTTGTTTCATACGTTGAGTTTCTAAAGTTGACTATTAGTTTAATTCTAACACGTCATTACCGTCTAATTACCGATGGCCTATCATATTTTAGGCGTGTCACTTCTGGACATGTTGTCGTGTCAGAAATGTCATGGCCCATCCCTTATTCCCCCACCCTCCCCAATTCCTCAAACAAATTTGTACTCACATTTCTATGATGTAAAATAAAACTTATCAAAATATCATTTAACTTCAGTCCCAGTCAAACAATTTCAGTTACCATGGTAACGTTTCTCCTATTGGTTCGTGGAAAGCTTTACGATTGAAGAAATGGGAAATAATCGGGATGATGACAAGTAAGACACAACATTAAGAAATTGAAGAGTTTCGAGCACTTGTTTACACTTTTCAAGAGTAAAATACACGTAAGAGATGTTTTCGGAGAATCTTTAAATACTTTTGTTCACAAAACTAAAGTAAACATTTTAAACGGACTCAGAACTTCTCGAAACATCTGTAAATTGTTGACAGCGAAGTTAAATAGCTTGAGAATGGCGTGCATAGAAATGAATAACTGGGATCCAGTGTTGTTCTCTTGTAGATTTTATAATAAAAGGATTATTATAATCCGAAATATAGTGGCAATCAGCTGAAAATGAAGAAAGAACTACTTAACACAATTCGACAAATACAACAAATAGCACATCATACCATTCTAAAAGTCGTTTTTGGAACGGGTACGAGGTAGACGAGACAAAGAAGACTGATGTCTTACGTTGACCAACCTGGAGAATGATGGTCACATCACTTCATTGTTGTGGACTGATAACATCAAAATGTGGACATGTGAACCTATGACAACATGCACCATCAAGACAAGAGACATGTGAACCTATGACAACGTGCACCATCAAGACGAGAGACATGTGAACCTATGACAACGTGCACCATCAAGACAAGAGACAGATTAAAATGGCGCTTCAGGATAGCCAACCTACGATGTGGAGCCGGCACCCAATGAATCAATGGCGCTCCATTGTAGCCAACCTTCGATGTGGAGATGGCACCCAATGAATGAATGTATTACAGTGATTGTATTGTAAAGAGTTATCCGTTAATGTAATAGGTTGTGCTTGTACCTAAACTGCTAACATTCTAAAATTGTTCAATCTGAGTATTTGATGATGACGTGTGTACTCACATTTGAACATCGAGTATGGCTTCTTTCACAGATCATATCATCTCAACAACGGCCAATTATTTGAGTGTGTTACAACAGCGGGCATAACAAATATAGTTATCTAGCTATTGTGCTTCCGAGCCGAAGGCGACACATAGGGCAGATAGACTATCCAAGTCTGACGACCTTTCTTATCTAGTGCCATAACTTGCACATGACACACAATACATCTCGCCACACATCTCGTCACACATCCCTGTTTTTGTCAAGCTGATAAATATCGACAAGGGAGCTGATGCCTGCTGTTACTACTTCTCGCATCGGTGTTATTATTATTGTTTCTTTAGGTTAGCCTCTTTTTCTTTTACACTCTGGTTGCCATTTGAGGTTTACGTTGAGATTCTTATCTCACCAGATGGCCAACACATGACTACCTTCTTTTCTTGATTATATACATTTTTGAATGCGCGCGCGAACACACACACACACACACACGAACACACACACATATATATTTAAGGTTGCATTTTAATTTGAGAGTCTGCAACTTTTTTTTTTCCGAGGTAAAAATAATCAGATAAACAGTTTCCTATTAGTTCTCCCCTTGAAACAGTTTTAGTGAAGGTATAATACAAATTGTTAACCTCTACCTTGAACAGAACCTCTTACCTGAGAATCCCCACAGGTATATAGCGATGCCAGGTCGTGTGGTTAAACTGTGGGTAGTAGCAGCGCATCAATAGCTCTCGCAAACTTAACAAAGTCATGATCGTAGACAATCGTAGAGTAACGCCTTCCAGTATATGCTGTAGAATAGGGGACTGAACTGACGTAGCTGGGGGAAAGCATTAACAGGGGACGTCGATGTCTTTCATATGTTTGTAGCAGTTGATGTCTTTCATATGTTTGTAGCAGTCTATGTCTTTCATATGTTTGTAGCAGTTTATGTCTTTCATATGTTTGTGGAAGTTTATGGCTTTCATATGTTTGTGGAAGTTTATGGCTTTCATATGTTTGTGAAAGTTTATGTCTTTCACATGTTTGTGGAAGTTTATAGCTTTTATATGTTTGTGGAAGTTTATGGCTTTCATATGTTTGTAGTAGTTTATGTCTTTCATATGTTTGTGGCAGTTTATGTCTTTCATTTGTTTGTAGCAGTTGATATGTTTCATATGTTTGTGGAAGTTTATGGCTTTCATATGTTTGTAGCAGTTGATATGTTTCATATGTTTGTGGAAGTTATGTCTTTCATTTGTTTGTAGCAGTTGATATGTTCCATATGTTTGTAGCAGTTGATATCTTCCATATGTTTGTAGGAGAGACTAGAAAGTGTATAGGCGCGGCAGTCCCTACATGTCGTGTAATAGGACACTCGACAATCAACGAAACAAACTAGACTTTATCTGTTGCTTCAGTCTTTGTGTGAGTACATGAAGGGAGATAATCACATTCTCCTGACCTATAACAATTGATTAACAACGTGACGCTAAAACACATCACATATTTACTACATGAAAAGTATATATTTTGTCACGACTTAAACTATACATATTTATAAGCAATTATGTTTACACTGTGAATAATTAATAATTAGATTTGTTAAACGTATTTTAAATAAGAACTCTTTTCGTAAAAAAGGAGTCAATTTGAAAGTGAAGTTTCCATCATTGAAGGGAGAAACCCAAAAGTCGTTCCCCCTGCAGATGTTTTCTGGTTCCGGACGCATTGCAAAACAAATGTGACAGACTTGTGAGAGAATTGTTTAGAGTATTGGGAGAATCGTTTACGGGGATGGACATTTGATGGCACCCAACAGCGTATGACATCCACAGATTGATGTACTTGCCTGATTAGAATGTTGGAAGCTTGTTGCAGAAACTGGCCATGATTGTGTGTGTACGTGCGTGCGTGCGTGTGTGCGTGAGTGTGTGTGTGTGTGAAGTACATCCGCTGCTCTTGGAACAATATACAACAATGTAGAGAGAGAGATGCATAACTGGGGATGCTAGAATGTGAACCACTTAAACAGTTAACGTGTGCACTGTTTATTTGAACACTTTAACTCTTTCAGTACGGAACGTTGTCATCAATTTAGCGGTAGAGATGTCAGAGACACAATATGTCATGGTTTTAAATATCGATCTACATGTTTATATTTATCTAACACATAACGTATTAGATATTAATTTTTAGATAATTAAACAAGGAATTAGATTTTACCATATACCAAGATGATACAAGACAAATAACAAGAATATTGTTGGATAAAGGCTTACACTAATCAAATTGAGAGTGACGCACTGTGCGGCGAAACGTACATGACCGAAATCGGCATGGCGCATGGTGCGTCGAAACGTTCGGAAAGAGATAAGTGATGATGTTTCCTCTAACTCTGTTGGCTTTCATCGATGAGGAAAAGTTCACTGTTCAGATCAGTGTTCTCGCTGACGTGGTGTTTGATATGTCATGTAGCCATCGCCGTGAAGCTCTGCCATTCCCACTTTTATTCAGCTGCTTCAGGCAGATCGTAGCACATGGAAAACAACAATTTAAACAAACGGCACAGAAACATTCGAAGCAGCGTTGATATCAAATGCAGTAGACAAAAGTCGGTGGAGAAAGGTGACGAGCCAGCCACCACGAGTACATCTTGTTCACTCTGCGATCGGATCTGTCATCCAATATTGGTACATTCAGCCACGAGAGAAGCTGTTCAGCAAAGCAGTATATAACAAGAGACAAAATAAAACATTAATATTTTACTAAACTACCGACTCATATTTGCTGCTACCAGTGGTCTCTCAAGACAACAGCGGCCATAGATATCAGGAGCATTGTATCAGTTTGTCTTCTACTCCTCAAGTCTGGAACTCGTTTGCTGCTCTAGGCAAACTTATCCAACTTCAAATGGTGAATTTTCTAAAATCATAAAGTCAATCTTTTCCGAGAATAAATCAAATTAAAAAGACAGAACTATACAACATCAAATTAGATTCGTCGAACATAACAACGTGGCTTATTTGAACATAATAATATCTCAACATAATATTTCTCACATGCCAGGATCGATAATCCACTACTGGTGTGGTACTTACTTGTTTCCCCTTATTATTGTCAGTCCTCTACCATTTCTATAAAGGTCAGCATTCTTTTCAAATGTTTCCTTACAGTTTGGGTATACTTTTTTGTATGACAGTTAGTGAACGCAGTTAATATCAAATATACAAAAGCATATGCCCATGAACAATATCGCAACCAGCAAGGAAGAAAATAGATTCAGTCGAAACAAAATGCTGCAGAAAAATGTATTAAAATATCTTGGATAATGAAAAAGTGCAACGAAGACATTAAATATGTAAACATGAAAAAGAACTGACTTATAAACACCATTCTGCAGAGGTAGTTAAAATAGGATGGCCACGTCAACAGACGCAGCTGGCTGGAAAGAAGAATAAAGGAAGGCATTGGTCCTGGGCGACACATCAGGCGCAGACCAAGAAGAAGATAGTTTCAAAATATCAAGGAGACCTTCAACATGACAACAGAAGAAATGGAAGGTCTGGCTAGAGACTGAGATTCTTTCAGACGGATTGTGATCAAAGAAACGTTCTGCAAAGAACATGCCACCTGATGATGATACAAACACAAACTACTTTTCTTATTTATTTGGAGTCGTTTGTTTCAAACTTTACATCTTTCTTTAGCCCCAAGATAAATATGTTGTGATCTGGTCTCGGTGCAGTTATCAGACACTATAGGACAAGGGTTTGGTAGGAAGGTAGCAAGAGGAATAATGTTCAATTAATAGGGACAGAAAGTTAAGCAGATACATGTTCACCACCGCCAGATTTCACAGTACTTGGCAAAATAAATGATATATAATAATACTTATTACAGCCTAAATTATACTATTTTTTTACTCAGAAAAAATTATGTGTAAAGAATAATTATTCTTGTTCATTCATTTGAAAAATTCTCCTTCTTCTTTCCTTCCTCAATTTGCCTTCCAACATCGAAGGAGAGATATAGATTGTGGCTGTTTGCTCTTCTGTTGGCTTCTCCTTCTGTTATGTTTCCTAATGTTTTGCTCTTCTGTTGGCTTCTCCTTCTGTTATGTTTCCTAATGTTTTGCTCTTCTGTTGGCTTCTCCTTCTGTTATGTTTCCTTCTGTTATGTTTCCTAATGTTTTGCTCTTCTGTTGGCTTCTCCTTCTGTTGTTTCCTAATGTTTTAAATATTCCATCAATCCATCTGTTTCGTATTCGACCTTTGAGTCTGGTATTCTTTCAACGTGTGTTGAAGCCTCGTTGTGTTGTGTTTTTGTATGTTTTATTACGTGGCAAAATCATTGTATCTGTTGTTTCTTTATATATTCAATGACGCAAATTACTCTTAACCTTTTTATCAGTTTCTCATTTCATTTCTGATCTTATCTTTATTGTTGTTTTCTCTCATTTGTCTAAAACATTTCATCTCGGTAGTTGTTAATTGTTGTTCTTGAGTCTAGGGTCCAGGTCTGGCATTGGTAGCACAACGTTGGCATGAAGAATACCCATTTTGTCTGCAGTAGTTTTTCCTTGTTGGGCAGCGCTAGAAAAAAAATGAATTATATAAATGTATTCTGAATTTGTTCTTCAGTTGTTTTTTTCTCACTTCTCAACTGAAATTCCTTTGCTGCTCCCGACAAATTTACCAAACTTCAAATGATGAATTGCCTAAAGTCATAAAGTTCATTCTATCCAACGAATAAATCAAATTAAACAGACATTACTAGGCAACATCAAAATTAAATTAATTAAACATAACAATGTAGGTTATTTCAGCTCATTATATGTATGTATATATATCTTTCCTTTTATTTTATAGAAATAATAACCATTTGTTTACGTTATATTTAATGCGCCATACACGTAAACATCATCAAGTGTTATTCCTACTGGCATGGCGATCATGACTTTCTATGTACTCCTGTGTCCTTTCTTTCTCATCAGTTCAACTGTTGATTTTTTTTCTATGCTAGTCTCTCTAGTTGTAGTTTCTATTGTTGCCTACTGTTGTCTTTTCTCTCTTTTTTTCCTTCCCTCACTCCATCTCACTCTATCTTCCCTGTTGTTTCAATACATCCAAACGTACCCCTTCTCACGACATATCAGACGAATGCACTCCTGTTTATTTTCAAAGTGCCTGGAAAGTACTCTTTAGCGTAAGCACATATACATATCTCTAGAAAACATCGTTACAGCGTTATCAGTTTTCATGAACTCGCGGTGTGAAGAGCTCTATGGCAATTTCTTTCTTGTGTTTTTGTTTCACAACAATGTAATCTATAATTAATGTTGACATAATTGTGCTATTTTTGTAGCGACTGAAGTGGTGTTAAATAAGAATCGGTATTTCCCAAAGATAAGAATTGTAAAGCCTGATCTAACTGTTTAAACGTGTACTCCTGGTCAATTCTTTGATCTTCTGTATTTACTTTTCTTACTGTATTTCACTGTTGCTAAATAACAAAGAATAGCCATTGCAAATGTTCAAACACGTTTCTAGATTCTAGAATAGTTGTCATTAACGGTATACCTTTAGTTGTCATTAACGGTATACCTTTAGTTGTCATTAACGGTATACCTTTAGTTGTAATTGACGGTATACCTTTAGTTGTCATTAACGGTATACCTTTAGTTGTCATTGACGGTATACCTTTAGTTGTCATTAACGGTATACCGTTAGTTGTCATTGACGGTATACCTTTAGTTGTCATTGACGGTATACCTTTAGTTGTCATTGACGGTATACCTTTAGTTGTCATTGACGGTATACCTTTAGTTGTCATTGACGGTATACCTTGAGTTGTCATTGACGGTATACCTTTAGTTGTCATTGACGGTATACCTTTAGTTGTCATTAACGGTATACCTTTAGTTGTCATTAACGGTATACCTTTAGTTGTCATTGACGGTATACCTTTAGGTATCATTAACGATATACCTTAAGTTGTCATTGACGGTATACTTTAAGTTGTCATTGACGGTATACCTTTAGGTGTCATTAACGATATACCTTTAGTTGTCATTAACGGTATACCTTAAGTTGTCATTGACGCTATACCTTAGGTATCATTAACGGTATACCTTTAGGTGTCATTAACGGTATACCTTTAGTTGTCATTAACGGTATACCTTAAGTTGTCATTGACGCTATACCTTTAGTTGTCATTAACGTATACCTTAAGTTGTCATTGACGCTATACCTTTAGGTGTCATTAACGGTATACCTCTAGGTGTCATTAACGATATACCTTTAGTTGTCATTAACGCTATACTTTTAAGTGTCATTTACGGTATACCCTTAGTTGTCATTAACGCTATACCTTTAGGTGTCATTAACGGTATACCTTTAGTTTTCACTAACGATATACCTTTAGTTGTCATTAACGCTTTACCTTTAGGTGTCATTAACGTTATACCTGTATTAAGGGAGGGAGGAAGGAAGGGAGGAAGGAAGGGAGCGAGGGTGGGCACACATGGCCCAGCCAGACTCAATGACAATGACTTTATATACAATACTCATCATCATCATCATTGAGTGCCGTCTCCACATCGAAGGTTTTTCTACCATGGATGGCCATTCCACTCTGTCTCTTGCTTTGATGGTGCAGATTGTTAAAGGTTGACTTATCCATCTTTTGATGTTACTCGTCCATGTTAGTTTTGGTCTGCCTCTGCCTCTTTTACCTTGTATTTTCCCTTCCAATATTACTTTTATTAGGCTGTTGTGTCTTTTAACATGACCCAAAAATGCCATTTGTCTTGCTCTAATTGTGTTTAGTAATTCTCTTTTCATTTTTAGTTGTTTTAAAACTTCCTCGCTTGTTTTCTTTTCTTTCCATCCAATTCTATCTATTCTTCTATAAATCCACATTTCAATGGCTTCAATTTTCTGTTCTGTTTTCTGTCTAATGTCCATGTTTCTGCACCATACATGAATATTGAGAAGATGTAACATTTTGCTATTCTTAGTTTTAGCCCTGGTGTTATTTGTTTTGATGTTAGTATATTTTTCATGGCATTGAAATTACTTTTTGCCATACCTACTCTTTTCTTTATTTTAGTTGTACATTTTCAATCACTGGTTATAGTATTAATATATATGATATATAAAATATATATTAATATTTATGTGTTGCTATTCTCCACTTGGTGCAATGTTTTACTTCTGACTGGAGGATGGACTGCGAACTTTATCGATATTTAAGGGGATTTATTCTTTCTTTGTGTCGTGTGTTCGCGGTTCGATAGGCAAGCACATGGTTCGACAACAATGGCGTCGATAGTCGGGTGTGTTCAACCCGTATGTGAAAAGTCTGCGACGGTGGATGGGGCGGAAGAATTAATTGAAATAATCAACGGCCCAGAAAGCGAAAACAGCAAAGTGTGTGGTACACATGAAGCATTTCAGAACACGAAAGGCGAAAATGGCAGACCACCGTGAAAGAGATTGGAGCCTCATCACGTAACAATCCAAGAAAGCCATGGAAACACATCTGGAGACAGTACAGAGTTACAACTACCTAGGACATACTATAACCAATGATGGAAAATGCAAAACTGAAATAAACAAAAGAATTGGTATGGCAAAAAGTAATTTTAATGCCATGAAAAATATACTAACAACAAAACAAATATCAACAGGGCTGAAACTAAGAATGGCAAAATGTTACATCTTCTCAATATTCCTGTATGGTGCAGAAACATGGACATTAGACAAGAAAACAGAACAGAAAATTGAAGCCTTTGAAATGTGGATTTATAGAAGAATATGTAGAATTGGATGGAAACAAAAGATAACAAACGATGAAGTTTTAAAACAACTGAAAATAAAAAGAGAACTGCTGAACACAATTAAGACAAGACAAATTAAATTTTTGGGGCATGTTAAAAGACACAACAGCCTACTAAAAGTAATATTGGAAGGAAAAATACAAGGCAAAAGAGGCAGAGGCAGACCAAGACTAACATGGACGAGTAACATCAAAAGATGGACAAGTCAATCTATGTCAGCCTGCACCACCAAAGCAAGAAACAAAGTAGAATGGCGCTCCATGGTAGCCAACCTTCGTTGCGGAGACGGCTCACGATGACGATGACGGTTATAGTATGTCCAAGGTAGTTGTAGTTCTGGACTGTCTCCAGATGTATTCCTTCCACTTTGATATTTAATTGTAGGTCTTGAGAATTTTCTTTCTTTATGATCATAGTTTAAGTCTTTTTGATATTCATATCCAGTCCATATTTTTTGCTAGTTATGTTTATTACATTAAGTAATTTTTGTAGATCTTTAGGATTTTCTGCTAGTAGTACAGTATCATCAGCATATCTTAAGTTATTGATTATCTTCCCATTAATGTTTAGGCCTTGCATCTCAGTGATATTTGTAAAGATTTGCTCAGTGTATAAATTGAACAAGCTTGGTGATAGGATGCATCCCTGTCCTACTTCTCTTTTTATATCAATGGGTGTAGAGTTCTCCTTGTTATATTTTATTATTGCTGTTTTCTCCCGGTACAAATTATATATCAGTCGTATGTCTGTGTCATCCAGATTTATATCTTTTAGGCAGTCTATAGGTTGATTATGGTGTATTCTATCAAATGCTTTGGTGTAGTCTATGAAGCAGGCATATATTGGTTTGTTTACTTCTGTGTACTTTTCAGTCAATGTCCTCATGCTGAATATGGCTTCTTTTGTCCCACTGTTTTTTTCTGAATCCTAATTGCTGCTCATCTAATTCAGTATTAATTTTATTCTGAATCCTTCCTTGTATAACTTTTAGTAAAATTTTGGTTACCTGGCTCATTAGGCTTATAGTTCTAAAATCATTGCATTCAAGTGCACCATTCTTTTTAGGCAATGCAATGAAAGTTGATGTTTTTAGTTCATTTGGTATTTATCCTGTATGGCATATGTCATTGCATATGTCTGTGATCACTTCAATGCCGAAATCTTCTAGTGCCTGTATCATCTCTATCTGTATATTGTCAGGTCCTGCTTCTTTTCCCTTTTTCATTGTTTACAATACTATTATTAAATAATTTTATGAGCTCTGTCCAGGTCATTCATTCTTTCCTAAATTGGACAATTGGACAAACTTTGATAAATAAACAAATTTCAGTCTCATTATTTGCGGGTGTACTCTTTTGTTTGACATTTATAAGGCCTTAACATCAATCATGCGACGGTCTTGGTATGTCAGAATATATAGCCCCAATGTTTAATGCACATATGATCGTATCTAATGTATCAATTTTCTAAATCAAATATCTGGAACATTCGTTTGAAGTATTTTTATTTATTTATTTATTTATTGTTTCGTTATACGTGTTGCCATATGAATAATGTTTTTAAGCTGTTAACCTTTATTGTAATGCAAACCGCAGAGATAACCGCTTGAACTGCTCTCTTTATTCTAATTTAAGCTCCAGGAAGTCCCCGGAAGGTGTAATGGCGCGTGCAGCAAGTGCTACAACAGTAGTTGTCACGTGGGAGGAGCCGAAGATTCCTAACGGGGTTATACAGGTAAGCAAAAATGTGCTTTCAGGGTGCAATGTTCAACTGTTGTAACTTTGCCGTTGGTGCTCTACCTGTAAACATGATAAATCCCCTAGGCGAAAGTAAAATGAGTTATAGAGGTCTGCTCACGCAGAGAACGAGGAACTGTCTGATTTGGAAATGCGATTACATTTATCTTCCTGGAGAATCAACAATCCCAGCAGTCTGTTATTCTCTGCTCAGCTTTGTTCTCGGTCTTCATGAGCCTTGCAGCTTCTAGAGAGACCGAGGTGCTGCTAGAGAGATGTGCACTTTGCTTCATGCACTGTGATGTGTTCGGCGATAATATTTTCTTAGTTCATCTTTTGTAAGTGCTTCATGTTCGCTTTCTACCATTTTAATGTGCGGAAATTATCACCATCAGGTGTCATGTCGGTTAGAGTAGGCGACCATCTTTCTCCTTCATGAATATCATAATTTCAGTAATACAGTAAAGAATGGGGAGCAGGTGCATATATAGAGTACCCAAATAACACTAGGGATATGAATAAAATAGCAACAGGGAAATATTGTCGCAATTATGATGCATAAATCCAAGCAATAAAGTTTGCAATAGAAAAACTGCTGAACAGTAATCTTATCCCACAGACTGTAGTGTTTTTGACAGATGCAAGATCAGTACTCTAGGCACTACAGTCCAGAATATTGCAACGTCTGCAGACCTTGTCTGAACTCTGCAAGCACCACAGTATCACCCAACAGTGAATCCCATCTCACTGTGGAATACCAGGAAATGAGAAAGCAGATCAGTTGCCAAAGGAAGGTTCAACAGGCACACAACTAGATACACCGGTAACATACCAACAGAAGAAACAGTTAATCAAATCAATCAGAGGACCACAAGCCCCAAATCAGGATGCCTTTCATAATATGAATATATATGAACAAGTTATCATTACACGCCTCAAAAAGGGCACAATCGACTCCACAGTCACATGTATACAAACAGTTGTAGGAGCTACTGAGTTCTGTGCACACCGTGAGCTGCGCTTTGTTCTGTGCACACCGTGAGCTGCGCTTTGTTCTGTGCACACCGTGAGCTGCGCGTTTCATCCGTTTTGATCGTGTTTCGATATCCAATTGTTTACAATGAACGATGATATCGTTTGACAAGGAACAGTTATTTGGCTGTGTTCACTTTCTGTGCGGTTTCGCCTATGTTTTTTGGCGTGTGCTGAGACTGCTATGATGGGAACTACATCTACCTTTCTCTGTTTGGGAGATGAGTTAGTAATTCGAATGATTCCACTGGCACGGGCGGCTGAGCAATTATGGATTTTTTAATTCGTTTGCAGCGATACCGGGGCCTTCCATAACCATGTATACAAAATTAAAGATCGGCACCTCAACTACATGTACATGTGGACAGGCTCCCCAGACTGCTGAACACATACTTCAAGACTGCACTGAATATAGTAGACTGAGGAAAATCCATTGGCCCATAGATACAACACTACAGACAAAACTATATGGGCCACTGCAAGAATTACAAATGCCATTAACATTTATACAGGAAACAAAATTGCAGATATAGACAATACTTCAGGCGAACGACAAAAAAATATAATTTCAGTCGATGATTTTATTATGCCATTTGATAAGCTGTTCAATATTTTGTTTTCTCTTGGTTTTCCTCTGCTCCTTTTTTCTATTCAATCTGCTCGTTGTTATTGTATTTCAATGCTTCATTTTACACCACATGCCCAATAAATGGAGACAAACAGGACCATATTTACGACGACTCGTAAAAAAAATATATAAACAAAAGCAGCTCAACTACACTGGAGCAGACCATGAAGTAAGAACAAGACAGAGTCAACTCTAGTTCTGGCAGCTTGTGTTGAAACACATCATGTGTAGTACTTGCCAAGGGACACGACTGTCAATGATCATGAAGCTTGACAGTGATCTGTCCCTTTTGTCATGATTCGACGCTGACGCGAATGGTGAAAGACAGAGAAGAAAGATGATGATGATGATGATGATGATGATGATGACGAGGACTCTACCAAACGAAGGTCCTGCGCAGGCCAGCCTTTTCTCTTTCCTTCTTTTCTCTTCTAACTTGATTTTTTTTCTTTCATTTTCTAATTTCTTTTGTGTATTTGTTAAGTTTGAAATTCCTTATCTTACCATCTTCTGGCACTTGGTTGAGAAGTCTCTCGAGGACATATGTCAGTTTTCATCTGCCAACGGACCCCTTCTCGTCACAGAGTTTCTTCTACAGTATTTACTTTGCTAGCCCTCGTTACCTTCTCTAGCACACGAGAACATCTCTAGAGATTCAACTGTTCTCTGTCTTTTCGTTTTCCTTCACTTCTCCACCAACTTCACTTATCCACCAACTTCACTTATCCACCAACTTCGCTTCTCCACCGACTTTACTCATCCACCAACTTCTCTTATCCACCAGCTTCACTTCTCCACCAACTTCACTTCTATATCACCTTCACTTATCCACCAACTTCACTTATCCACCAATTTCACTTATCCACCATCTTCACTTACTTATCCACCAACTTCACTTACTTATCCACCAACTTCACTTATCCACAACTTCACTTATCCACAACTTCACTTATCCACAACTTCACTTACCAACAACTTCAATTATCCATCAACTTCACTACTCAGTCACCGTCACTTATCCACCAACTTCACTTAACTACCAACTTCACTTCTCCATCAACTTCACTTCTCCATCAACTTCACTTCTCCATCAACTTCACTTCTCCACCAACTTCACTTCTCCATCAACTTCACTTATCCACCAACTTCACTTAACCACAACTTCACTTCCCCATCAACTTCACTTCTCAGTCACCTTCACTTATCCACCAACTTCACTTAACCACCAACTTCACTTCTCCATCAACTTCACTTCTCAGACACCTTCACTTCTCCACCAATTTCACTTATCCACCAACTTCATTTATCCACCAACTTCACTTCTTTATCACCTTCACTTATCCACCAACTTCACTTATCCATCAAAATCACTTATCTACAACTTCACTTATCCACAAATTCCCTTATCCATCGACTTCACTTCTAAGTCACCTTCCTTATCCACCAACTTCACTTAACCACCACCTTTTTTTTCCCCTGGACAGCTAAAAAGACCAATGAGGTCATTCTCAAAGAGGCCAACACAAAGAAAGGAGCTCCTAAAAAAACCACCCGAAAAAAACAATCAACATTTTTTTTTGCACATCATGAGAAGAGGAAAATTGGAATACTTGGTTATAACTGGCAAAATACAGGGAAAGAGAGATCGCGGACGACAAATAGAGAAAATGCTAGATAGCTTGGAATCATGGCATGGAAAACATTCAACAACAGAATTGAAACGATGCACTGTGGATAGAAGATTGAGGAAGGACATGATCGCCTACGGTATGGCACATGTTGATGATGATTCTCTTTATCTTATTTGTGTTAATCTTAATTCCAATCTTATTTGAAATGGTTGGTTCCGGGACTTTAATTCGTGTAAACTGCAACAGAAATACTTGAACAAATAAACGTAAAGTTGAATTAGGTCGTTGTATTTGCCGATGTCCCGTTCACTTGTACATAAAATGTCCCAGGCAATGTTTCATGCAAATGTATCAGCCATTGTCCCATTCAAATGTCACAGCCAATGTTCCATCCACATGTCCCAGCCAATGTCTCATTCACATCTCCCATCAATATCCCAGCCAATGCCCTATTCATATCTCCCATCCATGTCCCCATTCACATGTCCCATCTATGTGCCAGCCAATGTCCCATTCACATGTCGCAACCATATACTAGCCATATGTCATATAGTCAATGTCCCATTCACATGTCTCAACCATGTCCTAGCCACATGTCATATAGTCAATGTCCCATTCACATGTCTCAACCATGTCCTAGCCACATGTCATATAGTCAATGTCCCATTCACATGTCTCAACCATATACTAGCCATATGTCATATAGTCAATGTCCCATTCACATGTCTCAACCATGTCCTAGCCACATGTCATATAGTCAATGTCCCATTCACATGTCTCAACCATGTCCTAGCCACATGTCATATAGTCAATGTCCCATTCACATGTCTCAACCATGTCCTAGCCACATGTCATATAGTCAATATCCCATTCACATGTCCCAACCATGTCCTAGCCACATGTCATATAGTCATTGCCCCATTCACATGTCTCAACCATGTCCTAGCCACATGTCATATAGTCAATGTCCCATTCACATCTCCCACACATATCCCAGCCAATGTCCCATTCACATCTCCCACACATATCCCAGCAATATGTCCCATTCGTCTTATATTAGCATTCTAAGAGTTGTCATGACCGATGAAGGCACGCATCAAGATACGAGCTAGTTACATTCGCCTGCTATCCTGCTATTTCATGCTCATTTTTGCACAAAGAAACTGTTGAATCTCTCTTGCACAAAGAAACTGTTGGATCTCTCTTGCACAACTAAACACATTTAAGGAAAGATCAACTTACTGTCATTATAAGGTGACATGGCAAACTGGAAGCCGCGATACCTCAGTGGTTAGTGAACTGGACTACAAAGGACAAGAGGTAGGGTTTGTTAAAAACCGACGGCTTCCGGTTCACCCAGCCTTTAATGGGTTCAAATCGCGGCTACACCGGTTGGGATTTTTATTTGTGATTTCTCTCTGCGGCAACCACCCCTGGTCTTAGCAGCGATGCCCGGCTTGAAACGTGAATTACTCATCGACGGAAAAAATATGAATACCTCCGAAGTCGGAGTTATCTGCCTGTGCGGCGAGGGACTCCTTTTCACACGGCTGCAAGGGAAAAATGGATTAATACGCAAATTTCAGTTCCTAGTCTCTAGGGACTTCGTCAGAGGTCAAAGCTGGCGAACGAAAAAAAAAAATGGGTACCGGATATTTTTTCTGGAAAAGTAAAACTGCACGGGCGTAATACCGACCACATTACCCTAAAAATCATGTGCTGAAGGTATGTACAATTTATGGTCACTAACACCATATTCCTTATACGCCACATGGCGTGACTGGTTACTTACTTTTTATAATGATGGCAAACTGATATATCTTTCTACCACAGGGTTACAAAGTCTTCTACACAGTCTCGCCGAAGAGCCCATATTCTTCTGGAACCAACAGGAAGTCAAGAACGACAACCGAATGGCCACCATCACTGGCTTGACCCCGAACGTCACTTACACCATCAGCGTCCTGGCTTACTCCAGCATAGGTCAAGGCCCCATGTCTCATCCCATTCAGGTCCTCACCACACAAGGAGGTTAGTCACGTGACTGCTGTTTATTATTTGTAATACAGAAATTTGTTATTCAAAAATAACCTGCTAAATTAATTATTATTTAATCAAAAGAGTGTTCTAAAAATAATTGCCGTTGACAAGGTATTTCTTTAGTAAATGATATGTACTATCTTGAGTTAACTCTTTCCTTCCCAGTAACGCTCATAGCAGTGCATTTATTTTGCCTTTCTCTTCCCAATAACGTTCTCTCCGGCTCTTGCGAAATCGTTTTTTTTTTTTTTTAAAATAAATCTTCATCAGATAATTCAGTTCAGACCAGCAAAATAATCAGGAATGAAAAGAGTTAATTCACAGTTTATGTTTGTAGACATTTACACATTTTTTTATCTCGCTAATTATTGATACCTCTGTATGCTTCCTTGAAAAGTGTTGTTATTACATGATACTTGTGAGTCTCTATAAATTCTAACCATGGCTGTGTTGCAACTTGTCGATCCACTTAAGCAGCGACCCAGCATTGAACAGCTCTCTGGTCAGTGTACCTTGTCTTGCAGCTCAGTGTGTGCACACGCGCCTGCAATGCGCGTAGTTGCGCGGCGTATGCTGAATCCACGCGCACCTGATGAACCCTGTTCCTGCGCAACGCAATAACAATGCTCATAAAGACAGCATGTTCAAAGTTGATAATAATGACATACTATAAGTCAAATCATCATGGTTGATGCAGTCAATACTTTATTACTCAATATATGTTCATCATTTCGTCTATTAGATCATCCATTAGAAAACATATTTCAGATGATAACATATGTGCATGAAAATAATATTTCAGGTCAATGCCATATACATTTCATCACAACTACATACATGTTTTTTTAAAAAGGATTGTGGGGGGGGGGGGAGAGAATCATTTAATATTTTACATTTTTACATTTCTCATAACAGGAGTAAGCAGGATTCAGTATTTAATTCATATTTGTTATTATTTTACTTTTGTTATTGTTTTTTTTTAAATTTCATTTAGTATGTCAACCCTTTCATCTTGTCTTCTGATAATGAGTTCGTCCATGAATCCAGGGCTATTATGAGATTCTGATGTGAACAAATGCATGTTTCCGACGGTTGTTGCCTGTGTTCTTGCATGCTATGTTGTCATTGTCTGCATAACGTCTTACCATATGTCTGTATTGTCTTGTCTTTCCTTTCAAGACCAACGATATTTGTTAGCACTTTTGATGAGACGAGGTCAAGGCTGTGTTGTTTACCTTCATGATCACCTTCTTGTACTCACAATCCTGGACAGTTGTTTGATTAGCATTTCTCGAGAATTGGCGAGGGCTTCGGGAATATTATGAATGTAATCAGGAAGTTGTAAACGAAACAAAATCCTGTAAGAACTTAAATGTTCAAATATACTGGCACCTGTTATTATCGGTGCCCTGAATCCTATTGCTTCGAAATGCGTCATGTAAGCTGTTATGTTATAGATATTCATAAATGAATCCGTGATCTAACCTTTATAAAGATTTGTTGGCATGATGATTTCGTGAAATCGACATTTGGATATTTTTGCATATTTTTCCATGCACTCAATAACAGAACCAGTTTTGGTGTTAGAAAAATGAAACATTACACTTGTCACGTGTAGCAAGTTGTCCATCATTATGTTTAATTGACAGCATGTGATTTTTGACAGCATGATTTGTGTACTGCCATCAGCGTGAATGCATGTATGTGTTGTCCGGGTGTTTGACAGACATATACCTCATGCACATACAGTCTCAACTATAGTGTTCATTCTACACTTTTATTACTTCACAAAATGAGTGAAACACGGGACCATGAAATATATCAACTATGAAATATCATTAACCATGAAGTATATAATTAGATATTAAATACAATAGTAGGTAGTGAAACACGGAATTAGACTTTGGAATACCTAAATTAAACAAAAAATTAGCAATAGAATACATAATTAGACAATAAATGATTGAATAACCATGAAGTACAGAATTAGGCAGTTAACTAGGAAAATATACAAAAATAAAGAATTAAAAATAAATAACACAATCTCTATTATTGCATTCATTATATCACCTCTTTTCTTGTCTGTCTTTATCTCCTGATTTAGACTAAAAATCTGTGATCATCGTTGTTCTGTCATTTCTTATAATTAGACTGTTTATGAAAGATTTTTCTGGTTTTATCTACTAAAATATTTCAATTCTGCTGGAAATAGCTGTACAAAGTAATTTAATCACCATAATGGGTGCATGACGAGGAGAAAAGCCTGAAACAGATCGTTCAAATTTATGTAAGAAATTATTTTGGCTATTTGAGTTGCAATAAACAAAGAGAAGAATGGTGTAGTCGAGGACATACTCCATGCTGCGTTTTAAAGCTTAAAACACACGCGTTGGGACGATATGCGATAATGGTGTCAAACCAAACACTGTGACATACCCAAAACTCATCATTAGAGCTAATGCTTTCTGGGGTGCAACTTCATTCATTGAGTGCCGTCTCCACGTCGAAGGTTGGCTACCAACTGAACTATGATAATCGTCAATTTTATTTTGCTGATTCAAAAACTGTAATTTGTAACAATTAAATACGTACGAATGATCTATTTAACAATCATCATGCAGCAAAAAATAAACAGGAGAAATATGAACAAGTGCAGAGCGTCAAATATTTGGTACAATAATAACATCGGATGGAAGATGCACCACAGAAATACAAAAAGCAGAATAGCTCAGGCCAAAATAGCATTTCAGGAAATGAAAAACGTTTTGTGCAACAAATCTATGTCAATAAAAGTGAGAAAGATAGTTCATCGTGTATATAGAGCTAATTCTCACCTATCGAAGCAAATCATGGACAGTAGATACACAAATGAAACGACAATTAGAGGCCACAGAGATGGGATTTCTCAGAAGAATGTTGAAAGTTCCCTGAACAGCTAAAGACGAATGAGGAAATTTTCAAAGAGTCAAAACAAAAAGGGCTTCTAAAAACACATCAGAAAGAAACAATCAACATTTTCGAGCACATCATGAGAAGCGAAAAAAATGGAATAATTGGTTACAACTGGTAAAATACAGGGAAGATCCTACAGATATCTTGGTGTCATGACATGGAAAACATTCAACACAGAATTTTCATGACTCACTGTGGATAGAAGATTGTAGAAGGACATGATCACATACGCCAACCAGTATAGCACAAGATGATGATGATCTATTTACGCATCTAGAAATGTCTTTATGATTTCCTGCAAATCGGTGGTTCAATCAGACTTTCATTCATGAATCTATCAATGAGGAAATGGACTCTACCAAAAGAGTTAACCTGTGAGCTTGTAATGTAGAAAAATAGTCAATTCTGGCGATGCGAGTTCACTTTCCTTGAGATTCATGTTCTGAATAATCGACCATTTCTGGTAACTGGGAAATTGATTCTGCTCTATTTGTATTTATTGATGGGAAGCCCAGACGTGAATTTACGGAATTTTGATGTTCATTTAATGGGGATTTTACGTTCTGGCATCTAGGGACTCTTATGTTCAGGTAGATCGGTGAGAGAAGTCGCTTACTGGAGAAACGATGTCCACAAAAGTTAAACCGTCAGACATCGTTTATCTGTTTATCAAAAATAAACTTCAGAAAAATGGAATCTTTTCAAGTTGATACTTTTAGATAAAAATTAGGATTCCTTGCTTCTAAATATAATATAATACAGCTCCGAAGCATGTCAGTTCATTTGTGCTTATATTATCTCACACAGGACACAGGTGTGTCCGCTTTTTAAAGTTAGCCAACTATCTATCGCAAAATAAAGTGCAGATGAACTCTATCTATCGCAAAATAAAGTGCAGATAAAATCTATCTATCGCAAAATAAAGTGCAGATAAAATCTATCTATCGCAAAATAAAGTGCAGATAAAATCTATCTATCGCAAAATAAAGTACAGATAAAATCTATCTATCGCAAAATAAAGTGCAGATAAAATCTATCTATCGCAAAATAAAGTGCAGATAAAATCTATCTATCGTAAAATAAAGTGCAGATAAAATCTATCTATCGCAAAATAAAGTGCAGATAAAATCTATCTATCGCAAATAAAGTGCAGATAAAATCTATCTATCGCAAATAAAGTACAGATAAAATCTATCTATCGCAAAATAAAGTGCAGATAAAATCTATCTATTGCAAAATAAAGTTCAGATAAAATCTATCTATCGCAAAATAAAGTGCAGATAAAATATATCTATCGCAAAATAAAGTACAGATAAAATCTATCGCAAAATAAAGTGCAGATGAAATCTATCTATCGCAAAATAAAGTGCAGATGAAATCTATCTATCGCAAAATAAAGTGCAGATAAAATCTATCTATCGCAAAATAAAGTGCAGATAAAATCTATCTATCGCAAAATAAAGTACAGATAAAATCTATCTATCGCAAAATAAAGTGCAGATGAAATCTATCTATCGCAAAATAAAGTGCAGATAAAATCTATCTATCGCAAAATAAAGTGCAGATAAAATCTATCTATCGCAAAATAAGTGCAGATAAAATGAATTTTTGCCAGCCTTTAGAGATAAAGATACAGGCTTCCCAAAAAGCTAATATATATACATAGATGAAGTCCGAGTTTAGTCATATAATTATTTTAAGCGAACGAGTGATCTCCCCTTAGTTGGGGTCGCAACAAAACCACAGTTGTTCTCAAATAATAAAAATTATTTTAAGGTTTGGTTTTAGGGTTGGGTTTATAATTTTACTCTCTCGTTGTATCTCTCTTCTCTCATTAGGGGTCAGAATAAAGTACAAAGTTACTCAGGGGGACGTTACTCTTCCGAACTTTAATTTATATGACTAAACTAGGACTTTAACACCAAATTAATACTCGCTATCTGGCTCCTCTCTTTGGAATGAAAGTATCGTTTCTTTTCTTTCTTTTGCTCTTTTTTTCGATTGTTTTTCTCATTCTTTCTTGTTTAGTGTCATAATAATCTTCTCCCTACCTTGTTCCTCCTCATCGTCTTCCTCCAGTTTCTCTTCATTTAATTGTCTTCATTAGCTTTCAAACAACTCTACATTGGATGACATCAGCAACGATGACGCGATTACTCACAGCGCTTTGCTGTTATATTATGGGCCGCTTGCTTGCTGCTGCTCCTTTTGTTGGAACAAGCTCTGCGAACAAGCTCTGTCGAGACAACACTGCCTCATTGATATTTTTTCCCCCCCTCCCACATTATATATATATTTTTTCAAAATTAAGTGCGATCCAGTCCAATCTGTTGTTGCATGTATTTCGGAACTGCCTTTCTATCGTTTCTTTTAAATTACTAAGATTAATATAATAGCAGTCGTGCTATAGTTGCATATATGACAACAATTAACAAACAAAAAGAACCTTAATCGTAATATTTACAGCTGAAAAACCGAGCACTGAATTCAAGGTAGAGGAACTAGTCTCCGCGCACAAATACATGATTGCCGGTACAATGGTTTTCATTCAGGACGCGTTGATGGGAACTATTTCTTGTTAGCCTCTGGCTTTCACTGACTTGCCTGCAAGACATCATTTGATTGTAGTCGTAGTTGTTTTTCTTCGTAAAAAAAACTTGCCAGACTAATAAGTCTTTCCTGCTCAGGTTTGTTTGTGTGTCAAACTTATGTTCTTGACATCAGTTGTTAGTGAGGAGCACGTAGGTGGGCGGCTAAATCCATTGTTTCGCTGTCTGATAAGAGGACGTACGGAAGCCCGCAGTAGACAGAAAGGATTTTTTCTATCGGGGTGAAATAAAACCGTCTCACATAACGTGGCGACTGCTTTGGCCAAGCGACCTTTATCACACTCTGCTCCTGTCGTGAGTCCCCCGACATACACCAGCAATGGTAATGTGTCGTCAAGATAGTCAGCTAGGACTAACTCGATCCGCCTGTATGAATTATTTGAGTAGTTCTCACCAGCCAGTGCAATCACAACAACAATGTAACAATGGAAGTCAAAATCAAATATCCAGTGAGCGGCATGGTTCATTAGACATATATTAGGGGGAAAGTCCTGGTAAATTTAGTAGCAGCAGGAAAAAATCGAGTAGACAGAAGCCGTGGAAAACAGTAAGAATTTGAGACATAATCTACAATCTTCTAAAGGAAAAGTAAAGGCAATGTGAAACACAACAATGTTGAAAGAACGGACGGTTGTCGTTTTTCTAGTAAACGTTGATATCACGAAGGAGTGGCTGATGATAACTTGTGCTCACATCAACCATGAGAGGGCTGGTTCGAATCTCGGTAGGGTTAAGAGTTCTTTTTTTCCCCTTTCGTGGCTGAAAAAAAAAACTCGATCCAACCACGTGGACAAGCGGCCTTTATTCTCTGGTGCCATAATTCTCCTGCTGCTGAAACCTGAAATTAGACAAATTCTCTAAAAGTTAGTTTTTTTTTTGTTTTAATGTTGTGTGTGTGTAATACAGGGCACGCAGTCAACGGTAGTTCTAACGAAAGTCGCGTAATTGATCGATCCCCTGCGTCTGTTTTCATTCAGTTGATGTGGAAACACTGGAAGACGTTCGTGAACTTCTGACCCGGAAGTAACCAGGCAATGGTCTTCCACTTTCCGGCAAAGACTATAATGAGCAACCTTTTGATTATTTCCATCCAATTGGATTTATATACCTGCCCTCCGCATATACTACCCTTGTGTGTTACTGTTAAAATACCCTGCATGGTTATGATTGTCTTCCGATCATTTCAGCGTTAGATAGCCGGTCTAACGAATTAGTCGACATCCTAGCTCCCATTACTAATTATCTATATGATTATTGTTTGTTCTATTTCCAGCACAGTTATATATCTATTTTATTTACTCTCACACATTTCTGACCACAGATTCTGACACCCCCCCCCCCCCCAATATAACTTGTATACCTACTACGTTGTGTATCTATTCTTCCGTTTCACATAAATTTCTATTCTATAACTTCCGACATAACCAGTCCCATTAATAATCTAAATTGCATACCTAACCAGGTAACTTCAGGCTCAACGACATTCAAAATATCAGGTCTAACCGCGTCCAAAAATTCAAGTTTAAACATCTCCCAAATATCAGGTCTAACCATCTCTCAGACATCAGGTCCACCCATATCACAGACATCAGGTCTAACCATCTCACAAACTTCAGGTCTAACCATCCTCCAAACATCAGGTCTAACCATCTCACAAACTTCAGGTCTAACCATCCTCCAAACATCAGGTCTAACCATCCTTCAAACATCAGGTCTAACCATCTCACAAACTTCAGGTCTAACAATCTCACAAACTTCAGGTCTAACCATCCTCCAAACATCAGGTCTAACAATCTCACAAACTTCAGGTCTAACCATCTCACAAACTTCAGGTCTAACCATCCTTCAAACATCAGGTCTAACCATCCTTCAAACATCAGGTCTAACAATCTCACAAACTTCAGGTCTAACCATCCTTCAAACATCAGGTCTAACCATCCTTCAAACATCAGGTCTAACAATCTCACAAACTTCAGGTCTAACCATCCTTCAAACATCAGGTCTAACAATCTCACAAACTTCAGATCTAACCATCCTTCAAACATCAGGTCTAACAATCTCACAAACTTCAGGCCTAACCATCCTTCAAACATCAGGCCTAACCATCCTTCAAACATCAGGTCTAACAATCTCGCAAACTTCAGGTCTAACCATCCTTCAAACATCAGGTCTATCAATCTCACAAACTTCAAGTCTAACAATCTCACAAACTTCAGGTCTAACCATCTCACAAACTTCAGGTCTAACCATCCTTCAAACATCAGGTCTAACAATCTCACAAACATCAGGTCTAATCATCACTCAAACATCAGGTCTAACAATCTCACAAACATCAGGTCTAACAATCTCACAAACTTCAGGTCTAACCATCTCACAAACTCAGGTCTAACCATCCTTCAAACATCAGGTCTAACCATCACTCAAACATCAGGTCTAATCATCTCACAAATTTCAGGTCTAACCATCCTTCAAACATCAGGTCTAACAATCTCACAAACTTCAGGTCTAACCATCCTTCAAACATCAGGTCTAACAATCTCACAAACTTTTTTAGGTCTAACCATCTCACAGACATCAGGTCTAATCATCTCACATACATCAGGTCTAACCATCTCACAGACATCAGGTCTAACCATCTCACAGACATCAGGTCTAACCATCTCACAGATATCAGGTCTAACCATCTCACAGACATCAGGTCTAACCATCTCACAGACATTAGGTCTAACCATCTCACAGACATCAGGTCTAACCATCTCACAGACATCAGATCTAACCATCTCACAGACATTAGGTCTAACCATCTCACAGACATCAGGTCTAACCATCTCACAGACATCAGGTCTAACAATCTCACAAACTTCAGGTCTAACCATCCTTCAACATCAGGTCTAACCATCTCACAAACTTCAGGCCCAACCATCACTCAAACATCAGGTCTAACAATCTCACAAACTTCAGGTCTAACTATCCTTCAAACATCAGGTCTAACCATCTCACAAACTCCAGGTCTAACTGCCACGCACTTTAACCCAGACTAGAATTCCTCCAAAACAGAACCTACAAACATTTACAAACGACAGGAAATAACCAATTTCCCGAAAGCTTCAGAAGCAACCACCTTCCACAATTTTAGGCCTAACCGAAACCCAAGCCTAGTTCCTCCCTCCCACAATTCAGCCAACTGCAGCCCTCTAATGTAATGCTTAGACTTTAACAAATCTTAAAAACAAATATATTCAATAAAGACCTTGCCACCTATCAGAGAAACATTCAGCCTACATTATGAAGACCTACCTTCGAATATTAAAAAAAGAAATCCATTTTTTTATTTAAATCCAGTATCATCTTGCCCAGAGAACATCTTTCAGCTACCCCCCCCCCTACCCCCCAACTCCAAATTGTTTAAAGACAGTTAAAAAGTGTGTTATAGTGATTTTTAAAGGATAAATATTTATTTTCTGTCTTTATCACATGTGTTTAGTTTAGGCATATTTCATGATGTGTTGATTTAATCATCTGATTATGGTATGTTACGATTCTACAATCTTTCATAGATTTTCATCAAAGTGTTACATTAGTCATATCTTTATTTAGTCACTTTGTTTACAAAAATAATTGTTACCATAAATATTAACAAGAAATGTTAACATTTAGTGGAAGCATTTATGTTTCATCGTAACTCTAAACTAATTTTACATGAAAACATTATCTGTGTTTTGTCTAAGCAGAATGGTACACCCATGATGTCACTATTCTTCTAGCTCATTAGAATGTTACACTCACAACGCCATTGGCCTTCTAGCTCTTTAGAATGTTACACTAACAATGTAATTAGTCTTCTAGCTCATTAGAATGTTACACTCACAACGCCATTGGCCTTCTAGCTCATTAGAATGTTACACTCACAACGCCATTGGCCTTCTAGCTCATTAGAATGTTACACTAACAATGTCATTAGTCTTCTAGCTCATTAAAATGTTACACTCACAACGCCATTGGCTTCTAACTCATTAGAATGTTACACTCACAATGTCATTAGTCTTCTATACCTCATTAGAATGTTACACTCACAATGTCATTAGTCTTCTAGCTCATTAAAATGTTACACTCACAATGTCATTTGCCTGCTAGCTCATTAGAATGTTACACTAACGATGACATTAGTCTTCTATAGCTCATTAAAATGTTACACTCACTATGTCATTAGTCTTCTAGCTCATTAAAATGTTACACTCACAATGTCATTAGTCTTCTAGCCCATTAAAATGTTACACTCACAATGTCATTAGTCTTCTAGCTCATTAAAATGTTACGTATAAATATTTATATTTATTCTCAGTAACTAAAACGTTACAATTAATCAGCTATTCGTATACCAGCTCTATGTTACATATAGTCGGTCTTTTATGTTCCGTTTCATTAAAATAATTTACATTGAAATCACCAGTCATTTTCACTCTCATTAAATGATAGGTTATTGTGTGCCCTTCTCACTAAAATGTTATGTTTAGATGGGTCTTTGAGTTCGTTCTCATTAAAATGTTATGTTTAGATGGGTTTGTTGTGTTCTTTCTCATTAAATGTTATGTTTAGATGAGTTTTTAGCCCTTTCTCATTAAAATATTACATCTAGACAACCATTGGTATTTTGTCCGATAAAAATGGTGTTTGGACAGCATTTCGTTCTTTTCTCACTTGTAACCAAAACATAACAAACCAGGCATATATTAGTGTTACTTAACCTTACCTCCCAGCTGTAACATGTTTTGTTAAATGCTGGATTAACTTAGCAATTATTACATCCGACTGTCCCCCATTATAAACTGTGACTGTACTGATATCTGATTGTTTTCTGTGTCATCAAGTTGTGTGTTATTTAACAAGGAACCTAGACTCAGTTTTAAAACATTTTATATAATACCATGTTGATTTCAGCTTTAAGGGAGATTTACCCTAAAGCCATCATACCTACCAAATACCCCCACCCAATTTTTGATGGTAAGTTTTGTTGGTGACAAAAGTGGAGCTGTTCTTGAGGTATACACGTCATGTCTCTATACAGCACAATCTTTTTCTGTGTCATTTTTCAACATGTTGGATATACTTCCTATCTCAGTTAACCTCTCTCCATCTGCGATTTTTACTTTCACTTTCAGTGTGATATTCCTCATGAATGTTTCACTCACAATTTTTCTGTGTATATCAAGAACATTCTTTACCATTAATTGTGAAGCAGATGCTCTCAGAACTTATAGAGCTGTTTACGCTTATTAGATTTGTTTTCTTTCTGAAACCTCGTTTGTGTCAAAGATAACCCTGATTTTCTCCATTTTTCTCAACAGCTTTTCGTGGCCCACAGTTTATTTATGTATTTCTTCATTGATGTGGTTTGTATTTGAAGCTAGTTTTGTTTTTAAGAGTATATGTTTTTTTTCCAGAAAGAAGGACCCGCCCAATATCCCGTCATGCCGCACATATTAACTCAACTTCCTGTCACACAGTTCGTATCTGCCCCAGCATGGACGTGTGACGGGCTATTTTAGACCTGGCTATCATCTTATGGCAGCCCATTTCCGCACAGCGCGCGACTTTGCAAGCTTGCACGCAGCTTATCGTATTTGTAATCTGTTAAAAATGGACCTTAATAATATAAATTATATCTCAGAACAAGGCATTGGCGGAGATTTTTTTTTTTTAATTGTAAATGCTGTTGTTTGCTTGTGTGTTTCACGTGCGCAGTCTGCAGCAGTAGGCCTATACAAGTGTGAACTCAGTGCGGTACTCAGTGTTTGTGTCAACTGCTTTTTCTCCTGCTGTGCACTTATCATTTGTGTGTATGTATCTCTTTTTGTTTGATATAATTGAAAGGTCCATTAAACGCAATGGTCATTTTCTGAAACGGGGATCAGAGCGACGTAAGTTCAGGATATATATCGCTGGTCAATAATAATTTCTAAACGTATTTCCTTAACTGTAATCCTCTACGCCAAACGTCTATCTTAGCAAATGTGCACGTCACGTGATCCAGCTGTCTATCACATTTCAGCTGAACCCTAGTACCTGTGCTAACGGGAAACAAACTAGGCGCTCTGTAAAATTCTTCACTTCTGGAAGTGATCGAAATGCTTAATTTAACATTATTTAGACTGACGGGTATTTTACCAGAAACATTTAAACGGAACATTTTTAAACCTGAGTCGTCAGTATAGCACTTTTCTACAGTAGGTGATGGTAATAATTTCAGTGACATGCACCTGTTGTAACTTTACATGTAGCCAACATTTCACAAAATATTTTCTACAAACTTATCCTTAAGTAAACTTGAACTTTTAGCTTGAAGTCATTATTGCATATGTTTTTTTTTTTCTATTATATAAATATAGTGTACATGCCTTTTAACATTATTTTGCATGGTCATCTCGTCGTTAAAATCTCCATTCGGACACTGGCTAGTGCGTGATTATTTTATGATGTGTGTATGTACGTGTGACACGATTGGCATGTACAACGTTATTTACCTTAGTTACCAGATTACCAGAAGGCAATGAACCATGGTGTTGCTTGATATAGAAGATCTAGGCAGAAAAAAAAAAGAGAAAAATTCGGACTGCAACGAATACACCTGCAGGCAAACGACCGAACGATCTCACAGAATAAATCCATATTATTATTTATAAATGCTGTTAAAATTTTTTTTTAAAAAGGAAAGAAACGTTGATCTATTTCCGGCGTTATGAAACCAGATCCTTAAACGTTAAGAAAATTCATGTTTAAAGCACGTACCTATGCCAATCGTTGTCGTGTTTCTATTTCATGCACATTCAACTTCTGGAACGTTATTTCTGTTTTTATTTAGTAAACACAAATAAAAAAAGAGAATTTTTTCGTAAAACTTCTTTCAATTCAGTAACAGCAAACATAAATTGTAGGATTAGTAAATTGAAGACTCGTATAAGATAATCACATTATCTAATTATTATCTAATTATGTAAATGACTTTCGTAGAATTATTGTTTTAATTTACAAGTTATCTGGCAACGATCTGAGTTGCCAGTAAGTAAGAGAAGCATTCTAACAATGAATGTGGTCCTATTAGGATTTCTAATACTTGCGAAGACATTGTAGAAATATTTGAGAGAAAATGCTGGGAATTTTGATAAGGCCCAGTTTGAGAGAAACGGTAGAAACTCATAGAAAGTGGGAGGAAATTACAAGAGATTGTAGTAAATTATAGTGCATGCTATACATTCTAATGATTAAAAATAAATTGTAGTAAATTATAGTACATGCTATACATTCTAATGATTATGAATAAATTGTTGTAAATTTTAGTAAATGAGAATAAATTAGAATAACAATTATAGTTATTAAGAAGAAATTGTAGTAAATAACAGGACTTATTAGCAGTTTCCTGCAAATGTTAACGCTGTTAATATTAGAAAAGAATATTGTTAGGGACCCAAATTAACTACTTTATATAAGTCAAATCACAAATGAATCTATTTAATAATTAAACAGCTATGTAATCAAAACACACATTACACTGACGGCAAATGAAGGGATACAATTGCCTGTACTAAGCACATTTTCAAATCTGTTTGTGGGGATAAATTAAAAGTATGTCAGGACAAAGCTAAAATCTCTGTCAGCTTTGATTTGAAAAGTTGTTGACTGAAGGGAGAAAATAATGCGTCCAAATAAAGAAGTACTGCTATATGTTCATTTAATTTGCCATATATTTAATATGGTCTTAAGTGGCATATCTGAAAAACATATTTTCTCAATGATTCTGAAAAATAACGTTTCCCTAATAATATATTTGCAAGCATGTTTATTGATTTTATCTTTATTCGTTTACATTATATTTTGTTCGCTTTCACACCCTATACTGCTCTTTCTTTCTTACAAGATATCCACTTCTTTCACTCGTTAATATCCACCTATCATTAATGTGAAAAAAAAAATAAATCAGTATGTTTAATGTCTGCTTCTTTATAATTATGTGTCATGATTAACAACTCGATCGATTTAAAAATAGTACATTTTAACGTTTATATTTGACACATTTTGATGTTTACAATTTTAATTTTAAAAAAGTAATTATAAATAAATTATATATAACTTTAATCAAATGTTTTGTACGAAAATAAAATGTGTTAGAAATCAAATAACAAAGTTCTGACAACATTTATATGAGAGGCTTGTATAGTTACTTGGGAATGTTATTTTTTTTTCTTTTGTCATAGTTTGTTATATAATGGATTAATATCAGTGATGTCTTGTTTTAAATAATCAGATGTTCGTTAATGTGCATGTGTTTTTATAATGATGCGCTTGGTGATGACAGACACGGTCTCAACAACAACACATGGCGTCTGTGGCGCATCTCTCTGGGATAGTTATAGACTGTCATTTCAGTGGGTGCTAACCTTTAAACTCTTTAATGAATAACGGTTTCAGAATATGTTGCTTGATGAGTCTACGTGGCAAAGATTGACGCTGATCTGTAAGATATAGATGAATCATGGCAACACTTAGGAGTCGGAGATTAAGGTGGCTGGGTCATGTAAGAAGAATGGCAAACAATCGCATTCATAAACACATAATATATGGCGAACTTAGGGACGGAAAGAGACCAAGGACAGACCAATGCTGAGATATAAAGATGTTTGCAGGATTTCCTTGAGTGAATTTATCAGTGAAAGAAACTGGAAGCATCTGGCTGCAGATAGTAGCACATGAAGATAACGGCACAGCAACATTCGAGCTAGCATTGATATCAAATTCAGAAGACAAAAGCGCAGGAGAACGGAGACAAGGCCAGGCACCAGGGTAGACATCTTGTTAATTCTACGATCGAACTGTCAATCCAATATTGGCATATTCAGTCACGAGAGAAGCTGTTTCAGTAAAGTAGCATCCAGCATAAGACTCTAATATTTTAACCAAACTGCTGACTTGTCATGATTCCTTGCTCTGTCACGACGTCACAAGCCATATAAGATTAATCTTGCTGGAAATGGCGAAGGACTCTCTTCTGCTGGATCATTCTAGAAAGATTTTATTAGTGTGGTTGGAAAATTGGATTCAGCAGACTGACTAGAATCAATAACTGACGTGATTTAATCGCTTGTACAACGAAGACATGCAGAAGGTCATCATTTAAAGGACAGGCTAGAAAAGAAAGTTGCCATTTAAAATAAATCACGTGATGAATGGGGGAGCCTGTTAAGCAGATCCATTTGAATGAAACACCCATACTTAATAAATGATCGACCAGGGAGTCACTCATAGAAAAGCAATAGATCAAAAATATAATAGGCTCAACATTTTATGGTTATTGAAACATGCATATACACATTACAGTATGTGTTCGATATCACCACTCCAACTTTTACGACAAAAAATGCAATATTATAGTGGAGTTGGTGGGGGGGGGGGGGGAGATAGTAACTAATTTTTAAAACACAATTAGTAACCAATTTAGAAAAAAAAATATTTTCTCTGAGATTATTGAATTAATGTGTTTGTTCGTCTGGTGGAACTCAATATGTGTTATAAACCAATTGTAAATGTTGTAAATGTCACTTTATATACTATCAAAGCCGGATTAAAAGACTGTCACATGATCAACGGGAAAAGTTACAATTAGTCCACATCTAAATATCTGAATCTACGTGAAGTGGACTATAATATCAGCCTGATTATGTTGGCCAGGCATGAGTGGGGAGAGTGCACGGACGGAGAACATTGAAGGTATCGTAGAACTAGATGAGTACCAAGACTAATAAATCTTCGAAGTATTTGAAATGAACGTACATGAAACAATGCAACATGAAACACTGCAACATGAATGCAATTATTAGCAGTAATATGTGATGGCCAAGTATAAATACAAAATGGATTGTTCAGTAAAGTAACTTCAATCTCTGCTACTTTTTTATGTAACTATTTTATATTACTTAATGCCATAGTAACAACAATGCTCATTAGTAGATTATAATTAATTACCATTAATTAATGAACATTAGACAAGAAAACAGAACATAAAATTGAAGCCTTTGAAATGTGAATTTACAGAAGAATAGGTAGAATTGGATGGAAAAAAAAAGAAAACAAACGAGGAAATTTTGAAACAGCAAAAAATAAAAAAGAGAACTACTAAATACAATTAAGACAAGATAAATGAAATTTTTGGGACACGTTAAAAGACACAACAGCCTACTAAAGTAATAATGGAAGGAAAAATACAAGGTAAAAGAGGCAGAGGTAGACCAAGACTAACATGGTCGAGTAACATCAAAAGATGGACAAGTCAATCTATGACAACCTGCACCATCAAAGCAAGAAACAGAGTGGAATGGCGATCCATGGTAGCCAACCTTCGTTGCGGAAACGGCACTCGGTGATGATGATGACGATGATGAATTCATTACCTATAGAGACAAATAGCACATATATATAGAACATGATGCATATAAACATACTCCTATTGTATAGTTTGATGTTATGACTTTAATGTTCTATTCTTTATTTATTTATGTTTGTTTAATATGTGGCAACATTTCTGAGCCTTCACAACAAGGGACGTACACAAAATAATTGATGTGGCTTTGTCACACAAAGCCTACATACAAAACGCGTGATAGCCACCATACTACCGTTAGTGATCGTTAATATTTAATCTTGACGTCCTCACATTATTATTTATTTGTTCATTTATGCAATTTTTTTCTTCGCTGCAATGGCATGTAGCCGTAGTACGTCACTAATTACCTTGTTAAGGGGGGGAAGGGGTGCTTGGGACTAAAATCAAATGAAATGCTGCCCAGCATGCGCTTGCCAACAAAACAAGAAAAAACGCGGTGAAAAAAACGTATCGGCAAAAACAAAGCATACCCTAGGAACGATTAAAGTAACAAAAAAAAATGATTAACTAAAACACTCAGAAAACAACGAAATAAAAGTTATCACATTAAGCATACAACTATGCTGGATGATTTTTGAATAAAATGAATAAGAATCCGAAGAATCCATGAAAAGCAGCAGTAACAATCATAGTTCGAGTTAGGCTAAAGAAGTTTGATCACGTGATCGCGGTAGATATGAACGTACTTTAAGTGTGTGATCACAAAGTTGACCTGAGAATATGGTCGGGGTGCGAATGAACAAAGGAAACAGGTGAAGTGATATTGTTCAGATAACAGATATACCAGACAGCTGAAATGCATAACAAATGAATTCCTTTTGGTGGAGTGATTTTTTTCGTTTCTTGTCATTTTCACTTCAGCACAGTGTATTTTTTTAATCTGACTGTGTAAACACTGACTCACATTACCATCAGCTTTGTTTTAAAACTAATTCGACATTTTAACTGTTGACCATAACTTCCTTCTAACGACTACGACTGACTTAGATGACGTATATTCTTACTAACCAAATGCCTGTTTGTTTTTTCTCGTCCATTCCATCGTGTTCTCTTATACCATCTGCTGTGTCAGTGATGTCCCAAGGTGAGGGTCATATTCATTATCGTCACTTACTTTCTGTCTTTTCATTCATAATTTTTTTTAAAAAACCAATTTTCATTATTTTTTTTTACAATTTAAAATCAAGTTGTGTTGTTAAATTCGCAGTTCATTATTTCTTATATCATATATTTCTTTATTTTGTTGCAGTTTAATCTTTTGCAGTTTAATCTGTTGTAGTTTAATCTGTTGCTTAGTTTTATGTCCCAGCTGATGTCATTATTATTAATGATCTACTACCAGTACGTGTGTATTTTTGTTATTATTGTGTAGTTATAAAACAAAGTATACGAATGTGAGTATGTACTTTTTATGTATGTATATGATATGTGAGTGTATGGTGTGAAATTTGTGGCGCTTATGTGTTTATTGCTGACAGATGATTATATAAAAACTTTGAGTACTTTTGAAACGTAGTGGATGGAAAGAAGAAACTGTAAAAGAAACGCGAAGTATTGTATTCATATTAATGTTACTAGTTGATTATGTTGAATTTGTCCAATTCTCATTATTTTTTTATATTCTTACATTTTTTTATCGTTAAATACTTCTATAGTTTTTCTGTTGCTTAACTGCTGTTTTTTTAAATGTCGTTTACAAACAAATGTGTTATATGGTGTCTGTGTCATTCATTGCATTAATACTACTTTGTGTGTGTGTCTAATTGACGTAGTTACTAACATAGAATTTGGCATCACAAAACTCATTATTTCTCTATAAAGTTAATTCTGTGTAAGTTGCTCTAATTTGTTGAATATATTTTCATCGAGAAGACACACTTTTCCATTACAACTAGTTCTAACCTCTACCTTCCAACAATAAATAAATAAAATATGTCGTGAAATAACATTCAAACTATTTTATATTTTGAACGCCACTAATCACCTCCCCTTTTTTAAAACCAAAAGTAGCATTTCTATTCTCCCTTTGAGAAACAAAAATTACATGAATAACCTCTCTTACATGAACTAGCAAATAACAATCTTATTTAGTAATGAGATCATTGAACACAATTCACAGTAATAAAAGTGCTGTATATATTCATTCATTTGTTCCTCCCAGTTGGTAGTAACAATTATATTGCTGACATTCGTGTCTTTTTATACCCTGGGGTATGTTGTTTTGTGTAGTTACCCTACCCCAATTGGTGGTCATGTATTCCTACTGCTGCTTGGTGGCTCGTCTTCTAAGCTTTCGTGTCCGCCGTGCTCTGTCTGCAGCTTCCTCTCAAGTAGTCCTAGCTAACAACATCAATGCAATGACAGCAGACACACGGCTGCCCATTGCAAGCAGAACTTGTGGTCATGACTTGCCAGAAGGCCCTGACCTCTGTATACGCGCACGCATTTAGCAAGGCGCATTCAAGTCCCACACAATGCCCGCACTCGTGCATGCGTCAGTTGCTCTGCGCAGAAAGAACTTCAGCACTGCATGGCGTTGCGTTTTGCTCGCTACTGCGTTCTACTTACTCTATAACGCTGCGACTATTTTGCGCCATTGCTGAGCTGTACTTTCCACAATAATATATTGTTTTTCTTCACAGAAATGAGCGCTGGCTGGTCAGAATTCAAATGTCAAGACAAAACAGTTGTAGACAGAGTAACTCACCCTTATTACCTATATTTTCTGCAATTTCGGCAGTTGTCAAGGACGCTGGCCTCGTATATTTCAATGTATTCGCTACATGTTTTGTTTTACACCAATATTTAACTGCCACACAAATCCACTTCTGACATTAGTGCAGCTGTAACTCTTTCAGGAAAAAAGTATGCAAAGTCAAACATGTTTTTAATGAATAATTGTATTTCAATTAGAAATTAATTCTGATCCACATATAGCAATGTGTTTGTTTGTTGTGTCTTGCTGTTTGGATCGAACCATACTTGATAATGGCTTTATTCTGTTCTTGTCAAGTATGGCCACAATCATGTCTAACAAGATGTTATGTCCATCTGCAGTACCATACCAGCCCCTGAACCTGGTTGCTGAAGCCATCTCTCCCAATGTGATCCTGGTTAAATGGGACCCCCCTCAAGAAGCTGACAGCATTAAAAGCTATGAGCTATATTTCAATGACTCTCACTATCGCCAGAACGGACGCTACAGTATTGATCCTCCGGTACACAATTACAGACTGATCAATCTCACTCCAGATACGGTCTACCACATACAGGTACATGTTTTCTCTCTTATATGGACTTTTTATATGGAGAATATGGGTTCAAATCCCAGTAAGATCAAACGTTTTTTTCTGTCTGGGGTGAAATAAAAACTCAGATTCAAACACCTCATAAGCAGCTGCACTGGACAAGCGACCTTTATTCTTCAGTTCTATAAGTTCCACTAACAGATCTCAGAAATTGGAAAATGCCATAAAAATAGTAACATTGAATGTAAGCACAGTTGTCATATATTCCTATGTCCATATGAGATCAACAAAGGACACCCTTGTCCTTGAGGCTCACAACAAAGCTCTTGATGTGAAGCAGAACACAACTTACAGAGACAACATAGAGTACATATTTTGTCATTGGTAGACATTCAGTGCTGGGAGATTATATGACCAACTGTGATGAAAACTGTCATGCAGCCATTATAAACAAATTGGTCAGACTTGGCGTGTGCTGCTAAGAATTATCACAAGAAAATATAAAAGTTGAAGAGTCTTATTGTAGCACAAGATGAAGGTGTATCAATCATTTTTTTAAAAAGTTTTGTTTTCTGTAAATAATGTTATATTTGGCTAAAATGTGTTTAACTTTTCTATATGTTCATGTTTATTGGACACCCTGAAGAACGTTATGAAAAGATGATTAGAACCCATGGAGATGGGATTTCTCAGAAGAATGTTGAAAATTCTCTGAACAGCTAAAAAGACCAATGATGAAATTCTCAAAGAAGCCAACAGAAAAAGTTAACTCCTAAAAAATATCACAAATGAACAATCAACATTCTTCAGGCACATCATGAGAAGTGGAAAGTTGGAATACTTTGTTACAACTGGCAAAATACCGGGAAGAAAGATTGCGGACAACAAAAAGAGAAAATACACTGTACTAGATAGCTTGTATTCATGGCATAGAAAACAGTCAACAACAGAACAGATACAATGCACTGCGAATTGAAGACTGTAAAAGGACATGATCGCCATGACAACCGGTATGGCACATGATGATAAGAAGAAAAAGCTGAAGAATTGATTGTAGCAAGCCTTTATCTGAAACATTATGGGATATTTCTCAGGTGTCAGCTAAGTCAGTTCGTGGTGAAGGTCCACGTACACCAACCGTACAAGTCCTTACTCCTGCATTCAGTAAGTGTCTGCACTATTAATCATTGTTGTCATTATGGGTTTGAGTAAACATTTTTGGTTTATTTAATGTTTTGGGTTATATAGTGAATAAGTTTGATATTTGTAGTAATGGTAATTGATAACACAAATAATTGTTCGCAGTTATCTTGTAGTTAAATATTTTTGCTGACAAAATTTAAATAGCCTGATATTTAAAAATGTGATTTTTAACATGAAATTCCGATTTAGAATATTAACCTAAAAAAAAAAAAGAAATATGAAATATAAAAAGATTTTATATCCTTTGTTTAATGAAATATAAATTACAAAAAATTTATTAAATTATTGAGTTCAATCTATATAATTCAATAATGTTACACCATATAATTAATTATATTTCTTTAATAATTAGCTCCATTGGTGGTGCCTATTTATTTAGCTTTTAGCTATTTTATTTTGACAGGTAGTTATGTTCCTATCCAGTATTTGTTCTTTCCTCTCAACATTTATTTCTTTGTATCAGTGTTGAATTCTTATGTAGTACTTAACTATGAATCAAAATGTTAATTCTTTATAACTGTGCAATGTTTTTTTTCTTTTTTGTGGTTGTTAGTGTCTGTGTTTGTGTACTTAAAACCTACCCAACTGTTGTACTGTTTTCCCCTCCTATATATAGCCATCTATTGATGTGATCATTGTGTTGTATTTGTAGTGTTCTTTCATTATATTTAACACATTTTCAATTTACATAAATATTAATAAGATTTTCTGTCATTAAGCTCACTTCACAGTTAATATGAGTTCATAGGTGTACAATTTTAACTGAAATATAAATCATATTGACTGTATATAGCAAATATTGAGTTACATATAACAATACATGTAATATAATCAAGTAATCAGCCGTGATAAATAAATATGAATCAAAAGCTGTAGTGTGTAAATAAAAAAACCAATGATAGCAAATAGTAGTGTGCTATAATAATTAATGTAATGCAACAAACACTGATACACAGTAATAATAAATGTGGTATAACAAATAGTATTTTGCTAACATAATTAACACAATGCATCAAACACTGGTACACACCAAAATAAATATTATTTCAAAAATAGAAGTCTGATGTTATCCTATCCTTGCATGCTGTGAAACTTTGCTGGAAATTTACAAATCTTCATCCAGAATCATGGATGTCATGTCTAGCCATTGTTAGACTAGGACGTGCAGGCTTTCTGTAGTGTCACACAAGTCTCACTAGCTATTGTTTGTAGTCATGTACAGTTTAGCTAATTAGCCATTGATTATCTGTGACAAGGCAAGATTTTTGTGAGGCCATATATATCTCACTAGTCATTATTAGACTGAAATGGCAAGATATCTGTGAGGCCATATATGTCTCACTAGCCATTACTAGACTGAAATGGCAAGATTTCTGTGAGGCCATATGTCTCACTAGTCATCACTAGTCACTAGTCATTATTAGACTGAAATGGCAAGATTTCTGTGAGGCCATGTATGTCTCACTAGTCATTATTAGACTGAAATGGCAAGATATCTGTGAGGCCATGTATGTCTCGCTAGCCATTATTAGACTGAAATGGCAAGATTTCTGTGAGGCCATGTATGTCTCACTAGTCATTATTAGACTGAAATGGCAAGATATCTGTGAGGCCATATATGTCTCACTAGTCATTATTAGACTGAAATGGCAAGATTTCTGTGAGGCCATGTATGTCTCACTAGTCATTATTAGACTGAAATGGCAAGATATCTGTGAGGCCATGTATGTCTTGCTAGCCATTATTAGACTGAAATGGCAAGATTTCTGTGAGGCCATGTATGTCTCACTAGTCATTATTAGACTGAAATGGCAAGATATCTGTGAGGCCATGTATGTCTCGCTAGCCATTATTAGACTGAAATGGCAAGATTTCTGTGAGGCCATGTATGTCTCACTAGTCATTATTAGACTGAAATGGCAAGATATCTGTGAGGCCATATATGTCTCACTAGTCATTATTAGACTGAAATGGCAAGATTTCTGTGAGGCCATGTATGTCTCACTAGTCATTATTAGACTGAAATGGCAAGATATCTGTGAGGCCATGTATGTCTCGCTAGCCATTATTAGACTGAAATGGCAAGATTTCTGTGAGGCCATGTATGTCTCACTAGTCATTATTAGACTGAAATGGCAAGATATCTGTGAGGCCATGTATGTCTCGCTAGCCATTATTAGACTGGGACACTGCAAGATTTCTGTGACTCACTGAAATGGCAAGATTTCTGTGAGGCCATGTATGTCTCAGCAGCCATTATTAGACTGAAATTGCAAGATTTCTGTGAGGCCATGTATGTCTCACTAGCCATTATTAGACTGAAATAGCAAGATTTCTGTGATATTATCTCTCTCATGCTTGATCTCTCTCATGCTCTGAAGCTAGACTATCACCAGTTGAGCATTATTATATCAGATACTCTCATGAGATTTGTAAATTTATTTTCTCCCTTTCTGTGTGTTTGAAACAAGTTGTCTCCTTATTTTGCATGTCATTTGCAACAACAGTCAATGAGTGACACACTTTATGGCCTCCTGTAATGGACAGCAAAAAATCTACTCATCATTACTTATTAATGATAAACATTTCCAGGGTTCTCCAACTTTTATCCACACTGTTAATTTTTGCCTCTACTAGGTGGTTCTTTTATACAACTTCTCTAGAAACATTACAAGTTAATAGCTGTTCTAAGTACAACTTACTGTTCTAAGTGCAAATTGTAATCAAAAAGCCTAGCTACAGTTTTAATTTAATAAAAAGATAACATAAACAGTCAGACAATGCAAACATGAAAAGCCTGCCAGAATCGCCTGAATGGCCAACATTTTTGTCTCCATATTGTCTGTATCCTGGAATATAGTCTGTGTGTGGCTACAATGTCAGATCTTTTAGCAATGTCTTTGGTCAATATAAAAGTGTGACCTTACCATTTATTATGATCATTTTAGTCTCCATCTCATTAATTATACCGCAGCTCCACATTTTGTGTCTGTGCCCTCCCACACATAATAATATTCTGCTGGAGATAACATTAGAAGTCAGTCGTTTTCTTCAGCTCAAGATGGTAACATATCCTCTAAACCAGTGCTCTTCAACCTTGTTTTGCCTAGCACCCACTTTGTGTCATTTTTTGATAGATACATTTTCTCTACCAGCCACTAAAATTTATATTAAAGAAACTTCCATAATAGAAGAAATAAAAATCAATTTCACTGACCTTTCATTTAATGAGATCCTTGAGCCTGATGCTGAGCAACTAGATGTTGGATATCTGGTTCTATTTTTGTAAGGAATAAGCGTAGGTCTCCTCTTTCAGTGACTTTCAAACAGTGTTTGTGTTTGGTGACAATATGATTCACAGCACTAAAACCTGATTCCATTAGATATGAGGGAGGGAATGGTAGCAGTAAATTTAATTTACATTCCACAAATTTGGAAATATATAAGGCAGGCATTTTTAAAATGTTACCACATTTTTAGTTATCCATAATTATTGAAAACTGATTTGCTCTCTTCAACATTTTTAAGATGCAATAGTTCTTCTTGACATATTATATCAGTCTCAATAACATTTGCAGTACAAGGATTTATCAACCCTATCCACATACCACCAAGTTCAAAATATTGTTAAATTGTTTCTTTGTATTCAAGTTCATTAAGGTGTCTACTGTACCTTTCTATTATCTCTAGTCACATCATCTTTTATTGATAACAATTCTGCAAACTGATGACATTCCCTTTCCTGAATATTATTTTGGAAAAGGCCAAGTTTTGCTATAAATAAAATGACACAGCAGCTTTACAATCTTTAATGTCATATTGGCTATTTGAAATTGTAAATTAATTTAATTTAATTTATTAAAAATCTTTGCAAAATAAAGTGCATCATGCTTTATTGTTTGTAATTGTTGTCAAAAAGCAGCCTCATTTTCACTGTCAAAAAACTGTATGACACTCGCATACAATTCAACAGAACAAGTCAAGCATGTGTCCCTTGAAAGCCAACACACTTCTGTGTGTAACAGTAACCTAATATATTGCTCATTGTTATCTTGGCACAGCTGTTGAAACACTCTATCACTTTTGGCATTAGATTTGATCTTATTAATAGCCTGAATTATTATACATAATGGTGAATGCAGGTTTGTGCTAAAATGTTTTCAAACAAGATATTGTTTATGTATCACACAATGAACACACTAGACATTTGGCACCTCTTCCTTAAAATAAGCAATAGACACATGATAAAAAGTAAAAAAAGTAAAGATTCCCCCCACGCCTTGCTAGTCATATGGGGAATATTGTGTCAATGACCACATTTTTCTATGACCACGGCACATATTTGGGTGATGTGGTTCGTATCACACCATGCCACCTTTACTTCCCTGAAAAATCTCTGGTACCCATTTTTTAGAGGCTGGGTGAACCCCGAAGCCTTGTCAGTCCAAAAAAAATATCCACCACTGCTGGTGATCGAACCCGGACCCTTCTGGACCCACGATAGCAGCCAATTAATGGTGTTCCATCAGTGGCACAAGCAACAATATAGCTAAATGGTATATAGTGTTTTGCAAAGTAGGATTTCACAGCAGTAAAGATTGATAATCCTGTTGTATCTGTAGTCAGATTTATTCTGAAAATACAATTCATCCTGCATATATTGTTTTCGTCAAGATACCTCACAAATGCCACCAATAAAGCATTACTATCTGCAAAAGTAGACTCATTCAAATGCATGGAGAATGAAGAGTTTTTGAGAATATTTCTGAACTTATTCTCAACATTAACCGCCATTTCATCAACGTGTCACGTTACTGTAGTATCGCTGAGGGGCATAGTCTTTATAACTTCATTTGGGTCCTGATGCATTACATTTGAGATAAATTCTATGATTGATGGTCTTATCACAGTTTCTCCAATGTTATGACTTTTACCACTTCTTGTAATTATTTGTGATATGCGATATGATGCAGCGAATCCATCTTTGTTCTTTGCATTTTGTTTACTGAAGGATGTTGTTATGTACAACAATTTTGAAATATTTTAAACAATTCTTGAAAATATTCCAAGGGCTTATCTTTATCTTTTGGAGGCTTTGTTGCAAGATGCATTTGCAATCGACTTGGCTTCATTAGAAAATGTTTTGTGGTGTAGTAAACACATTTGAAGCTGTTTTGTAATAGATTCAATGAATCCCATCTTCAGATATTCAGGTAAATAGCCATGACCATATTTCTTTTTTTGAGACATGGTTTCATATTTGTTCAAGTCACAAATCAATAAAAATAGTGTGAACAAATCAGAAGTCACATATAAAGCACTCCACTCATATATCCAACAGCATCGGATGATGAATAGGTTCTATCTGTTTCAGAACAATCCTGTACTAACTGTAGCTATCAATATAGGATTGACAGAAGAATAGAGAAAAGATCAAACCTTCAACAAGAGATGAGTATTTGTTGATGTTAACAGGATCATACAAACTGCAGACATGAAAAGCAGTCACTACAATGGACACCCCTCTGACCCAAACCAGATGGACCGGTCTGATCAATTTAATTGAGGTCATGCTCAGAGACAAAATTAGAAGGATAGTTTGACTATTGATGTTTTAGAAAATTTAGAGAGAGAGTAAAGTTGATATCTCATTAATAAAACATCACTATTCTGCTACCGCCCACCTAAAAATCAAAATTGCCCACTAGTGGGTGGTAGCACACAGGTTGAAGAGCACTACTCTAAATTAACTATATGATTAGCTACCATGTCAATCTCATTTAATTCAGCAAAGCTAAGCTAATTCAGCACAAATGTGAAGTTTTAACATCAACACTTTTGTTATACAATCACAATTACTTTTTTTCTCTCCTTGCATTTGTTTTTACAGAAACACAATTTTGTGCAGAAGCTGATAAAACACCTCAATTTTGAAATTACTACAAGTTACCATATTCCATACCTTTTATAATTTTGTGTTCATAAATAAGATTTACAAATATATTAAGAAGCAATGTACATGTTTTCCAAGTCGATACCAGTTTTGTGGATAACCTGGTCATGCTCATGTTCCCCATTTAATCCCATCATTTATGTTTCAACATTATATTGTCCATTGCCATCAATTGTCTGTTGTCAGATGTTTACCAAATATCCTCTATACAAGCATCAATCTTGAGCAGTTATCAGACTTCTTGGAGGAGCGATTTTCTCACAAATATTTATTGACAGCATTTTTTTAATAAAGAATTCTATTTATGAATAAATAAACATCACCTCTTCTCAGTAAGAGAATCTCTCATTATAAATAAAGAAACATCACCACTTTCAGTAAGTAAATCTCTCATCATCAATAAAGAAACATCACCACTTTCAGTAAGTAAATCTTTCATTATCAATGAAGAAACATCACCACTTTCAGTAAGTAAATCTCTCATCATCAATAAAGAAACATCACCTCTTCTCAGTAAGAGAATCTCTCATTATCAATAAAGAAACACTACCACTTTCAGTAAGTAAATCTCTCATCATCAATAAAGAAACACTACCACTTTCAGTAAGTAAATCTCTCATTATCAATAAAGAAACACTACCACTTTCAGTAAGTAAATCTCTCATTACCAATAAAGAAACACTACCACTTTCAGTAAGTAAATCTCTCATTATCAATAAAGAAACATCACCACTTTCAGTAAGTAAATCTCTCATTATCAATAAAGAAACATCACCACTTTCAGTAAGTAAATCTCTCATTATCAATAAAGAAACATCACCACTTTCAGTAAGTAAATCTCTCATTATCAATAAAGAAACACTACCACTTTCAGTAAGTAAATCTCTCATTATCAATAAAGAAACATCACCACTTTCAGTAAGTAAATCTCTCATTATCAATAAAGAAACATCACCACTTTCAGTAAGTAAATCTCTCATTATCAATAAAGAAACATCACCACTTTCAGTAAGTAAATCTCTCATTATCAATAAAGAAACATCACCACTTTCAGTAAGTAAATCTCTCATTATCAATAAAGAAACATCACCACTTTCAGTAAGTAAATCTCTCATTATCAATAAAGAAACATCACCACTTTCAGTAAGTAAATCTCTCATTACCAATAAAGAAACACTACCACTTTCAGTAAGTAAATCTCTCATTATCAATAAAGAAACATCACCACTTTCAGTAAGTAAATCTCTCATCAATAAAGAAAAATCACCACCTTCAGTAAGTAAATCTCTCATCAATAAAGAAAAATCACCACCTTCAGTAAGTAAATCTCTTATCATTAAAATAAACACTTCCTCTCTTAGTAAATTCATCGCTTTATCAGCAAAGAAGCATCATTGTTCCTCAGTTAAGAAATACCACTTTTCTTCAATAAGAATTGTTGCTTGTCAAAAGAGAAAAATTAATTCTTGTCATTAAATAAACTTCATTTCCTCTCATTAGAGAAACATAAGTTATTGTATAATGATATTGGTTACTCTATAATTCTTCTCTCCTTTTAAAAGACTGTAGATTTATACCAGTCTGCTGAATGAGTGTCACTCCCCTGATACCCTTGTCTTAATTCCCTTACCTGCTTGACATTTGTCAGAGGTGTCTTTAGTTTTAAGGAAAATTTTTTAGTATTTGAAAAATATATTTTCTGAAACCAGTTTAAGATAATTTGGTTCCATGCCCTGCATATCGAATTTAGAGTATTTTCCAGCCCATTCCAGCCATAAATTTGACAATGTTATTATTTTGAGATTGCCAGGCTGGTCTTTACTTTGAAATGAATATATTGGCCCAGAAATGAGCATTTGAAGACCAAAAGACTAATTAAAGTATTTAAAATATTAACCTGAACAATATTAATCTTTTACATGCCCTTGATTATAATTCAGTGGCCAACACACCTTGAGATGTCTTTTAGGGAAACAACAAATTATTTCCATTTTGCTAGGTAATTGGTCATCCTTCTCAGAGTGCCGAAAATCTGGCCCATTTTTTTAATTTTCTGCCATACTTGTCTTTGATCTCAATCATGACAACCAATTTTATTTTTAATTGTAAATACAAGTTATAACAAAAAACTCTAACTTCGTTTATAATTTTTCAAGATAGCTGCATGTTTGTATACAATGTTGTTTGTAATAACATTTAGAATACCATAGTTTACAAGGTCATTGTAATAAGCTTAGTACAAACCAAATGCTGAAATTATTTAAATAATTTACAAATACCAACTGATGTGCCCTGGGGGTATTGTCATCATCATCATCATTGAGTGCCATCTCCGCATCGAAGGTTGGCTACCATGGAGTGCCATTCCACTCTGTCTTTTGCTTTGATGGTGCAGATTGTCACAGGTTGACTTGTCCATCTTTTGATGTTACTCGTCCATGTTAGTCTTGGTCTGCCTCTGCCTCTTTTACCTTGTATTTTCCCTTCCAATATTACTTTTATTAGGGTTTTGTGTCTTTTAACATGCCCCAAAAATTTCATTTGTCTTGTTCTAATTGTGTTTAGTAGTTCTCTTTTCATTATTAGTTGTTTTAAAACTTCATCATTTGTTTTCTTTTCTTTTCTTTCCATCCAATTCTACCTATTATTCTACAAATCCACATTTCAAAGGCTTCAATTTTCTGTTCTGTTTTCTTGTCTAATGTCCATGTTTCTGCACCATACAGGAATATTGAGAAGATGTAACATTTTGCTATTCTTAGTTTTAGCCCTGGTGTTATTTGTTTTGTTGTTAGTATATTTTTCATGACATTAAAATTACTTTTTGCCATACCTATTCTTTTGTTTATTTCAGTTATACATTATCCATCACTGGTTATAGTATGTCCCAGGTAGTTGTAGCTCTGAACTGTCTCCAGGTCTATTCCTTCAACTATAATATTTATTTGGTATTGGCGGTATTGTACATTGTAATAATATTCTAAATCTACTAGTTTTAACTTTGAAAATACAAAAGGACTAAAATTATCTTTTGATGGAACATTTTAGATAAGTACTGATCAAGCAAAATTTTTGGTAAAGGGGTAAAGGCAGAAAAAAGCATCAAGATGCAAAAATAGTGAAGCTGCTGTAATACTGATGATAAGGATGACAATTTTAAAATAGGGGGAAGAAAGGGGTATCGTTACAGCTTTACATAGATGAAGCTGTTCATAAAGCTGTAGCCACACCCCCCCCCCCCCTTCTCCTCTCCCCCCTCCCCTTTTTTTAATTTTCAAACTATCTGGTAGTCAAGTCAGCATTTTATTTTTGTGTCCGGTTGCAACATGTCACCAAAAAATTTAATCCGGTTAAGTTATTTCTGTTTCCATAACGATATTTTTTACAATGACAGCTTGTCAAGCCATCGATCAACCCCTTAGTCGCCTCTTACGACATGCCTGGAAGGTCACAGTGTCACTATTCTTTACTTCCCACATAATGAGGCCACGGTAACACACGTTATTTCACCATAGATTTTAGAAGCCATGATCTCTGCAATATGTGCCATTTTGGCATGCAAAGTTTCTGCTTTTGAGATTGTAGTTCTGCCCTATGTGCCGTCTTCGGCTCGAAAGGACAATAGATAAGTTATTTCACAAATCAAGTTTGTTTTCTTCAGAGCTTTATGAAGAACACAGAATCATGTTTTATATAAATTGAAAGTTTTGTGCATTCTGAAATTTAATATTCTTTGGAAGCTGTAAATGAAGACAGTGGAATGGAATATGTTATAACTGTATCATGATTTTAAAAATAAGACCATACTGACAGTGCCATTGCCAGATTTAGGGAAATTCTGTAGTTACAATCATGGATAGGAAGTTATTGTTTGCTAGCTAGAGCTTAGGTTACTTAAAGACCCATTCACTTAACACTTACTGAATATTGTCATCATTCACCTATAAGCAGCCGTCATATATTTAATACTGTCATCATTCACCTATAAGCAGCCGTCATATATTTAATACTGTCATCATTCACCTATAAGCAGCCGTCATATATTTAGTATTGTCATCATTCACCAACTCATAACCACTCATTTTCTGAAACGTTTTGTCACTATTCACTTAAATAGCCAACTTTACCTAAATAACCACAATTTTCCAAGTATAGCCACAATTCATATAACAACTACATCATTTGCTAAACACAGCCATCATTTGTCTAAAAGGTCACTGATTGCATTTATAGCCACCATTTAAATAACTAGTAAATCAATATCTAATTTGAGACTTTTTGTTTAATGTGTCATTTTATGTCTTTTTTTGTGAAGTCTTGGTTCCGTTTCTTTATTTTATTTGATTTTTTATTTCATTGTTATTATTTTTTTTTTGTACATTGGTTTCTTTTCTATCACTGTCATCAACACTTTCTTCTCTGAAATGTTTGATAACTTAACTTTTACAAATTACATTTTTCAGTTGTTTTGTTATATTTTATTATTTTCTTATTTTACACAATATCCACCAACTTCCTTTATGAAACTAAACCCCAACATGCTGTAACACAAAATCTGCCCCTGCCCAATAGCTCCTGAGGCACCACCTGAAGGCGTCACTGGAACTGCCGTCAATGAGAAAGAAATTCATATCAATTGGAAAGCGCCAGATCCTAAAAAACAGAATGGCAAATTGGAAGGTTATAAAGTTTATGTTTTGGAGAATAGCGGTGGCAAAGCAGACAAAGATGCTTTGGAGAAGATAGTGAGTGCAGACCAACTGTCAGTCACCGTGGATGGCCTGAAGACTTGGACAGACTATAAAATCTGGGTGATGGCTTTCAACAAAGTTGGAGATGGCCCTTCATCTGCGCCAATCATCGTCAAGACTGATGAAGATGGTAGGTAGTTGCAAGTGATTGGTCACATTCCCTTGTTCTCCTTATATGATTGGCTGACTTGTTTGTGGAATGGCTATAAATAAGTCTTGGATGCTGACTATTGTCTTCTTATCCACTTCTGAAAGTTACACCTTGTGCTTGTCAGTTCTGCCAGATTTTCACCAAGTACATGACCAACTTCCAGTTTTGTTTCAGTCATTGATATTTTGTTGTTGAACTTTAATGGTGAACTTGCAGTTTTGCAACTGTAAACTACATTTTGCAGTGAGCTTGTTTTAACCAAATAATACAGTGTGTAACCTGCTAGTGAGATAAATTTGGTTGTGGAAGTGAACCTTATCCATCATTTACCTCGTATATGTTTTTTTTTTTTTTTAACCAAACCCAATAGGTTCCTTCTTTTGTTGTGGTTTAGTTTGTGGTCTCTTCCCCCAATCTTTGTTTGTTTTGTGAATTTTTCAGTTAAGATTATTGTAACTAATTTGAAGCCCTCATGTACCTGAATTGGCATAATAAATACAAATTTATATGATAACATTCATCCCTTTTTCAGATAATTTGTTTGTGAAATTTTCATAATTTGTATGCAACGTTTCTTTGAACTTTTCTTTCATTATTCTGTTAATGACATTTTTTTTTCCACAAAATGTTATGCTATTACAAATTTTTCTTTATTTTCATACTCTATCGGAAATTGTTCTTTTTTTTTACTTTTATCTTGATGATGCTCATATTCTGTGTGACGTTATCTTTGATGATGCTCATTTTCTCTTGAAAGTTTGTTCTAAATTCTTGCATGACCTGCAGCATTATCTTGATCTAATTATCTATTGCATTGAATGCAGTTCATTGCTTTTTATTGTTACTTGAATAATTTTGAAATAACATATGAACATGTAAGAAACACATTTATTATGAATGAGCTCCGATTTATTACTGAAAATAAATGCGGAAATGAGATGGATTATGTAGGTCAATTGAATCGCTCATCAAAAACCAAATTTCTTTTGTTACTGATTGTCTGTGAAGTTCTTCAATGGAACATTTTTTTAAATGTTTGAAATGAAGACAATTTAATACTCTGACATACATAAATGTTTCCTTCTAGATGCCACGTGTCGATACATGTCAATTAGGTTCAAGGTCTCAGTGTCAATGATTTTCATAAATTCAACTTATTTTCGTTTTTTGTCTCTTTCGACACACATATCTCACTCCTGATTTACTATTTGTGGGTTTAATTTAATTCTATTTTGTTCCCTTCTGTGGTTTTAACAACAAATATTCTTAGTTGTATCAAGGTTTCAATATTTTTATTGATTTCAGTTTGGTTCTGGGTAAATGATGAGTGGAATTGGACATTCCAATATTTGTTTTTGATTTCCGTTTGTTCTGTGTGTGAAATACATTCAGTACTGTTCATCTTAGAGACAATATCACCATGACTAGAGTCTCGTAACCAACATGCACAACTGTATTCTAGTTTCTCTCTTCGTTATTCACCTCTGTTTGAGCCCATTTACATTAGTTCATGTCACTTCCACATTCCCTCATCAGTGTGGACTCTTCGGTATCCAGTATTTGCCAATAAATTTTGTAATAGCACCAGTTGTGGTGTTTGCTTCACTAGCACTCGATGACCACCTTGTAAGTATAACAATCACAAATAATGTGTTTTGCTTAGGTGATATTTTCATGGTGTTCAATATTTTTATACTTGTACATTTTCTATTCATGTTGATAAAATAGTGTTGTTATAATCTTTGCATGATATCTTGTTATAAATCCATTGCATTTTGTTCTATTCACATTTGATCCTTGCACATTTTTGTGGCTTGTGTTATGATTTCCTCAATGTCCGCTTAAGTGATTTCTTTGTTCACTTTTATTTAATATTTTCTTTATTTTACTGCATATTCATTAAGAGAATATACATTATCATACCTTTCTTACATTGTTTAAAAGGTCAAATATTTTAGCTTTAAATGTGAATCGGCTGCATCAGTAGAGATAATGGAAGGCGATAGTCTTATCTTTCACTGATTTTCACATTTTGAAGAAAAAGCATTCATTTGCTGTTGTCAATAAATTCATTCTATTTAATTAAGAAACAATTAGTTTATGTTCAAGACTTGATTTTCATGTAAAAGTTTTTTTAAAAAGTCCTTATACTCTTTAAACACAAGTTTCTCAACAACTTTATATAGGATGAATAATATTTAGTTACATGAATGTGATCAGGCTGATTTTGGGATAACAGTGGCAAGTATAACATTAAAGCTTTGTAGACAATAATACTAAGGAGTCATATTATAGGCTGTCATTTTGAGAAGCATCATGATGCTGTCATACATTATATATATAGCAGAATAGTATGCAAATTAACATCTTTACACTAGCCAGATCTGTGTAGTGAATTGTGCTTAGCTTATCATTTAAGATTTTTAAAATGTGTATATTAAAGATTATATTTTTAGGAGATAATAATACTGTACTGTGTTCAGCTGTCTGTCAAGAGTGTTCATGAAACAACAAAAGCTCTTGATACAATTGAGAAAAGTTACTTACAGATTCAATTGTGTTACTAAGCTGTTATTAGCACTCTGATGGTAAGAAATGGTTAATCTGCCCAGAAAATATTTGTTTGTTGACACACATTAAAAAATGTTTTTTTATTTCTTTCATGAAACTCGAGACCATTACTGATGTATTTATATAGAGGGCATTTTAACATTTCTCCTTACCATATCGTTTCCTTTTTATGTAACTAGCTTTGTTTACAAACAAATAAACCAATAAAACAGAATACCAACAATTATTGGCATTAAAACACTCACAATATAGTTGTAATTAATGTGAGTAACAGAAAAGAGAGTAACAATAATGAAAGTAACATTAGCAAACTTTTAAGGATATAGCAGCACTTTTCTGTTTACGTTTAACATCAGGTCCTAGTTGTTCATCTTAACCCAATCTATGTGCATTTGTTCAACATGCATTATTTTTATGGGTAAAATAACTTTATCTTATTTAAGAAACTTCTTCCCACTTTTCTTTATTTTATCACCTTGAATATACATGATTTAGCTCTCTCTAACCCCTTGGATAATTAATTAGTCTGGGTGAGAAAAAACTATTTGGCAAAATGTGGATTCAGATAGTTTTGTTTTTTTTATCATTTGTCACATTGTTCATATTTCAGAGCCATAGAGCTGGAGGATATTTATGGTTAAATATATAATTTTACTTTTTGACAACAGCAACAGAATACCAATATTAAACACTGCTTTTAAATAACATTTTGGGGTTTGTTAATTTATGGTTTTGACACCATGGTTTGTTACCGCTCATGAAAAAAGTAGTTTGTTCTTTTATCTGCTCTCAAGTAATTACAGACACACAAATAATTACCAACACAGAAGTGGAGTTGTCAGTCGCTGGACACTGCAGGATGTGCTGAGGAGGGGATCTGAACACCTATGGACACGTTCGGAGTGCAATGATGATGACCCACAAATAACTTGAATAATTACAATTTTTGGGGTTTATTGTGTTATATTATTGAAAATTATTCCATCCAGCAATCCAGATAAATAATTTAAAATTTTTCTTCTTCTCCTCTTCCTCTTTTTAAAAAATGATTTTTGAGATAAGAAAGAAATATATTTCTGGTTCTTGTGGCAGCCTCAGCCATGGACACAAAATGTCTGTTGTTGAGATTCCCTTTTATTGTTACTTCAGCATTGTCTGGGTCTACCTCAAACTCTGTGTCCATCTCCTCTTTAGGTTTTGTATAGTACTGCATCACTAAGCATTCCATCCAGGTGGGAAATTCTTTTTTATTTCTTATCATTGTATGTAATTGAAAGCTGTTTCTATGCCAATTCTTTCTTTTGTAACTTTGTTTATGATTTTGTTTCTTCTGATCACTCCTATTGTGAGTGCTCACATTTGGCACTGGTAACATAAAGTGAGGATAAATATGTTTCATATCAAATGTTTCTTTGTGTTGATCGGTGTTGTCTTGTGCTGTAGAAGAAGGGCTAGCTGTGCCAATATTTAATTTGCCTTGAGTTATTGAGTTATTTGCAGGTCATCATCTTTGAGTTATTTGTGGGTCATCATCATTGAGTTATTTGGAGGTCATCATCATTGAGTTATTGAGTTAATTGCGGATCATCATAATTGCCCTTCGAACATGTCCATAGGTGCTCAGATCCCCTCCTGAACAAGTCTTGCTGTGTCCAGCGACTGACGACTCCAGTTCTGTGTTGGTTGATTAGTCTTCTTACATGCCCACTTAGTTTCTCGTTTCTGGCTATGCCATCATGACAACTCCAATCTCTTTCATCTGAAGGAGTGATGTGGACACTTGGTTGTCAAAGTCCTGTGCCCTTCCCACATCTCGGAGGACATTGATGATGTGCCTTACTCTACTTAATTTTAATTACTCCATACATTTTGCCATCCTTGGAAAATTTAGTTCCAAGATATGTAAACTATGATACCTGTCCAGTTCCTGAACCTGTCAAACCTGAACAGTTTGTGTGTGGAAACAAAAAAAAATGTAGAGAAACAACACGATTAGAAAACGGGTCATGGACAACGGTGATCACACTGCACGGGCAAGCACTGGTAACATAAACAACAGCCCTTACTCTGCGACAGAACTAGTACAGTGGCAGAGGACAATGTAACATACATACAACAGTGCTCAGAGCCAAAATAATGGAGAAACAATTGCGATCATACAGACATAAACGCCATAAAAAGAAAGAAAAAACTATACAAAATCTGGCTAAAAACTAAAAAGCAAAGCGATTATGATATATACACAATAGAACAATAGAAAGAAGAGAAGTGAAGAAATTAATCAAAGAAGAAAAACATAAAGGATGGGTAAATTTTGGGGAAATGATTAGTAACAATCACAAATCAGCATCCAGAGACTTCTATAGAACAATTAAAGCCATAAGACAAAAGAAAGACAATTATGACCTAACTGAAATCATGAATGATAAACGAGGCCAAGCAATAACAAACAAAGTGCAAATCTTAACGAGATGGAAAGAATATTTCGAAGAGCTTTTGAATGTAGAAACAAGTCCAAAAACACACAAAAAGCAACTAATAGTTGGCGATAAAGAACCAAATATACTAATTGAAGAAATAGAAGAAACATTACGAATCACACTGAGAAACAAAGCCCCCGGAATCGATAACATCCCAGTAGAAATGCTAGCAGCAGCGGGAGAGGCAGGATGTAAATGGCTACACAGAATATTCAACGCTGCATGGATACAACAGCAAGTCCCAGACAATTGGAAACAGTCCATTATATTACCAATATGGAAAAAGAAGGGCAGCAGAAGAGACTGCAACCAATATAGAGGAATATCGCTAATAAGCCACACAGGGAAGTTATATGCCAAGATAGTTGAAAAAAGATTGAGACCAATTATAGACCCACAACTAAGCGATGCTCACCTGGGCTTCAGGAGGAACAGGGCCCTATTCATCATAAAACAACTAGTGGAGAAAACAATAGAGCATAATAAAACACTATATACAGCTTTTATTGACCAAGAAAATATAATTTGTAGGCGTTCGATAGGGTGGACAGGGAACAACTGTGGTCCGTATTGCCCTTGTACGGAGTAAGTCACCACCTAGTAGAGATATGCAAGAGCCTCTATGAAAGTAGTCGCACTACAGTAAGATCTTCAGCAGACTACTCTAAACATTTCACCATTAACTCCGGAGTAAGACAAGGCTGCGTGCTTTCTCCTTTACTTTTCATCACATATATGGACAATATATGCAAATTAGCATGCCCAATCAAAAGATGTATACCAATAAGGATGATAACAAGCGATAACACAAAAGAGAACAAAATATACGTACCAGAAAACAGCAGAAGAGAGGAAGAAATAAATGAAGTACTATTTGCAGACGACCAAGTTCTGATACATGAAACAACTGAGGACCTACAAGAACATATCAACAGGCTAAACAACACTTGGAAACAATATAACATGAAGATCAACATAAACAAAACCGAAGTAATGGCAATAGCGAGAAAGAAAGAAAAACTAAACATCATAATAGATAATACGACTGAAGCAAGTAGACAATTTTAAATATCTGGGTAGCACGTTAACACAAGACAATAACCAAGAGTCAGAGATAGATATAAGGTGTAACAAAGCATGTCAAGTTATAGGCCAAGTATCAACACTATTGAAAAACAAAGCAATAACTCCGGAAGCAAAAAGAGCAATATACAAATCAATTTTTCGACCAACTCTGTGCTATCAGTGCCAGAATTGGACACTGGACTCTAGAACAATAAGAAAGATAACGACCACCGAAATGAAATGTGTTGAAATGAATGACAGGAAACAGCATAAGGGACAGAGTAAGAAACACCGACCTGAGGAGGAAACCTGAAATTGAACCAGCCATTGAATACATAAAGAAACAATAGATAAATTGGTTCGACCACATAACAAGACAAAAAGAACTAACAATGACTCAAAGAGCCATAAACAAACGCTACGAAAATGCCAGATTAAGAGGAAGACTGAGAAAGAGATGGATAAAGGGAATACCAGAGTCACTAGGAGGGATAACACCAGAAGAGGCCAACAGAAGAGCAAAGAATCACAGATTGTGTCTCCCCTCGATGCCAACGGCAATGGAGGAAGGATAGAAAAAGTAGAAGAAGAAGATACCTGTCCTCTATTTAATTGCCTATGTTTTGCTCCATCAGTCTACGCCATGACTTCTGTTTTTTTTTTTTTTTTTTTCCAGTTTATTCATATTTTCACTGGTTAAAATATTTGTATAGCTCTCTGTATATCTTTTACTAAATTTACTTAACAGTAAGAGTTTTTATTCATCAACAATAATTTAACTTTCCAAACAGTAAGAGTTACTTTATTTATTGTTTCCTTGGAAGTAATGTGCTTATTAAAAATAAACAAGTTTGGAGTCATGAATTTTGTAAGGACAAAGAACTTTTTTTTACAAGGTTTACAGACAAAAATCTGAAAAGAAGAGATAGCAAATTATAAAGATTTTAAAGAATGAGTTATTTTTGTTGGAATTTGCTACTTGTAATAAATCATTCTTATGCACACAGACATTAGAATAAGACTAATTTAGTACAATAAATACAATATGCATGTAATAAAAGTAATACTTTTGGAAAATCAAGAAATTAATTTTTATAAATTGTAGCTCTAGTTTTGTTTATGTTAATTTACTTTACAGATGCATTTAAGCTGTCCATTCTACCATTCTAATTATTATTTGTCTTTTAATTTTGTCTTCTGGTATTTATATCTTCTATTATTTCGGTCCATTACTTTTTTTTAAAAATACAAATTACTACTATGAATTGATATTTAAATAAAAGAAAACAGATCCAACAAAAAAAATCACTACCTAAAGTTAATGAAAAACATACAATGTGATGCTTAGTCATTTACTTAGCATGAATCATATCAACAAACAAAATACAAATCTACACTCTGCATCAGAGTATCAGAATTAGTAGTTACAGGTAATTTTTAAGAAAAGTGAAATATACTGAGATTGAGTACAGAACACTTCTCCAAAAAGCAATAAAACAAAACCCCAAGAAAGTCAGTTTGAAGTGTAGATTCCACATTTACTTTAATGAAGCTACAGTGATTACAGAATTCTTTTTTTTTTTATTAAAACTGTTTTAGTGAAAAATAATTTCAGATTTGAAATCTACATCAATGATTTACAATGACTGATATTTTGAATATGTGTAGATGTTGGGGTAACAAACTAACAAGTAATACCTTAGGTTCAGATATTTCAATTTAATTGTAATTTTGTGTTGAAGCTAGATTTAATCTCCCCTTATTTGGCCTAAATCATATAAAGATGAAATGCTTGCAGGCAGCAGTATAATTTGAAACTAATAGACTGTGTAGAATAATAATAGACAATTTTGAACAGAAAATAACTCAATGCCTGTTATGTTACATTTCCTTGTTAAATAATTATTTATTAACTTATGACTATGTACGTAATGTTTTGGTCCCGAGTTTAGTGCATCAGAGAAAAAATATATGTAATAACCTCATATAATCCTGCAGTTCCTGGGGAACCCAGAAAAGTGAAAGTGGAAGCTGTCAACTCTACCAGTATCTTTGTGGAATGGGACCCTCCACAGGCCAAAGAACAGAATGGTTTGATACGAGGCTATCAGGTGTGGATCATATACATGTATATGTATTTGTATGCATGAGTTTTGTGTGTATGTATCAGCAGCAGATATTCAGAGGTGGCAATGAAGGTCACGACTCCTCTAATATTTTATAAGAATACATAACACAATCACATTCCAGTTCAATGAGTTAAATATAATGTCCAACCAGCCACAATATTCCCTAGTATAACTGTAATATAGTTCAAATAACTGAAGCCATTACTAAAAAATAGACTTCATTGTCTACAGAGGTCAAACCTACTACAACTGTACAACGGCATCTGTCTATGTGTATGAGAACTAGGCAGGCCATTTCAACAATTACATCCTGGTTTCAATGGCAACAAAAGGCCAACTAATCAGATCACATTCTCTCTTTTTAATGAAACATATAACAGTAGTGAATTAGAGTTCTCCTCCAATGAGAATGAAAATTTATGAAGTGCCTGCTGTAAGAATCACTGCGCTGTGTCTTACATACAAAAAAACCTGAACAAAAATGTAAGAGATTTTAATTAAAAGAAAAACCATGAATTTTTCATAACATATAACACAAATAACTAAGATATTATCATGTAATTATAATTATGTTTAATTTAGAGCAATAATTGAAGGGACTATATTACATAGCACAAATTGCAGGAATGTTTATATTGCAAATTATCAGGTTAAAGACCAGCCTAAAAGTTTGGTCACATGTATGGCCTCCTCAAGTTTCAACTCACCATCTGACACTGGTGTGTTTCAATAAATTATTTGTGCACTTTACTCAGAAGTCATTAAGGCACACAGGAATGCTTATATGTCATAGTAAAGATGCATTATTTGTTGAAACTTCATGGTTTTTTTTTGTCAGGTACACTTCACTGTTTTTTTTTTTCAGGTACACTTCATTGAGGCAAATGAAAATGATGAGCCATTGCCTGGTGCCAGGGAACAAAGCTTTGACACACACGATCCTGCCAAAACTGATGCTGTCATCGTTGGTCTGAAGGCTGACACACGATACCTGGTACAGGTGGCAGCTTACACCAGAAAGGGAGATGGTCTGAGAAGCAGACAGAGGGTCCTGACAACAAAAGGGGCAGGTCAGGAATGACATTTTAATTTGTTTCCATCTCATCTGTACTTTGCTCAATCTGACCCAGCAACCATTGGTTGACATATCTAGAGGAATATTACTGGCACAAAGCTTCCGTACGCTTGTTCCATGACTATTCTTTGAAGAGTGCCCCAAACCTAACTCATGTGCAAATCTGCTTCACTAATCTTTACCGTGTTATTTTTAAAAAAAAGTCTGTCTTACTTTTGCCTTTTTTGGCGGTCAGCTGCAAGGAAGTTCTTGTTAGTTTGTCTTTCATTACATGACCATCTTGAGCCTCTTGCTGAGATGTGCATTTCTGCTTTGTTGCATCTGGTTAATGGTTCTGGGTTCCAGCTGTCTTGAAATTGCTTTTATTATTGTTAAATTGATAATTTTTAAACATCTCAAAAAGCTGCAAATTTGTACTTGTTAAGATTTTGTTGTTTTTTGCCTCAGGAAAAACAAAGTAACTTAAAAGCAAATATTTAGCTCTTTAATGAATTACCAGACTGTCTTGTTTTGTATTGCTTCTGTATAGGAAATGTTCTTCTTACTTTTAATAACTCTTTGCTCACTCTAAGTTAATATATTATGAAGATAAAAAATCCTAAATCAGTTTGTTATATTTTTTTTTTTTACAAGAAATGACAGAATTATGATTTTTTAATGATCTGGGGACTGGTTGGTCTATAGGAAAGATGCCGGTGTCAAGAACAAAGAGGTTGTGAGTTCAAATCTCAGCTGCACCAGTTGAGACTTTTATTGTGATTTCTCTCTGTGGCAACCACCTCTGGTCTCTGCAGTGAGACATGGTTTGAAACGTCAATTACTCATTGACGGAAAGAATATGAGTACCCCTGAAGTCAGAGTTATCTGCCTGTGTGGCGAGGGACCCCTGTACACATTTGTGCCAGGGTAAAATGGATTAATGCACAAAATTCAGTTCTTAGTCTCTAGACTCATGAGCCATATGATGAAAATATTACTAAGAATCATCATGAGACGTGTAAGGAACAAAATAAAACCAGAAATAAGTGAGGAACAATGTGAATTTATGGAAGGAAAGGGCACCAATTATGCAATATACATCTTAATAACATTGATAGAAAGATCTATAGAGGTAAAGAAAGATCTATATAAGTGCTTTATAGACCACACAAAAGCATTTGACAAAGTAAAGCATGTGGAAATAATAAATATGCTGGAGAAATTAAACATTGACGGCAAGGATCTGCGAATCATAAAAAATATGTAATGGCAACAAACAGCAGCTATACAAATTAGCAACCAAACAGGAAAATTCCAATATATAAAACAAGGAGTCAGACAAGGCTGTGTTCTGTTGCCGGATGTGTTTTCACTTTACAGCGAACATATTACAAGATCAATAGTAGACAAAAAAGGAATTGAAGTCAACGGTCACAACATAAATAATTTGTGATATGTGGATGACACAGTCTTAATAGCAGAGACAGAGAATGAACTACAAGAAATGATAGACATAATAGTAGAAGAAAGCAACAAATAATGTCTCAGTCTGAATAGTAAGAAAACAGAAGTAATGGTTATATCAAAGAAACAATAATCACCATCATGCAGCATAAAAATAAACAGGACAAATCTGAAACAAGTGCAACGAGTCAAATACTTGGGCACAATAATAACATCAGATGAGAGATACACCATAGAAATAAAAAGTAGAATAGCTCAGGCCAAAATAACATTTCAGAAAATGAAAAATATCCTATGCAACAAATCTATATCAATTGAAGAGGAAAAGAAAATTCATTGGTGCTGTATAGAACCTATTCTGACCTATGGACTAAATCTTAACGTTATTATAGAATTGATCTTTTTCAAAATGGAAATGTTATTATAGAACTGATCTTTTTCAAAATGTAAATGTTATTATAGAACTGATCTTTTTCAAAATGTAAATGTTATTATAGAATTGATCAGCACCACTTCTCAATGGTAGCCATTGAAACAAACAGGTCTGGCCAAGTGAAAAGGGATAAAAGGGTGAAAGCCTACATGACTCCACAAGAAATATGAATTTGTATGTGCTAGGTTCCCAGAGGTGAACAAAGAAGTGAGAAGATGCATTAAAAGGGATAAGAGGAAATATATAGATGAACTAGCTAAAGAGGCAGAAGAAGCAGCAAATAAAGGGAATATGAAAGAACTGTACAACAGCACAAAGACTTGATGATTTAGACTTTGCTGATGACATAGCTCCCCTTTCACACAGCCACCAACAGATGCAAGATAAAATGAGTATATTAGATGAGAGATCACAACAGCTAGGACTAAAGATTAATAGAGATAAGACCAACATTATGAGAATTAATGCAGTTGGCAGTGGCCAAATAAAACTAGGAGAAATACCTCTACTAGACGTACAGTCTTATATATGTCTGGGCAGTGGTATAGATAGAGAGGGAGGAACAGAGAGTGATACCAAAATGGGGATATCAAAAGCAAGAGGAGCTTTCATTGCACTGGGGGACATATGGAAGTCCAAAGAGGTTGGGCTAAATACAAAAATAAAAATTTTCAACTCCAATGTTAAGTCGGTTCTATTATATGGCTGTGAAACATGGAGAATAGCAAAATTGACAGTCACGAAGGTACGGACTTTTATTAATGGATGCTTGCGCAGAAAGAGGGGATGGAAATGGCGGGACAGAGTCACTAACGTGGAGTTATGGAAATGTGCCAGTCAGATGCCGGTGGATAAAGAAATACAGCGAGGACGATGGCGATGGATGGGACACACGCTGCGGAAGCCAACTGAGAGTATTACACAACAGGCCCTTTTTTGGAATCCCCAGGGGAAAAGACAAAGAGGAAGACCAAGGAATTCTTGGAGAAGACAGATTGAAGCAGAGATGAAGATGATGGGGAAGACATGGAATGATCTTAAAAGAATTGCAAAAAACAGAACGACTTGGAAAGTGTTTGTTGAAGACCTATGCTCCACTGGGAGCTAAAAGGTAGAAGAGAGGTTCCCGTGTGTTACCGGGGCCTCATTATGAGGGAAGTAAAGAATAGTGACACTGTGACCTTCCAGGCATGTCGTAAGAGGCGACTAAGGAGGTTGATCGATGGCTTGACAAGCTGTCATTGTAAAAAGTATTGTTATGGAAACAGACCATAGATTTTAGAAGCAATGATCTCTGCAATATGTGCCATTTTGGCACGCAAGGTTTCTGTTTTTGAGATTGTGGTTCTGCCTTATGTGCCGTCTTTGGCCCGAAAGGACAATAGGTCACAAGATGCAGATATCATAGCATACAGTGTCAACCATAACACAATGTAAAATAAACACAAAATGGGATTAAGCAGCTAAACGATAGAGAGATGATACAAACTAAAAAGTTTGCACAAAAGTCTTCGTCAGGTACAAAACAAAAAATCTAAAAACATCAACAAATACTGTTCTAAAATAAACAAAGAAATGTAAACAATAAAGTCAAACACTGATCTGAAAAATAACAGAAAGAAATTAAAACACACAGTTTATGCCAGTTTCATTCACCATCAAGAGTGGAAAAAGAAAAGGAAGGTGGATGTAGTTGTCATATGAACACAATTTAAAAAAATAATAAAAATAAACAGTTTTTGTAAGTGACAAATAAATATTTTAAAGGTCATGAAAGACAATATTTCTCATGTCTTAAAGGAAGCTCTATATACAGTACATTGAAGGGTTTTATCTTTGACAACTCACCCCATCCTGGGTATATTTGTCATTGTTGCTAAGGCAGTCTTTTCTATTCATTATTTTAAAACTAGGTGAACCTAAAAGCCATTTGTTGGTAGAATGAACTAAACCTCTCCTCCTCAGAGATCAGTTCACTGACTTCTACTTTGACCCAGCACTAAGTCAAGGGTTCATTTGTATTCAATGCTAAAATAAGTGATATTAAAATATGATTTTTTAAATGTAAACAATTAATATTATTGTGTCTATTTTCCTTCAGTCCCCTCTCCACCTAGGAGCTTACATGTTGATCTTATTCAAGATGACCCTCCAAGTGTCAAGGTTACATGGCAACCACCAGCAGAGACACATGGTGACATTAAGAACTATAAGATCATATGGGGACCACGTGGAGAGAGATATGAAGAGATTATACTCAATCCAGAGATTCACAGTCAAATCACCAACACACTAGGTTAGTAGACTGCATCCTTAAACTCTTTGTTCTTAATAAACATGTCAGTATAATTCTCCCTTAAACAAATATCACAACACTTTTTTATGTTTCCTCATCTTCTCAAGGTGATAATCAGGACAAGTTTCCAGCAGCAGGTATTGGTTGTACTACATCTATCTGTAGCAGCAGGTTTTGTTTATGCAGGTGTTAGTTGTACTACATCCATCTGTAGCGGCAGGGGTTGGTTGTACTACATCCATCTGTAGCGGCAGGTGTTGGTTGTACTACATCCATCTGTAGCAGCAGGTGTTGGTTGTACTACATCCATCTGTAGCGGCAGATGTTGGTTGTACTACATCCATCTGTAGCGGCAGATGTTGGTTGTACTACATCCATCTGTAGCAGCAGATGTTGGTTGTACTACATCCATCTGTAGCAGCAGGTGTTGGTTGTACTACATCCATCTGTAGCGGCAGATGTTGGTTGTACTACATCCATCTGTAGCGGCAGGTGTTGGTTGTACTACATCCATCTGTAGCAGCAGGTGTTGGTTGTACTACATCCATCTGTAGCGGCAGGTGTTGGTTGTACTACATCCATCTGTAGCGACAGGCGTTGGTTGTACTACATCCATCTGTAGCGGCAGGTGTTGGTTGTACTACATCCATCTGTAGCGGCAGGTGTTGGTTGTACCTCATCCATCTGTAGTATTAACTAGGTTTCTGGGCTGAAAGGAATCATCCAAAGTTTGTGACTTTTCCAATTTTTCAAGCAGGGACTGTTGTAGAGTAAAAGATGTTGCATAACTGAAGATGTCACTAACTTTGGGTGATACAGGGATTTACCTCTCAGCCTGTAAAACTAAGTGGGAGCCACGATAGCTCAGTGGTTAGTGAACTGGACTACAAAGGACAAGGGGTAGGGTTCGATCCCAACTGATGGCTTCTGGTTCACCCAGCCTTAAAATGGGTACCGGATTTTTTCTGGGAAAGTAAAGCAGCACGGGCGTAATACCAACCACATTACCCCAAAAATCATGTACCGAAGGTCTGTAAAATATAGGGTCACTAACACCATATTTCCCTATATGCCACTTGGCATGACGGGGGTACTTTACTTTTTATTTTACTGTAAAACTATCTATAGATGCTGTGGTTAGACTATGACCTGGATCTCCTAACATTGTCCCAGATATAGAGAACATGTTTGGAGAGAATTCAAATTGAGGCCATGAGAGCAGCCCTTGGATACACCAGACACACCTGTGGTGGCTATGAGATACATTATAAAACATAAATGTGTGGTGGCTAAGAGATCCATAATAATACATTACAGGCATTATTCAATATTTGGACGTAATGTCAACATGCAAAGATGTTTCTTTGTATTACCAATTGGACTAAATATCCCCTAGTCCTGATTTGCATGCTGAAAAGAGAAAATTCATCAAGTTTGTAAAGTTGTGGATGTCAGAGTTAGTGGAAACATCACACTCTACATGTGATATGCCTCTGGGGAAAGCATTTATTAAACTCATAAAATGCAAAAGTTAATCAAAGTTATTATCCAACTGGTCAGGGAGTAAAGCATTTGGGCCTATGGTGCTACCACCATTTTGGTTCATGACATCATTCAGAAGCATACCCAACCACATGATCACGTCATCTATATAGTAGCACCATTTAGGTTCACTAACATCATTCAGAAGCATACCCATCCATGTTATCATGTCATCTGTATAGTAGCACCATTTAGGTTCATGACATCATTCAGAAGCATACCCATCCATGTTATCATGTCATCTATATAGTAGCACCATTTAGGTTCACTAACATCATTCAGAAGCCTATCCAACCATGTTATCATGTCATCTGCACAGATGTTTTCAATATCAGAGGTACCGGAAGTATTTGAGATTTTGTTGCATCCCTCAGTAGGAAGCTTGTTAATTAAAGAAGTGCTACATTTGGTACCACAACCAGCAGATGGAAATCAAAGCAACAATTGGATGGTTTGTTGAAAAGCAAAATGCTGTGCAGCCCTGTGACAGGCTCTCAAAACGCTGTGCAGTCTTGTGACAGACTCTCAAAACGCTGTGCAGTCTTGTGACAGACTCTTAAAACGCTTGCTACAAAAATTGAATGAAGCTTTCCCCACTGAGAGTGGGTTATTTGACTTGAAAAGTTGTGGGTCACAGGACTTACTTGAATATACTGCTCCAGACATACTGGAGGTTATGGCAATGAGCAGGCCATTTAGTTAGCTGTCTGAAAGGGATCCAGTACAGAGGGTATAAAGATAGAACAAGTCCGATCTATTAAAGGTTGTTAGGAACACTTTCTCCACATAAGATTATGGGAGACTAACTTTCCCATACAACAACTGAAGGGTTGGAGGTTAAGACACAAAGAGAGAGTGAAACAAGCACACTTTGTAAGCAGAAATGAATAACTCAAATGAACATAAAATAGGAACAACCAGTGTAAACAGCTTGCATTGCTGTTGGAAAGGAAAGTAGAATAGATATGGAAATGCCTTGACTGCAATGACACTACCTTGTGAAACCAAACAAATAAACAGAGAAAGAAAACAAAAATAGAATGATGTTTTGGCCAAAAGGCCTTCAGCAGGAACAACAAACCACAGCACTGTTTCCTAATATTGCCCTATACAAACTATCATGTATCTTATGTACTTGTACTGGGTGTAAACATTTCAAGAGCTTCTTTGAATAAAATAAAGAATGAAGACATTAGAACAATTGGTGGAACTGCACCCTGCATGAAGACATTAGAACAATTGGTGGAACTGCACCCTGCATGAAGACATTAGAACAATTGTTGGAACTGCACCCTGCATCAAGTGCAGAGCAAGACAGAAATTAAAGTGGTTTCATTATCATCATCTGACTGTTCATACTGGAACCTGGCCACCATGACAGCTTTACAATGGTTTAGTCATCTCACAAGAATTGAGCTCAACCAGCTACCATAACACACATGCATCAGTCTTAAACAAGTCAGATGGAAGTTCAAGAATCAGATGGATACACAATACTGCAGAAATTCTGTTGCAGCAGTCAAAGAACTAAAATGCCTTAATTCCAACTCACATCAAATGTTAGAAAAACTCAGGAAATTGAATTGTTGAAAAGAAAAGTCTTTACTTTTGCAGCTGGACTTTACTTTTGCTGCTATAAATCATATAGGAGAATTAGAACTCAGATCTCAGACCATCAGCTAACCTGCAGGAAAAATAGGAGCAATTAAGAGAGAAAACAAGTAATATAAAAAATATAGCTGAAGCAGCAAAGTGTCAACCCCACTCCTTGCAAGTAACAAATAATAAGAAGACAAGGAAAGCCTGTATCATACCACACTTTTTGTGAGCAGAATCTGTGAAGCTATATAAGAGTTAACATTGAAGAAGCTGCAATTAAAGAAGTTGTTAATTTGTATGCATTCATGATGTACACTTTTTAGAATAACAAATTCACAAGCCGTTGTTTAATTCCCGTTTTTTAAATCTTTTTATGTTATTTTCTTACTTAGGCTACCTAACAAATAATTTTTTTACAATGCCTGTCTTGTAAGGGAATGACATTAAGTGTATGTATCTACCTCAACAGATAAAGGAACTACTTATGAATTTCGAGTATCTGCCAAAAATGAAGTAGACTATGGTGAAAGAGCTGTGGTGACTATCACAACACCCGATGGAGGTAAGTGTTAGCCTTTCCATTTAGTGTGGTATCACACATCTTTAATATCACACAGTAGTAAGGATTCTTGTTTTAAAATATGATATAGCAATATCGTGTGCTATGATAAATTGTGCCACACATTTTTACATCAGTGTGTTATTCATTAAAAATTTATCTTGATTTTGAATTAAACATACATTTAGTGCACTCTGAAAATACAAAAATATTATTTACAGTTTAGTGTGTTCCAGAGTGATAAAACATGCTAATATCTTAAATTTAAAATTTAGCGGTCTTATTTCCTGATTGGAACGGTCCAGGTTTAATTTCCAGAAGTTGCACATTTATTTTTACAACCAACAAGGCACAAGAGTTCACCCAGTCTCTAAAAATGGGTACTAGAGATTTTTCTGGTAAATATTGGCATGGTACTATGACAACCTGCACCATCAAAGCAAGAAACAGAGTGGAATGGTGATTCATGGTAGCCAACCTTCATTGCGGAGACGGCACCTGATGATGATGATAATGATGATGGCATGGTACCACCCATATCACTCAAAAAAATGTGCCATTGTCATGGAAAAAAATAGGCCAGTGACACTATATTCCCTATACTCTTAGCAAGACATGGAGGGAACTTTTTATTATTAACCTTAAATTACATGTTTTGTCATTTTTGTTTACAGCAGAAAAGGTTAGGGATATTTTAATACCATCAACAGTGTAGTGAAAATTATCCAAATGTTCACAATTTGTATATAATTTGCCATCAGTCTGATATAAATTATAATACATTATATTAAGTAAAAAATAAATAAAATATAAAATATATTACTCACTATAAAAATATGTGCTTTTATAAACCCTAATAAAATAAATGTATTTTCCACCCTCAATTATGAAAGCTGGTAGATGATAAAGGAGATTGAGAAAAAGCTCAACACATTTAAAGACAAATGCCTAAGAAAGATACTTTGCATTAAATGGAATGAATTCAAGACTAATGCTGAAATAAAAGAAATGGCCACGCAACTATTTATCTTTTCTAATATTAAGCAAAAAAGATGGACATATGTCAGCCATGTATATAGAAACGACCAGAGAATTGCTAAGCAGGCTCTGAAATGGGAAACATTAGGTCAGAGGTAAAGAGGACGGCCTCGAGAAACACTGAAGAGAACTCTAAAAAAAGAAGCAAGGCTGGCAGGCTTAGACTAACTCTCTATAATCGAACAGCTCACCCAGAATAAAGACAATTGGTGGGAGACTCTACGGGCCCCGTGTGCCGTCTAATGGCACCGGAAGGTTCAAGAATCAAGAATAAGATCAGCAGTTTTTTTTAATTTATTCATCATCATCGTTGAGTGCCATCTCCGCAATGAAGGTTGGCTACCATGGAGCACCATTCTGCTCTGTCTCTTGCTTTGATGGTGCAGGTTGCCATAGGCTGATTTGTCCATCTTTTGATGTTACTCGTCCATGTTAGTCTTGGTCTGCCTCTGCCCCTTTTACCCTGTTTATAAATTACTATTATCAATACATGTGCATTAATAATGGCAATATCAGTAGTCTTAATATATCAATAAAAAAACTACCACTCTGGTTTCTGCAGTTTACCAGAGGGCTTCCTTGGGGCTAGAGAATTAAGCCCACATGCCCAGACAGTCATTACATGATGTAGCCTACAGAACAATCATTACATGATGTAGCCTATAGAACAATCATTACATGATGTAGCCTATAGAGCAATCATTACACGATGTAGCCTACAGAACAATCATTACATGATGTAGCCTACAGGTCAAAATTTGTATTTCAGTCATGATGAACAAAAAAAATACTCTTGGTCCAACCAGAAATGCATCTTACAAGCCACCCACTCTCCATAGTTTAAATATATTTATTAACAAATGTATTATTTATGTTTGAGGAAAAAGGAGCAAATAAATGTAACAATATTTGAAAGAAAGGAATAAAACAATCAAGTTGAAGCGGCCTTGGCTCATTATATTGTATAAAAATTATTTATAAAAAGTGTGTACCTGCAGTCACATTCTTAAACTTGATCTTGTTCCTTCCTGCGCTGTTAGATAGTCACATAGGACTCATAGTGTTTTTTGCCACCCATCTCTATTCTTGGTGAGATATTTTATCTTGTGAGTATATCTAATGAGTCTGTCCCTGTCAAAATTGCTTCTCTTATAAATGTTCTTTTCAGTGTCTTTCTAAGACTTCCTCTTTTTCTGTATCCTATTGTTTCTCGTGATCAAAAGTTGTGGAGACACATGATCACCTATGCCAGCAGGCCCGGTACTTGCTGATGATGATGATTGTTTCTCATAGAAGAACCTGTTTTGAAATTCTTTTGTTGTCCCTTCTCAACACATGCCCAACAAATATCCATCTTCTCTTCCTAATTGTAGAGATCATTGGTTGCATTTCTTTTATTAAAAAAAGTTTTCAAAAGTCTTTAGTTTTCCCTCAATCTCCTTTGTTGTTGTCCAGTTTTTACATGCATAGGTAAGGGTTGATAATACATTTGAGTTGGATATTCTAAGTTTGGTTTATTTGGTTTGTATTACTGAAGGGAGGTCAAAAAGTAATGCACACCAATTTTTTTCTCGGAAACTATTCGGGCAAAATGTGTGAAATTTTCACAGATTGTAGCTGAACATCCCCTTTACACTACCTATTTTTCAACATAATCTCCGTCCAAGCGTATTGCCTTACGCCAACGCGAAACTAGGTCATGAATGCCTCGTTTGTACCAAGTTTTGTCCTGCTCGCGTAGCCATTTTTTAACTGCACGGATCACATCCTCATCATTGTCAAAGTGTTTCCCACCCTGGAATTTTTTGAGTGGTCCAAACAGATGAAAATCCTGAGGGAGCCAGATCAGGGCTGTAAGGAGGATGGGGCAGTACAGTCCAACCAAATTTGTTGATTGCTTCCCGTGTTACCAGACTTGTGTGAGGGCGTGCATTGTCATGTTGAAGCAACAAATCTGCAGATGGCTTATTAGGCCGAACTCTGTGGAACCGATTTTTGAGTTTTGTCAGTGTATTGATGTAAGCTGTCGAGTTGATTGTCTCACCTCTTGTCATTACATCAACAAGAATCACACCATCAATGTCCCAGAAGACAGTGATCATCACCTTTTCGGCTGATGGAGATGTTTTGAATTTTTTTCTTTTTCGTGACTGCGGATGATGCCATTCCATTGATTGCATTTTTGTTTCAGGCTCATAATAATGTGCCCACGTTTCGTCACCGGTAACAATTTTGACAAAAACATTTCTCCTTCAACACCGAAACGCTCCAACAATTCAGAACAGAATGTTTTCCTTTGAACTCTGTGATCATTTGTTAGGCACCGAGGAACCCATCGAGCGCAAATCTTTGAATATCCGAGAGTTTTAAAAATTGATATTGCACTTCCCTTGCTGACTGTAAGCTGCAATGCCAATTGCTGACTAGTGATACGCCTATCCTTACGAATAATGGCATCAGCCCGGTTTAACATGTCTGTGCTGGTAGCCGAGGCAACACGTCCAGAACGCGGTAAATCATGCAGCTCCACTCGTACACTTTCTGCAGCTTTAATTCTCTGAACCCAGCGACTAACTGTGCTCCTATCGACTGCAGAACATTTGTACACTGCACACAGTCGTTTATGAATGTTTGCCACAGTTTCTTTTTTTTTTCTTTTTCCGCAACCAGAAATTCTATGACAATTCGCTTTTTGTAACGGACATTGTTGACAAGCTCCATTTTAACGGTTCATAGATTGCGTAATATTTTTCAGAATACTGTGCAATTTGGTGCACATAATTGGAACATGTCATATTCCAAGTGTGCAAAATTTCATATTCCTATCTTTATTATTGAGAAAAAAATTGGTGTGCATTACTTTTTGACCTCCCTACGTATTTTTTCCATATTTTGTTCAGGTTTTTAAAATTTGCTGCTGCTTTTGCTTTCCTGCTTTTGCTTTCCTGCTTTTGTTTTCCTGCTTTTGATCTCTTTCTGTGTTTCACCTTCTTGATCTATATTATTATTAAAATATATATATATAGTGGTATAATCATTCCATTGCCTGACAATTGAGATATATAATGCCTCTACAGTCACATTACATCTCAGAAATAATATTGTTGTCTGGTATATATTATATCACTAAAGATAAGATTTCTTGTTTTATTTTATATAAAAGCTCATAGAAAACTTTATTTTCTCATTAATTTATATTATATCTCACAATAGACTTTATTTCTCATAATAATTTAGATAACATTTCACAGAACACTTTATTTCTCACCATAGCTTTATCACATCTCATTGAGCACTATATTTCTCAAAATATAATATGTAATAAATATAATAATCTGATTGAATATATGTTATCTCATGTGATATTTTATTTCTTACATTATAATTTTTTCACACTGCTTTTATCTCACATGTCACAAAGTGTGTTGTTTCTTGTGTTATATCACATGTCACAAAGTGTGATGTTTTTTGTGTTATATCACATATCACAAAGTGTGATGTTTTTTGTGTTATATCACATATCACAAAGTGTGATGTTTTTTGTATTATTTCACATGTCACAAAGTGTGATGTTTTTTGTGTTATAACACATGTCACAAAATGTAATGTTTTTTGTTATCTCACGTCACAAAGTGTGTTGTTTCTTGTGTTATATCACATGTCACAAAATGTGATGTTTTTTGTTATCTCACATCACAAAGTGTGATGTCACAAAGTGTGTTGTTTCTTGTGTTATATCACATGTCACAAAATGTGATGTTTTTTGTTATCTCACATCACAAAATGTGATGTCACAAAGTGTGTTGTTTCTTGTGTTATATCACATCTCACATTCTTGTTTGTTTTTAAATCAGCACCCTCCGGAGCACCACAGAATTTCACAGCAGCGGGTCTCACTGAGACCTCAGTACGTTTAACTTGGGACCTGCCTGCTCGCAACCTTCGTAATGGTGATATTGCAATGTATCAAGTCACATTCCACAAACTTTCAGACCCCATCAATGAAGAAGACAATAACAGCACAGACACATTTATGGATCTTGTGGGACTGGACATGAATACAGACTACATATTTAAAATTAAGGCTTACACAAGTCGAGGAGCTGGCCCTTGGAGCAACAGGCTTCATTTTAGAACATTTGGTAAAAGTAAGTCTATAGGATTCACCATTTTGCTTGGAATATATTTATGAATAGCAAATTTTACACTATACATTTATATAGAGTTCCAGATTTTAGTGGGCCTATTTAATATAAACAATATCTAGTGTAGACAATTTTTGAAAAAGACAAGTTAAATTTCATACTTTCCATATTTCTTGTAAAGGCAAACCTGTCCAACAGATTAAAAAAAAAACATACAAATGGGATAAAACCTAACTTGTCATTTTTTTGCATGTTAAAATTACAATTATAGCTTTATTAAAGTTGAACAGTATAATATTTTAATGTTCATTAACTCTTTCCAGACTTGAGTTGTTTTTAGGTTTTCATTAGGTTTGGACCAGATCAATTTTCAATTAAAAAAAATTCCATCATATGGTTTTTTCATTTTACAGTTTATAGCAAAATATAATTAAATGATGTACATGTTATACATCACCGGAAAGAAAAACAGTTGAAGAAAATAAAAATATTGATGGTATCTGAAGGAAAAAATTAATAATATAATATAAATAGCATAAAATATTCAAAGGCAGATAACTTTCAATTCAAAATATCATATTTCATGTACCTCTTTTCTCCCTTGGAGGGTGTTATCCAATATCCATTCTTCTCAAAATTTTACACAAACAAATCCAAAGTTCTTCAAAATAAACTTTATTTAATGCACTTCTGTCCACAAATAATGAAACTATGCACAAGAAATCGTTGGGTGTCGAGGGAAATACAAAGTTCTAGTTCTTGCCCTTATGACAGCCTCAACCATTGTCAGTTGATGTTGTAGCATTTCTTGGATGTTGTCTGTCCATCTTCCTCTGTGGGCCTATCACAGGCTCAGATGGACAAGCCATTCCACTTGTTTGTATTTTATAATTGATTGAATTCAACCTCTCTGTTACAACATCATTTCTAACTGTCATTTCTGGTCACTCCAAGCGCTTTTCTCAAAAATCTCATCTCTGTGGTGATTAACTTCCTTTTATGTTTATTTGTGAGTGACCATGTTTGACACAGATATCACAGAGTGGTGGTCAATAATATACTTTTCAAATTCTAATGGCTAAAATAAAAAAATTGTAATTAAAATTCTAAAAAATAATAAATTGAACACTACTAGGCATGTAAAGTTTAATTATGTGGTTTTAGTGAATATATTACTCCTGTAAGTTATGTTATGAATTCTTGGCTTCAGCACTACTTGTCTTTTTAACTTTTTCAATACGTTTTGCCAGACTGTATGCCATGCCGATTTAGACTGTGTATGTTTTGCCGCATAGTGCGCCACTCTCAATTTGATTAGTGTGAACCGACATCAAACCATATTCTTTTTCATGTCTTGTATCATCTTGGTATTGATGAAATCTAATACCTCGTTCAATTTTCTAAAAATTCAAATATAATATGTTATATGTTAGATAAATATAAATATGTAGATTGATTCTTAAAACCATGAAAAATTTTGTCTCTGAAATCTCTTCCGTTGCATCAATAAAAAGCTTCAGTATGGAAAGAGATAACTTTCGTCTGTAATATAAGTGGCCACGGGTAATTTATTCTTTAAACTCACACTTATTTCCTTCTTTTCTTCCACATATATAATTTATGTCTATTTTTGTACAGAAGCCTGCACAATTAATTTCTGATTATCTTTCATATCATTAGCTTTCTAGATTTCCTTATAATAAGGAAGAGCACATTTTATGTAGACATAGATACCACTGATCAACAGGCAACCACTGGCTCATCATTTTAGTTGCTGAATGTGCTCATACCATAATAAATCGAGACCTACAAAACATTTTGACACTTTTTATACGCATTTGCACTATAGTATTTAAAATTGTTATTTAACGTTAATTTTGTTTTCATAGCACTTTACTACTATCTATCTGAGATTATTTCTAAAAGTAATATGTGTGCTTTATCTTTCTGTGTGGCATATAACACTTTTAATTTATGTTGTAATGAGGTTAAAATGTTAATTTGGAATTTTGTTTAATCTGTTTAGCCGCTGCCATCCAGTAAATTTTCCTTTCAGTCCATGAACTGTTGTTGTTTTTATGGATCCGGAAGCATGTGAGGTGACGCTTTTTTACCCAATGCCATGTAATGATATCTGCAGGTATTTCTGAGCTGCCTGGTAGTTCTGTACAAGGTGTTCCTTTTATCAGGTCTTTGAGGAAGTAGAGTCACTCTGATGTCAGTGAGCTTTGAACATTCAAAAGGAGATCCACTGTTTTATATGTGTGTTCACAGAGTGGACATGCTGGAGTTTGGTTTTGCTGTATTCTATTGATGTGGTTATTCAATGGTACATGACAGGTTCTCAGTCTGAAGATGGTGGTTTCATCTCTTTTCTTTAGGTTGTTAATGTTGCCATGAGGATTTGGCCTCGTCATGTATTTAAAAACTCCTCTCCCCCTTTTCTCCATGGTCCATCCATTCAGCCAATTTCCCTACTGGTGGAGTTTATGATTTGTTTCGGTCCTTGAACTGAAAGTGATTAAACAGAACAGCATTTCACAGATCTTAACATATTCAATTTTTGCTTCCTCAGTGCCTCCACCGCCAAAGAATGTAAAAGTTCGGCGTACATCAGAAACAACTGTTGAGGTGCGATGGGATGAGCCAGACACTCCTGTGTCAGGATATAAAATATTTTACAACATGTTTGCAACTCCTGCCATGTATGCCTGGCTACAGATGGAGACAGGCCCATATACTGTAGCTGATATAACGTTACTTGAACCTCATACTGTGTATGCTGTACGTGTGCAGGCCAAGTCTGTAGATGGACGTTATGGAAACTTATCTGAAGTGGTCACAACTGATGTGCGGGAAGTTCGTAAGTCCCAAATTTTATTTTAATCTTTTATAATATCCTTACATTTCTATCTATTGTTCTTTCGAGCTGAAGACAGCACATAGGACGAGTTTCTACACTCTTTGTCTTTAATGATCTTTGTTGATCAAACATCAGACATTGCACAGGACTTTCATTGTACCTCACCACACAGCCCTGTTCTGGGCGGATTGTTCAATCTTGGCGAGGGAACTGATGCCTGCTGTTCTTGCCTTTTGCCTCAGAGTTCTATTTAATGCTTCTTTAGGTTGATCTCTTTCATACTTACAACTAGTATAATGGTAAAATACTTCCATTTCAATATTCCATGAAACAAATGTAAAGTAAAGAGTTTCCTTCACATCTTCGATCATATGGGAAATTAAAGTGTTATTGCCAATATTTTTCCACAACACCTGGCATGTTTTATGGGTGATAGGATCCCTAATACTTCTTGCTGCTTTACTATCATAGAAAAATATGAAGTACCCATTTTCAGAGGATGGGATAACCCAAAAGCTGTGTCAATCTGAAAAAAAAATGTTCTAAATCTGTTACAGGATAAATATCCATAAAAGAATAGGAGGTAGCAGTAAGATATAGAAGCAATTAATCAAGTGATGAAAGGTAGGAGTTGATTGTAGTAAGGGGGTAGAGGAGAGGAACCAGTTCATATGTAATGATGGTGTTCATTCAAGAGAAGGAGATGACAAATTGAGAACATGTTCCAGAGAAATTTCCACACAGGTCAGGTCACCTTAAACATGACAAACAACCAACAAGGGTTGAACTTTTAGTTAGTGTGTAACAGTAAAGGTGAATGAAAGTATGGGGCAGGTAACTCAGCCGGTACCCATTTCTTAATAGACTATGACAGTAGCATAGAATAATGGTCATCAGTGTTAGTGACAGAATAACAAGTTAGGCTCATGGAAAGTTCATAGCGGGTGGTGGACAACCCACCGAGGACTAAGGAAGGAAAGGTACAGAATAGTACTGGATATAATAAGTTTAGGGAATGGAAATTTTCCAAGTTGTTGTATAAGTGGGTATAAGCGCATGGCATGGCCACATGGCTTGACCATCCAGTAAATAGGTTGACAAACAACTGCCAGGACAGGTCAAAGTTATGAAATAAACATCAGTATTTTGAAATTCAGGAGAGGTCAAAACTGACCAGAGGTTATATTGAATTCACAAAAACAGCTTGTTTTGACAATTTTGAGACAGAAGTCATGGAACATTCAAGTTTGGAGGTGGAAGTCACAGAGCGGTCAGCTTAGCGATAATTGTAGGTTATCACTTCACGACAACTTCATTGGATGCAGATATTCCACGTGAAAAGTTAGGTGGGAGTATTTAACCTTCGACATGATAGGTTTTAAGAGAAGAAGTTAAGTCAGGAATTGAGAGTCAGAAATGTAGACTAAGTAAGCTTAGTCCGGCTTTGGCCAAACTGCCGAAAGCAGTTAGTTAGGAACGCCATTCAGTGAGTTAGTAGTTAGGAGTTAGTTAGGCCACAAGTTAGGAAGAGTAGTTAGGAAGAAGACAGAGCAAGTCAAAAAGTAGTTAGGAATTGAAAGTCAGAAAGTAGTTGCAGTTTTCAAGTTAGTTGGGAAATTATTAAGGAACAGTCTAGAGAATAGTAAAGATATCAATGACTTAAGAAATTAGTTGAGCATTAGACAGAACCAGAACAAGTGAATTAGAACATATGAATTTAGTTGTGAAAGTGTTTTTGAGTGTTGTCAAGCTGTGCTTCATATTTCCTATAAAAGTCATAAGTAAGTTGATGGAGAGATTGAATGTTACATGTCACACAAAGATATGCACTTATGGACAGTTCAATAGTCATCGGTGATAACCTCCTGAATGTCCAGAATTAAAGAACATTCATTCTAAGAGAAGTGCATCCACTATTATGTACCACAGCCAAGATTAAAATTCAATAAACATGATTATGATTTATAATGACTGAGAAATATGAGATGACTGTGTTGACTACATTGTGATCAATGTGATGTGGCTCCAACAAATATAATAACAAAGTAATAAATAAGATAAATAATTCAACCACATTTACAAGTGTATATCAAATTATAAAAAAATATTAAGCAGAATCATTCTGAAGAGGTTAAAAAAGATCATAGAAAAACATTTGAAAGCAGGTTTTAGGAAAAATGGACTATACACAGACCAAATAGCTACCTTATGTATAGCAGTTGAACAAAGCTTAGAACTACAATCTCCATTTTATATCAGATTCATAGATTATGTAAAAGCATTTGATAGTTTAGACAGAGGAATATTTTGAAAGTTGCTGAGTCTATGCGGAATCCCCATAAAGTTTGTTAACCTGATAAAAACAATGTATGAAGGAATAAAATATAGTGTTGTGCATGAAAGACAGCTTACATACGCATTTTAAATAAGAACAGGAGTAAGGCAGGGATGCCTTCTATCTCCATTCTTTCTGTTGGTCGTAGATTGGATTATGTAAAGTAACTCAGAACAGCAGAAATCGAATTCAGTGGTCACTGACCAAGAAACTTGATGACTAAGACTTAGCTGAAGACATAGTTCTCCTATCACATAATCATGAACAGATGCAAGATAAAATGAGCATACTTGAGGAGAGATCACAACAGCTGTGACTGAAAATATGATAATAATAAGTGACTGGTCATATATTGTCCTTTTCTTTCATAGAACGTGATGATGCTGTACAGAGATTCAGGGTAACCCAGAGACTTACCAACCAGGTTAAGCTGTCCTGGGATAAACCAAAGAGGGATGATGTTCAAAGCTATGTGGTAAGGCTTTAACTTAACTATTGTAGTAGTTCAGCAATGGAATTCTTTTAATCTTTATTTTACATTTTCTCTCACTTCCTCTATCACTCTCTCTCTCTCTCTCTCTCTCTCTCTCACTCGCTTACAGCATAGTGCACTATTTTGTTGGTGAAACTTCAGCATTATAGATGTTCATAAGCAAATTGTGTCTCTCACAGCAGTTTGTCACTGATGATTTAGTTAATTTGCTTATTTGTGTCTTTTCAGGAAGATAAAATGTACATGCTTCTTCTATTATACATTGAAAGTGATTAGAAAAAATTGTCTTAAAGTTTACAAATGTTGTGGTTACAAATGGAAATTTCAATCCCCAAAATCCAGTATTTGTCAATCTGTGATCTTTTTATTATGAGCATTAACTACTAAAATATCATCCATGAATGAATATTTTCTCTAGCTAAAAATGTTACATTTTGTGTTTGGTTTTACAAATTTAAACCACTCACACGAAATATCAAATTTAAGAATGAGGGGAAAGTGCTAGACTCAGAACATCCTTCTCCATAAATGCTGCAAAGTGTCCAAGATTATAATTAAAATGTCACTTTATGAGAGAGATTAAATCAAACAGCCGTGTCTGTATTAAATTATTCCTGTAAACTGAAACTGTACACTTCAATTGTTGACTATTTCTTTCTATTTACTCAGAAGTATGAAACTGTTTATAATCTACATCAATGTGCATCATGTGAACCAGCAGTTCAATATATTTTATGAACATTTATAAAATCTCATTTAAAAAAACCTCATAAAAACTCATAAAATGCAAACAGTAAAAGAAGAACCAAGGGACAGTTACATGTTTTTGATGAAAGTAACTTTAATTATTTTTATGTTTAGTTTAGTTTAGTTTAGTTTACAGGTCATCCTCAATGCACATTAGACAAGTGCATAAGTGCTCAGATCTTTTCTGAAAAATATCCATCAACATGTGTCAACTAACGACAGAAGTGTTGTGTTTGTTGACAAGTCTTCTTTGCGCTCTCATTTGGTATCTCTTACCTTGACATGATATTCTTGAAGTCTATTCATGGCTGCGGATTCAGGATCATATTTTTTAGGACATTTTTTTTTCCAGCATTCCTGAGGGCATTCAGAATGTCAAAGTTGTCCATTGCCCTTCTCAACATCAGCCAAACTGGCAAGTCTGCCACCATGTTCATTTGCTCTTACACCCGCATGCCCTGGCACAAAAATGAAGCAGACACTTGTTAGAATAGATCTCTCCAAATACTCTAACCACTGCCATCAAACACAGTCAGCTACGATCTTTCTGAGCAAAACATGTGCTATGTACTACGAGGAACCAATGTTTAATATGACATATACATACATAACACACTTTTCATGACTTTTATCACAGAATAACATCAATGATTACAACTAATCAGTTTTTTAAAAATACAATTATCTCCATGCAGCTTCGATTTGAGGGTGTGAAGAACTATCGTGAAGATAATGAGTTGAAGCAAGTGTTTCAACGGCCAGATGATGTGAAAATAAACCACATGTCTAATACGTGGACAGTGACAAATCTGAAGCCAAAGATGAAGTTTGAGTTCAACATCAGCGCTGTATTTAGAGATGGAGAGGAAGGCTCCCCTGCGCATCTGGTCACAGAGACTCTTATTGATGGTAAATGTTCTTGTACACATTAGACTTTAGATATGGCTTCACTGCAGGCAGAGCATTCCCATATCTGCTCAGCTCCCATTTCAGTAACCAACAAAGTGTTTATCCTGATTGTCCATATTGTTTTATTGAATGTGTTGCGTTCTGTAAAATTGCATGTTTTTATGTTCATAAAATCTGTTCTGTTAAACGTGCTGCATTAAACTGTATAAATGGTGCACTGCTAAAAATGGACACTCTCAGCTTGCCATAACAGCCACCATGGTAGCAGTTTTGATATTAGTTCTCATAACTTCCTTAGTACTTTCATCACAACCAGTCATGTGAGCTCCTAGTTCTGTATGTCCACCTCTTGGCAAAATGTATTCTGCATTATTATTTTACTCATGTTTAAATGGTAGTTATTTATGCATCTTACAAAACTGTCACAAAGTTTCTACCAGTAATAAGTTTTCATGTGATCATCCGTTTAGAAGCAATCCTAGAAGAGTAAATTTGTCAGCAAAATGAAACCTATTTATTCTTGTCTATTTTTCTATGTTTGTGGACAAGTTCGTAAATAATTCTTCACTGTACCTGACAGCTATTACTATATTTTTATGCTAAAATTGAATATGCATTGATGCTTTTCATGAAATAAACATTTCAAGAAAGATGTTGTGTCATATTCTCAGCTTTCATTAGGTCCAGAAATGGTGCTCTATGAGTTGATAGGACATTTTTAGACCTAGGAAGTTCAAGCAGTGAACTGTGAGAGAAGGAAGAAGGAAAGACAGACAGAGAAAGAGATTGAAAGATAACATCATAGAATATACTGGTCTCTACTCTACAGAGTCGCAAACAATGGCTGTAGATAGAAATCAATTGACAAGGTTGATGAAGTCTGTCAGTGGTGCTCTAAGACCCCCAGGGCTATGGGATAAGGAAGAAAGACTTCAAGATCTTGTGTAGATCTGCTGCCTTGGTCACTTAGGAGTCAATGCAATGAATGAGCAGAAGTTTTTCTTTGATTGTTCATTGAAGAGTGACAATGAACGATGAGGTCACAGTTGAGACTCTGTATTGAGAAACAGAGGGTGGATCGGTGATGTGTAAAACCAGATAACTACTAGAACTGTTAGTGTACATATTTTGTGTTCCCACTTGGGAAGAAAGGAGCACTTATAAGTGTGTTCTGAGTACAGTGCCACTGTTTTTTTTATAATTAATAGTTCACTCTGCAGACAAAAAGTTTGACATATTAATCTCTTTCTACAGCTCCACCTCGCGTGGAAAAACCAACAGTTATAGCAGTACAGAAAGGTACTATACAGATGGAGCTGAGGCATGCATCTGAAAAAAATGGTCCTATCAGCCATTACCATATTGTTGTAATTCCCTCAAAGTCCGGCATGACCAAAGTACCATCAGACTATACATTGGAGGAAGTGAGTAATTGTCCATATTTTTCCTTTAAATTATTTGTGTTTTAATTATACTGGTAGCTTCATTTTCCTGAAAACTTTGAATGTCTCAACATCAGTTTGTGAAAGGTGGAACTCTTATTAGAATACATGATAAACAACTTACAGACTGCCTAAAAGATATACATCTAGACTAGATAACACAGACATACAAGTAATATGTAATTTAACTGGGAGCAAACAGCAATAATAAAATATAACAAAGAGAACTATACACCTATTGATATAAATAGAGGAGTAAGACAAGGATGCATCCTATCACCAAGCTTGTTCAATCTGTACACTGAGCAAATCTTTAAAAACATCACAGATATGCCAGGCCTAAACATTATGGAAAGATAATCAATAACCTAAGATATGCTGATGAAACTGTATTCTTCTTCTTCTTTCCTTCCTCATCTGCCTTTCAGCGTCGAGGGGAGATATAATTTGCGGTCTTTTGCTCTTCTGTTTGCCTCTGCTGCTGTTATGTTTCCTAGTGCTTCTAATATTCCACTGATCCATCTTTTTCGTGGTCAGCCCTTGGGTATGGTGTTCTCACAACATTTGTTGAAGGCTCGTTGTGTTGTGTTTTGATCTTTCTGCCTTGTCACGTGGCCAAACCATTTTATCTGTTGTTTCCTTATATATTCTATGACGGGGGCTATTCCTAGTTTTTTTCTCAGTTCTTCATTTCTGATCTTATCTCTCAGGCTGTTTCCTGTCATTCGTCTAACACATTTAATCTGTATTACTAGCAGAAAATCCTAAAGATCTACAACAATTACTTCATAAACATGACAAGCAAAAAATATGGATTATATATGAATATCAAAAACACTAAAATTATGATAATAAACAAAGATAATACTCAAAACTTACAAGTGGATATCAAAGTTGAAGGAATAGAACAGTTCAGAGCTACAACTACCTTGGCCATACTATAACCATTGATGGAAAATGTAAAACTGAGACAAACAAAAGAATAGAAATGGCAAAAAAGTAATTTTAACGCCAAGAAAAATATACTAACATCCAAACAAATAACACCAGGGCTAAAACTAAGAATAGCAAAATGTTATATCTTCTCAACATTCCTGTACAGTGCAGAAACATGGACATTAGACAAGAAAACAGAAAACTGAAGCCTTTAAAATGTAGATTTGTAGAAGAATAGGTAAAATTAGATGAAAAAAAAATAAAACAAACGATGAAGTCTTAAACAACTAAAAATAAAAAGAGAACTACTAAACACAATTCAAACAAGACAAATAAGATTTTTGGGGCATGTTAAAAAACACAGCAGCCTACTAAAAGTAATCTTCGAAGGGAAAATACAAGGTAAAAGAGGCAGACCAAGACTAACATAGACGAGTAACATCAAAAGATGGACAAGTCAGCCTATGACAACCTGCACCATCTAAGCAAGAGACAGAGTGGAATGTTGCTCCGTGATAGTCAACCTTCAAAGCAAAGACAACACTCAATGATGATGGAACTCCTGTCAATTCCTGAAATGAGTAAAAATAAAAGGCAACAGTAAATATAAACCTGGAAGGAAAGACTGCTAGTTTGATAGGATATCTGCCTTTAGAGAGACATCTCTGTTGACAAATAACTGCTGCCTTACAGAAAATTCAAGGAAAACCTGAGTAAGAATTTTCATATAAAGACATGCTGAAGACAGATAATGTACCATAAAGTAATGAATGCTAGAAAACAAATGTAAGCCAAGACAATGAGCAAATTAATTGTATTTGTCAGTTTTCATTAATTCATCAAATTGTGTTTTTCAGTCCATCAAACAGATTTCCAAAGTAATTATGTTTGTCAAATATTCACATATTTATTTTCACATTTTCCTCAGCTTACAAAAGAGAGGATGGGCACTGATTTTCCTGCCTCACATCCCTACATTGCTGCCAGGTTCGAATCTCAGTCTCTGCCACCTGAGTTTTACCTGGGAAATAATCAAGAGTATGGTTCATTCTCTAATCGTCCATTGCATACAGATGATCGTTATCGTGTTTTTTTAAGAGCTTATTCTGTTGACCAGGTGAGGCGTTCAGTAGGATTTGATTTTGAATAAGTAGTTGATGGTTTTATCATCTTTGGTCACAGTTTGAAATCAAATGCTAGATTTGTAAAATCTTGGTCCTTTTACAAATTAGAAGCAAGGTGCTTGACAGCAGCAGAGTTGGAAGCTGTCAGTGACTCATAGCTGATGGTTTGCACCAGGATTGACAAATGAAAACCATCTAGATCCTACTCCATCTCCTTGCGGTGCCTCTAGAAACAGACCAACTATTCTGGAGAGGCCGCGTGGGTAGGGATTGAAGAGAGAATGTAACCCGGTACCCAAAATGCTGCGCTAAGTCAGATGTGTAGAGATGTATTGAGCTGAAAAGTGAAAATATCACAGTTCTTCTACAAACCTCAACACCGTGTATCTATACCCACTTGACATCCTTTTAAGGATGGATGATAAGGAGAGAAAAAAAAGGAAAGATATACAAATTTACAGATGATAGATACATGATGGAGTCTCAATAGTTATGCAACTGAATCCTCACTATTCAAAGATAACCCTTTAAACAGGCAAATAAGTAAACATAATTCTTCTTCTTCTACCTTTTCAGTTCCATGTGGAGCATAGGTCTTCAACAAACACTTTCCAAGTCGTTCTGTTTCTTGCCATTCTTTTAAGATCATTCCATGTCTTCCCCATCATCTTTATCTCTGCTTCTATCTGTCTTCTCCAAGAATTCCTTAGTCTTCCTCTTTGTCTTTTTCCCTGGGGATTCCAAAAGAAGGCCTGTTGTTTAATACTCTCAGTTGGCTTCCACAGTGTGTGTCCTATCCAGGGCCATTGTCTTCACTGTATCTCTTTATCCACTGGTATTTGACTGGTACATTTCTTTAATCCTATGTTAGTGACTTTGTCCTGCCATTTCCATCCTTTTATTCTGTGTTAGCATCCATTAGTCTCTATCTTTATGATTGTCATTTTAGTTGCTCTCCATGTTTCACAGCCATATAATAAGATGAACTTAACATTGGAGCTGATAAACATAATTGGTCATACGAAAATTCAGATTAAGGAAAGCTATATGCACAACTTTATCTGATTCAATTGCAACATCAAGTATCTAACAAGGAGAGATTAAAGTATAACTTTGTCTGATTCAATTACATCAACTACCTTACAAGGCAAGATTGAAATGCAACTTTTTGGCTCAGAAGCCCCATAGTTTCAAAATGGTCAGTGTAAACATCTATTGGCTAATTGATCAAAAGTTAGAAAATTAATCCAATGAGAGAGATCCAGTCAATTCTGTATAAAGAGAAATTAAGGCTTTTCATATCAATTTAATGTTAAATTATGTTAACATGAAAAAAATTTTGCTTAACCAATCTGTCAAAGTGGAAAGTTACACTGTCTTACAAATCTGATCATCCACAGCGCTTGTACACATCCAGTGACTTCTCTGACGAGATTAGTATTTCCTCAAGCATTGGTTCCCCTCGTCCAAGCGGCAACACTGGAACTGATAAGTCAAGCCAACATGGGAATAGGCCTATTGAATCAGAAGTCTTTGAAGGTGATGGTCAAGTGAAGGATTTTAATGATGCTGATGCAAGTGCTTTGTTAACGATTGTTGCACCAACATGTGCTGGAGCTGTCATTGTTATCATTATTTGTGCAATAATTTGCTTTATGTTCATGAGGTATGTTTTTGTTTACAGTGTATTGCATTTTATGTAATTTATATTTTAGTTTATTAACCTTTACATAATTAACTTTATATAGCAGTTATTCAAGAAGGTCTATCTTATTCATGTATTTCTGAGTATAAAATGTAATTGTTTTATTGTGTTTGTCTCTTTTTATTTTTTTTAAGCCACTTTAAGTCAACTAATTTTTCACAGGCTGGGTGGTATAGAGGTAAGATGTTGGGATCTGTAAAAGAAGTTTCTGGGCTCAAATCCTACAATAGGAATTTTTTTTTACAAATTGAGTCTTAATGTTTCTTCATGACTTTACCCTTTCCTGGTCTCTGAGTAGTGACATCCGATGTCTGCCCCTCTCGGATAAAAAAAAAACAACAACAAAATATAAAACAGTAGGTCGAATGTGCACATTAAAGGACTCTTGGCAGTTGAAAATAAAAAAAAGAGAAGACCAAAAATGGTTGCTGTCTAGACAAAATTGTCAGCAAAATCTACCCAGACGAATGGATCCCAGACTGTGCTACAGAGTTTGTGCAGATAGGCCAGGCTTCTCCGTGGAGTTTTCTCAATATTTCAAGCGAAGAATCGGAGCACCTATTGTCCAGAGTGGAGTGATGATGATCATAACATAAGTTCTTCATCTTATGAGGTCATGGATTAAAGGCAAGTCATGGCCAAAAATAAAATGTTTATATATTAAATAGGTTTTTAGTTTTACAAAAATAAGCAATGATTTGGTTAATTTTTATGTCATTTTTTATAAATATATCATTTTGAAGATAAATTATTGCACTTTTGTACAAAAAATTTAAATAAATATATTTTTTCTAATGCTGTCTGCATCTTGCAGTAGTGAACAATTTAATCATTTTTCCTTTGATATTTAACAAACCAATGGCTCAACACAAAATCCCTGGCTTTTTGCTATTTTTAGGAAGAAGAATAAATCCAAAGGTGATCCATTGGAACCTGAAGCTAAAGCCTTAATGATCGAACCTCCTTCATATTCTGTTGATCCAGTAGAAATGAGGAGACAGCATTATCAAACACCAGGTATGTGTGTACTACTAAGGTGGTATTTGTCTGAAGTTGTGTGTAAACATTCAACATCATGTAGTGCCAGATAAATAATGTTCACATACTAGGGAAGTACTGAAATATTGACCAAATTGGTGACAAATGCTAAATATATCTTTGAGATGCCAGAAGGACAATAATGTTTTTTTTTCATTTAATACAATATTCCTAGAGTGTAGATGTCATTATTTGTTGCTTTTTTCATTGAGGAATCTGTGTTGTTTCCTGCTGTGTTCAGTATTTTGTGTTCAACGGATTATATGATTTGACCATGGAGCTGATATGTGGTTTGTTAAATGAGACTTTGCTCCCAAGACATGAAAAGCGATATTCTAAAAAATGGAACTGTAAGAGATGAAATAACTAATTTTGTTGTTTGTTTCAATTCATTCTTCTCGTTCAGTTGTTTAACCCTTAATTATAATACCTACCTGTGGCGGACTTCGTTACATTCCTTAGTACATAATACTACCACTTAATTGTAACATAAGGAGCACTAAAAATAGCATTTTTTGTCAACTTTCAACTTGTGTCAGACACACAAATGTGTGTTTACCAATTACAAACAGAGGGAACTCAGATTTTCTGTCTCAAGTTGGTTTATGACCAGAAATTGACTGCTTGGACAAGACATGCTATATATCTATTCAGACGGTAAATTCGTCTGAATGTTCAGCTACCTCAAAGCGTTATTTGCTGAATTTCCCAAGTCACAAAGAATTGTTTGATGTCACCATTGACCAAGAAAATTTTGCTGGTCAAAAGGGAAAAAAAAAACAATTTATTGAAAGTTGGCAAATTTTATTTTGTATTATAGGATTGTATCTCACAAAATTGACAGAAAAAAAAATCCTACATCAACAGAAACAAATTAAAAACTCAGAGGTCACTAGAAGTAGTAATTAGGAAGGTACACAGGGGGTGTAATGTTTGAGCACACCAAACTATTATCAAATTTGGAAAAATGTGTGTTTTAATGCTGTAATTTGTATGATGGTATCATAATCTAGGGTTAAATCTCCTGGGAGCTGCATTTTCAGTTCATGTAAAATATGACTACTTTTCTTTAAATCTCTTAGACACTAAAGTATTCATTTCCCTCTTGGCAATTAATGTAAAAAGTGCAAATAAATATAACATTCATAACATCTTGAGCTTAGAGTGACACTCTGACAGTTACTTAAATATAACATTTATATATTTCAGCTATTACTTAAATATAATATTTATATATTTCAGCTATTACTTAAATATAGTATTTATATATTTCAGCTATTACTTAAATATAATATTTGTATATTTCAGCTATTACTTAAATAGAGTATTTATATAATTTAGCTTTTACTTAATATAATATTTATATATTCCAGCTATGATCAGCCACCCACCTATTCCAATAGACAGACTTTCAGAACACATCGACACACTCAAGTCAAATGATAATTTCAAGTTCTCCCAGGAGTACGAGAGCATCGAGCCAGGCCAGCAGTTCACTTGGGACAACTCTAATTTGGAAGTCAACAAGCCAAAAAACCGTTATGCCAATGTCATTGCCTATGATCATTCCCGTGTGATTCTGCAGCCAATGGAAGGTGTAGCTGGCAGTGATTATATTAATGCAAATTACATGGATGGTTACCGCAAACAGAATGCTTACATTGCAACTCAGGTAAGTTATCTTGTGAGTCTGGTATTAAAATTATCTTTCTCATTTCTTTGATCTGATCTGATCTGATGACGGCACATAGGGCAGAACCACAAACTCAAAAACAGAAACCTTGCGTGCCAAAATGGCACATATTGCCAAGATCACTGCTTCTCAAATCTATGGCCCATAGCAATACTTTTTACAATGACAGCTTGCCAGGCCATCGATCAATCTCCTTAGTCACCTCTTAGGACATGCCTGGAAGGTCACAGTGTCACTATTCTTTACTTCCCTCATAATGAGGCCCCATATTTAACTACTTGCTAAAAATTAACCAAAAGAGTCAGGAATATAGCATGTAATACAAAATGTCTTTTATACTGTAAACATAGAAGAAATCAGTGGTGGAATTATTTATTTTTACATTATTTTAATTTTAAGTTGTCCCTTAATTTCACAACATCCTCATGAAAAGGAATATTAATGTTTGGATATATTTTGTGAAGTCTTACTGTTGATAAATGAGACAATTTATCAGAATGATAAATCTATAGTAATAATCTGAATTTACACTTGTTCTGAGAGGTTCAGTAGAGCAATGTTTTCTGAACAGGTCATTGAGGACAAGAGGCTGGGTTCAAACTGACTGATTGATTGACTACTCACTGACTTCTACATTAACCCAGCCTTAAATGGGAACTCATCTTTTTTTCTGAAAAGAAAGATGTCTGATATTATTAATATAGTGTAAATAGTCAAGAAAATGTGGGCACAAACACATTTTTTGTGCACCATAACTGAGCCATGACCAAGAGCATGAGCAAGCTTATCAGTAAATTACATTGAACTGTATTCATCTGTAGTCAGATGTGTTGGAATATAGAGCGCTGTTATTGTAGCTTGTTGGAGACAATTATGCCCAACACAATTATGATGCACAACACAATTATGATGCACAACACAATTATGATGCACAACACATGCCCTTTTATGCCATTTAAAGTAATGGATGATGAAAAGGAGAGCACAGTGGGGGAAGAAGAAAACCAAATCTATAATCTCACATATAAATAGATACTATTTACTCTTACATCACTCATTGGCTCAATTATTAATTGATTACATTTACAGTACTACTTCACTATCTCACTGTTATTATTGTAAGTTCAGTTTTCAGTTTTTTTTTGTTTTTTTTTCTGTTTTTTTTTTGCTTTGTACAATCTTCTGTTTGACATGAAATATAAAAATATTGCATCTTTTTCTGACTTCAGGGACCCCTTCCTGAAACCTTCGGAGACTTCTGGAGAATGGTGTGGGAACAACGGTCAGCGACTATTGTTATGATGACTAAACTGGAGGAAAGGTCGCGGGTACGGAATTATGTCAGTAAATTCACCATTTGAGAATGTGAATCTTTAGAACGTAGTTCTAACACCACGTATGGACTAGTTTATTTTAATCTCTAACCCAAGTTGTTTCAGAAGTGATTTCAATATAGAATGAATGAACATTCATGATAACATTGCTTTGTGTTTAGACATCTTTAAAATGAACAATATTCTCCAAATTGCTTTTAATTCTTTAACTTTTGAATAATATTTCGAGTTTATTTGGATTGATATTTTCTGGAACTACGAACTACCTAACATCACCAAGTCAAATTTCTTAATTTTTTTAAAAATTGAAATCTAACAGCACAATATGAAAATGAAATTAGTCGGAGGTATAGATTTTAGATAGAACATTTGTAAGGTGAAGAAAGTAAATTAAACATAAACAAGGGAATTTAACTCACTAAAACTTAGTACAAGTCAATTAGCAATATTGTTAAGTGCAAAGAAAGCCACACTGTAATTTTTTTAAAGTATATAATGTTATGTTTTGACAAAATATAATGTAAAGACAATATAGAAAAACATGTAAACTATTATTGAATGAAATGACAGAACAAAGAACATTGCTTCTGGCAGTTGAATATCCTATTAAGAATTTTCAATTTGAAAGTAGAATTTATACTTGTTTTAATCCAATAACTAGATACAGCATTCATTTCAATTAGTTGCATGCCCTTTGCAGAATATTGCTCTCATCACAGCCTGTCTGAAGGAAACTGTATCTAGTCAGATATCCCACTGCTTGTTTCAAGTTAAAGAATTCTTTGATGTCTTAAAACCACATTCTTGATCTATCCCTGTCTCATCCTCCTGGAACCATGCTCTCATTATTTTTCTTTCCAGCACAGTATTTTTTATGTCGACAGGATATTTTAATTCCCTCGATAAAATATTGTTTATAAACCAATTCACTTCAGTGTTTGGGTCTTTAATTTGACCTTTAATTATGGTACTTATCTGTGACTGACGTGTTTACGATACCGTAGTAAAAATTCTCTCTATCTATTGACCCTTTGAGTCGTAGCTGGCCCATAGGGCATACACCCAGATACTCTTTCTTTTACCTAAACTTTTATTTTAGTAGTTTTCAATCCTTGTAAAGATCTTTTATCAAAACACTTCAATTTTAAAATAAATTTGTGGCTATAATATTTTTAATTTTTTTTTTTCGAAACAAATGGCTTAGCATCAATTTTATTTGGAAAAGAGTAGAAAAAATAGGTGGAACAGGAAAGTCTACAAAAACATTCAGGAAAAGGGAAATCATTATCTCTTTTGTCCACATAAGAACAATACCTCTGTTATCCTGACAATGATACGTTTGTTATCCTGTATCATTTTTTATTTAAAGAGCAACATTTGTGTTACATCCCTGCATGTGAGCTCTGTATTGTTTCATTAGGTTACTGTCCATTCCCCCATGTGTAAAGTAAAGCAGTTCTGTTTCCTAACTTTCTCACTGATCACCACATACAAGACATAACGATCACATCATATTTTATTTGCATCAGCATGCTGTTATCCTATTGCCAGAGTCTTCAAACTAAATAAATCAATGTTTCACAGATCAAATAAACAAATAAAAGTAACAAATATATATATATATATGACCACTAGAGTAGCATACATGTATTAGCATATATCAAAGTAGCCTGGTTATTGAATTATTTGCAGGTCTTCATCATTGCACTCTAAACATGTCCATAGGTGCTCATATCCCCTCCTCAGCAAGTCCCACAGTGTCCAGCGACTGACGACTCCAGTTCTGTTTTGGTTGATGAGTCCTCTTATATGCCCACTAAGTTTCTCGTTTCTGGCAGTGCCCATCTTAACTCCCATCTCTTTCATCCGAAGGAGTCATGTGGGCTCACAGTTGACAAAGTCCAGTGCTCATTCCACATCTCAGAGGGCATTGATGACGCCAGCCCAATCCATTAGTTGACCGTCTTCAACATTAGCACAACTAGCCAACCTGTCCGCTCTTTCATTTCCCTGTACTCCCACATGTCCAGGGTTGTAGACAAAGGTGACCCTATATATTTTTGAATTCTACAATGACTCTACCCATTTCCTGCGTACAGAGCCCGCCTCCACTTTTCTTACCATGCTCATTGAATCACTTAGTATGCAGGTGTGGGTGTAGTCTTGTGACTCTAACCAGGTGAATGCCCTTGTCACTGCCATCAGTAGCCTTGTTCAACCATATAGTATTTGATGTACTGATAAATATTGAATATGATATATGGGGGCCAAGACGCCTATCCAGCAACTGAGCTGACATTGGTTAGCAACCCACAGTTTGACTGCATACGTGGGGAACAGTGAACAACAGAGCTGTGAACAACAGAGCTGTGAACAACAGAACAGTGAACAACAGAGCTATGAACAACAGAACAGTGAACAACAGAGCTGTGAACAACAGAGCATAATAGGACCCTGTTCCACAGCCAAGCTGTGCTCCTGGAAACAGATTGTCCAATCTGGCCAAGCAAGTAGAGATTAAAGAGAGAAGGAAATCTGTAGTCAAAAATGCCATCTGAAGTCATATGTGTTGGGCTAAAGGGCACAAATATTAAATTTTAGCTGCAAACCACAAGACAAGGCCTTTATGCTTGCTTAATGCCCTTTATGCTCACTTAATGCCCTTTATGTTTACATAATGCCCTTTATGCTTGCTTAATGCCCTTTATGCTTACTTAATGCCCTTTATGCTTACTTAACTCTTTCAGGACCATAACAGGAAACAGGAATTTTCAGATTTGGACCAGAAAACTCCATTTGTTTTCCTGTTTCCAGAAATTTTACCATATACCTTTTTCATTTGACTACTTCACACAGTAATTAAGATAAATGTGGCATGTGTTATATATCACTGAAAGGGAAATGGATACAAAAAATGAAAATAGCAATATATTTCTGATATGTCATTATTTAAAGGAATAGTTATATTAAAAAAAAAATATTCAAGGTAGATAATTTTAAATTTAAAATATTGTATTTCACTTACCCATTTCCATCCAGATATTATGTGTTGCTATCCATTTGTCTTGAAATATTACACAACATAATCCAAATTCCTCGAAAATACAGTTTATTTGATGAATTTATGTCCACAAATAACAAAATTATGCACATTTTTATAAATGATCCCAGAATTAAAAATTTTCAAATTTTTTTACATCACAACAATATATTACGCCTAACCTCGTTGTCAAACCAGGGGAAGATCAAGGAAAAATAACTCTCATGACCGGAAATCAAGTATTGGTTGAAACAAAAACGAAATTCGGTGAAAACGAAACAAATATTTAGCTACATCCAAAATGTCTGACATATCGGTGTTGTCCCAACGGATCATGTCGAGGACTCAGCGCCGGACCTGAAAGAGTTAATGCTATTTATGCTCACATAATGCCCTTTATGCTCACTTAATGTCCTTTATGTTTACATAATGCCCTCTATGCTCACTTAATGCCCTTTATGCTTACTTAATGCCCTTTATGCTTACTTAATGCCCTTTATGCTTACTTAATGCCCTTTATGCTTACTTAATGCCCTTTATGCTCACTTAATGCCCTCTATGCTCACTTAATGCCCTTTATGCTTACTTAATGCCCTTTATGCTTACTTAATGCCCTTTATGCTTACTTAATGACCCGTATGCTCACTTAATGCTCTTTATGCTCACTTAATGCCCTTTATGTTTACTTGATGCCCTTTATGTTCACTTATTGCCCTTTTAACACACTCACCACCAAGAGGTTTAACAAGTTGTGGTCAGGCCATTTATAAGTTTTTTTAAATTTTAAATAACAGTGAGAAAATTAATGAAAATTTATGTAAAACAAATGGTTTGTTTGGACAATTTGCTCAGGAAGTCGGAAAAGAGGTTAAATAAGAGAACTGCAATGTTTTAGCGGAAATAATTGTGGAAAAAAATTCAAACTCACAAAATACAACTCATGAGTTTCTCATGTCGGTTGCTAAAGACAAATGTTGCGGCTCATGGTACATATGTTGAGGGCGGATGACAAAGAGAACTATTCATTCCTTTAGTATAGCTGTTGTCAAGGGAACACAAGAAAGGAAGGGAGGGAGAAAGGAGAGAAGGAGGGAGAGAGAATATTATTGCCTAAAACTGTATGTTATTATTTTGTTTTGATAGTACTTCAGCACAGGAACATCTATATAGTTCATACTGGCCTGCGAAGCCTCTGCCATAAGTATTGTTCTCTTTTGATAAAGATTGATTGTCTGACATCGGGTATAACTGTTTTCATCTCACAGATCAAGTGTGACCAGTACTGGCCGTCTCGAGGAGCTGAGACCTATGGGCTAATGCATGTACAACTTGTTGATGTCACTGAACTGGCAACATATACCATACGTACTTTCCATATGTCAAGAGTAAGTTTTATTGACATTCAAAGACTTGGTATTAGTATGAAAAATAAAAATTGGTTTTAGAACACAGAAGTAACTCAGTTTTGATAAAACATAAATAAATAATATAAAAAAATATAAGGAACATTATTAAGTAGATAACCAAGTGTCCTTCTTATTCTTCTTTCCTTCTTCATTTGCCTTTCAGCACCAAGAGGAGATATTGTTGCGTCCTTTTGCTCTTCTGTTTGCCTCAGATGCTATTATGTTTCATAGTGTTTCTAATATTCTATCAATCCATCTTTTTCGTGGTTGGCCCTTGGGTCTGGTGTTCTCGCAGCGTTTATTGAAGGCTTGTTGTGTTGTGTTTTGATCTTTCTGGCTTGTCAAGTGGCCAAACCATTTTATCTGTTGTTTCTTTATATATTCTATGGCAGGGGTTATTCCTAGCTTTTTTATCAGTTCTTCATTTCTGATCTTGTCTCTCAGGCTGTTTCCTGTCTGTAAACTTGACATATATAATTCAAGCAAATATAAATATGTATAAATGACCATCTGAGTACAAACCATAATGTAAACATATAAATTGCTATAAGAATAAAATCTATGTTGTAGAAACTTAAAAACCATGAACTTGTAAAAATAATACCAACTTCATACGCTTTAGGAACATCATCAGAAATCAGAAGTTAAACCTTATTTTTTTGCTGAAAAAAAAACCTGCATTAGTTTAGGAAACAACAGGCAAAAAGAAAGCTCAATAAACACTAGTACACTTACAAAATCTTGTTAACTCAAGCCTCAACATGCTCACCAACGACATGCCTAAGAAGTTCACCAAGGACATGCCTAAGAAGCTCACCAAGGACATGCCTAAGAAGTTCACCTAGGACATGCCTAAGAAGTTCACCAAGGACATGCCTAAGAAACTCACCAAGGACATGTCTAAGAAGCTCACCAAGGACATGTCTAAGAAACTCACCAAGGACATGTCTAAGAAGCTCACCAAGGACATGCCTAAGAAACTCACCAAGGACATGCCTAAGAAACTCACCAAAGACATGCCTAAGAAGCTCACCAAGGACATGCCTAAGAAGCTCACCAAGGACATGCCTAAGAAGCTCACCAAGGACATGTCTAAGAAGCTCACCAAGATCAAATAAAATGTTAGAAAAAAATATCAAAGCAGTATGATCATGTTTGTTGTCCTGGTTAACAATTGATATAAGAGAAAAAAAAACTTGATGCTAACCCAGACTGGAAAGATCCATTAATCTGGTATTCAAATAGAGACAACCTTAATTTACAAACAGTGCCTACCTTGAATAAAGGCAATTGAAAATTAAAGTGTTGACTTGCAATAGAATAAATATTAATATTTTAAATAACTGTAGGTCGATGTTAAATACAGATGCACTCATCTGCAAGGTGCAAATCACCAGCAATGCAACTTACTCTTACAATGTAAATGAGTTGAAAGAAGACAAATAAGTATTGAATATAACATTTCATAACCTTTAATCTGAACTCACTTTTTAAGACAATGATATATTTTATGTCTTTGTCTTTGTTTAATTAACTAATCTGCAAGTTAATGTAATGTATTGTTCTTTATTTTTTAAATAAATGTAGAATATTTTTATATAAATATATTCAATTATTCTTGTATTGCCAGCTCTGAATTACATTATTGTAACAGATCTACTTCTTTAAGGGTCTTATTTGTGTATGGCTCCCTAGAATTGTTTGTGCTAGGGTTTCATATTAAATGTAGATCTAGCCTTTGACTGTTGTTCATTCCCTTTCTTCTCCAGTATGGATTTTCAGAAAAGCGAGAAGTTCGTCAATTCCAATTCACAGCTTGGCCTGACCATGGCGTCCCTGACCATCCAACTCCATTGTTGATGTTCATGAGACGTGTCAAGGCCAGTAACCCACCAGATGCCGGGTCAATAATTGTTCACTGCAGGTAACAACTTGACAACTGTGTATGATTTCAACATTCCTCACTCAATATTTACAAATATCAAATCAAAAGTCAATTCTATGAGCTACAAATGTTCATAAATTAATGCTTGTTTTAAATTATTTTGTTATTCCTCTTTTTCTGTGACATAAAGATTTGCCATATCTTGTCAGCTATTAATATTTTATTGTGAAAAGTTTAAGAACTGTGGAAACAACTTTATAGCAAGATATGATAAAAAGATTGCAGGCTACCTACAGATATTGTGAGAAACACATGCAATATTGTTGCATGGGAATTTTTTAGTAATCCAGGGAACTAGAAAAAATATAAGATGAAATTGCAAAGAAATAAAATTACAGACAGCTTTAATCAAAAATTATATTTAAAGGATTGGTATAGCACTATGGATATATGTTGGACATGTGTTGAGAAGAGACAACAAAAAAGAGTTTGAAAACAGGCTCTTCTATGGGAAACATCAGCATACAGGAAAAGAGGAAGACCTAGAAAGACACTAAAAAGAACACTTATAAGAGAAGCAAAATTGGCGGGCATAGACTCATTAGATAAAGTCAACATCTCGCCAAGAATATAGATGGATGGTGAAAAAACGCTACAAGCGCTATGCAACGTCTAGCGGCACTGGAATAATCTAGATATAGCACTTGAGTATAAGGTCAAAAGGAAGATTTATTCTGGATAGATTATTTTTATCTGGGAGCTGAAAAGCAAGAAAGAGTCACTTTTAGGCAAATTATTCATAAACACTTTCCTTCTTTGTTTCTATAGTGCTGGAGTGGGCCGAACTGGAGCTTTCATAGTGATTGATGCCATGTTGGAACGCATTAAACATGAAATGACTGTGGACATATATGGTCATGTGACCTGTCTGCGGGCTCAGCGAAACTACATGGTACAGACTGAAGATCAATATATATTCATCCATGATGCTCTTCTCGAGGCTGTCCAATGTGGTAACACAGAGGTCCCTGCCAGAAATCTGGCAGCTCATATACAGAAACTGACAGCTCCAGAGCCAGGCCAGGCCATTACTGGAATGGAGCTAGAATTCAAGGTTAGTCAGTTGATTCATTCCCCTTTGTGTGAAAAGCAAAATATATTGTATAGCTTAGTAAAAATATGTATGTGTAGTGCAGAAACATGGACTTCCAATAAAAAAAATACAGAGCAGAAAATGAAGCCTTTGAAAAATGAATCTTTAGAAAAATGGGGAGAATTGAGTGGAGGAAAAGAAGACAAAACAGGGAAGTTTTGAATCAGCAGAAAATGAAAAAGAACTACTTAACTCTTTCCATATGTTTTGACGTACCATGCGCCATGCCGATTTCGGTCATGTACGTCTCACAGTGTGTCACTTTCAGTTTGATTAGTGTAAACTGCCATCATACCATATTCTTTTTATAGGACTTGTATCATCTTGGTACCGGTGAAATCTAACTCCTTGTTCAATTATCTACAAATGTATATATAATATATTATGTGTTCAATAAACATAAGGCATGTAGATTGACATTTAAAATCATGAAAAATTTGGTCTGTGAAATCTCTACTGCTGAATTGATAAAAATCTTCCTAAGCAATGAAAGTAGAAGATGAATTTAAATGTGAATATAAAAATGAGCTTGAGTGCTATATTAATTTATGTATAAATGAAAAAGACAAGTGGCAGAAGACTCTACATGCCCTATTTGTTGTCTAACAGCACTGGCAAGATAAAAAACCAAGAAGAATGAATATTAAAATTAAAATGCTAACTCAATGAAAAGCAGTAAAATATCAATGAATATAATGCTTATAACTTAAATGCTGTAAAATATGACATAATAAAATATTGAAGTAAAAATAATAAGATTTTAAATAATTACAGTGTACAAGTGTTTGTGTTGAAAGAGAGATTAATATTGTAATACAGAATGAAATAACAGACTACAGGGTTACAATGCAGAATAGATTAAAAAATTTCTATTCTAACCATGAAATCATTGCTGTAAGGAATTCCTCATATCTACTTCACCTCATGTCACAGAATCTCTCAAAGGACATCAGTAACTTCTCTTGGCAAAGTCAACCTCCGACTGTGCATGCCATATGCAGCTGCACAGGTGTTGATTTCAAAAGACTTTCATCAAAGATAGAGTATTTGCACACAAATACATTGTAAACAAACAAAGCTACTTCACCAGTTTAAACGATGAAACTAATCCCTGAAAAAAACCAGGCGATATTTTAGGCCACCATTGTCAATATTGTCATTAATTAAATCGAACTCCATGAAAACATATCTGACTGCATAAGCAACATTTTCAAATTACATCACTAAGATATTACCTACTGGCACTTCACTACTCCAGTGCACTCAAATAAATAAAAAATCTGCACAAGAAACTCAAGCAACCAAAAATAGTATTAGTGCCTACACTCTCTAAGGCAACTATGTGAAAAAACAATAGAATATGACAGAAACCTAAATATAGTGTTTATAGATCTGGAAAAAGCGTTTGATCGTGTGGACAGGAACAAACTTTGGCAAGCTCTAGAAACCTACGTTGTAGCAGGACAACTACTAGATAATATAATAGTGTTATTTAAAAAACAGTCAAAGTGCCGTTAGAACATCGGAAGGTCTGTCAGAATGGTTTCAGGTTACAACAGGTGTAAGACAAGGATGTGTCCTCTCACCACTCCTCTTCATCATATATATGGACAAAATAAATCAGGAAACAACCAACAATAAGGAAAAATCAAATAATAACACAGAGGTAGAAAACTCCAACATCAACGAGCTACTCTTCGCAGATGACCAATGCCTAATATATGAGGATGAAAACCTGTTACAACAGCATTTAACATCTCTAGATAAACGCTGCACAAACTACAGTATGAAAATTAACACCGCAAAAACAGAGGCTATGAGAAAGAATAAGCAAATTAAGACACCCATTAAACATTAAGATCAAAGATAAAGAAATAAAACAAGTAGAGGAATTCAAGTATTTGGGCACAATGTTCACAGAAGATGGAAAACTAGACAGACAAATTGACATGAAAATACAATGTGCAAATGTTGTCACATACCAGCTTTCACCATTGCTAAGACATCCAAACATTTCTATGCCAGCTAAACAAAAAATAATAAATAGCATTTTCATACCAACTTTGTGCAATGAAAGTCAAACATGGAGCCTTTCTAAATCACAATTAAGAAAGATCAATACATGTGAGATGCGATGCTTGAGAAAAGTAACAAACAACACAAGAAGAGATAGAATACCAAATGAAACCATAAGAAAAATGGTAGGAACAAAACCCCGCCAAGAATATATAAAACAACTGCTTAAATGGTTTGGCCACCTGGTCAGAATGAACCCTTACTAATCACCATCAAGGGCGTTCTTCTCGAGTGCATGGAAAAAGACCAAGAGGAAGACCAAGAAGAAGATGGATAGATGCAGTGACAGAGACATGTAACAACAATGGAAAATCACTAATTCAGACAGCTCGAGCAGCTCAAGAACGGCAAATGATATAAACCACGACACCATTTAGGTATTAGTGAAAAGAGAAAATAAGATAAAAGAAGACTCTTTAAGGATGGCATTTTTTTTCAGGAAAACAGCACAGTTTTTGATGCCCGAAGGATGAGCACAAAGTAATGTGCTGTAGATTGATCACAGCTATCTTTAGTTTTACTAAGGCCTGGGTGCCAAAAGGGAAATCCCAGAATAACCCAAATTTGTGATGCCGTCAGCTGTTGCGAGCAAAGTCTATAGCTGACATCATTTTACCAACACTGCCTATGCTTGCAATGCTGAAAACATCACAAACTTTGAATGATTTATTTCAGCCAATAGGCCTATTAATACTATGGTTGGCTATAACTTTATCAAGGAACTTCTAACAACAAAATACTGCTGTAATCTCTGACTGTTATTATTTGTAGTTGATCCCAACTGAACTTGTGTATGTATTTCTCCACAGAGACTAGCCAATGTCAAGGCCAGTCCTAACAGATTTGTTAGTGCAAATTTGGTTGTGAACAAGTTTAAGAATCGTCTAGTCAATATTTTGCCATGTAAGTCTTTTAATTTTTGTACAGTTTAATGTGCTACAGATAGCAAAATTGTGGCATGGTGATTGTTCAAAGAATCCTGGTTTTGGAACACGTTTACTGTCATTTATGTAACAAAATTGAAATTAGGTTAAATCATCATCATCAAGTACCAGGCCTACTGACGTAGGTGATCATGTCTCTCCACAACTTTCGATCTCGCCAGTTCTTTATCATTTCTATTGTTGACCTTCTGCCAAGCCATTCTCTTAAGCTGTCTGGTATTTTCTCTCTTTGCTGCCCTCTATCTCTTCGTCCCTCAATTTTTCCAGTTGTTACAATATATTCCAGTTGTTCTCTTCTCATTAAATGGCCAAAAAATGATAATTGTTTCTTCCTAATATTGGAAATTAGCTCTCTTTTTGCTTTGACCTCTTTCAGAACATTTTCATTACTCTTCTTAGTTGTTCATGGTATTCTCAACATTCTTCTGTAAAACCACATTTCTACAGACTCCAGTGATTTTCGTGTCTGTTGTCCTATTGTCCATGATTCACATACATATGTTAAGACTGTCTCTACATAATATTTAAGAACTCTTTTTCTTGTTTCATTTGTCAAAAATGGATTTCATAGTATCTTCCTCATTTTCTGAAAAGCTGCTTTTGCGTGAGCCATTCTGCATCTCACCTCTTTTGTACATCTTCCATCTGAGGTTAGTAAAGTTCCCAAATATTTAAATTCATTTACCTGTTTTAATATTGTTCCACTTGTCTTTATTCTACACTGAGGTGATTTCTTTTTCTTTGTTGTTACCATTACTTCTGTCTTTTTGCTATTAAAGCTGAGTCCTTTATTCTTGCTTTCTTTCACTATTCTCCAACATTTCTTGTAAATACAAAAATAAAAATGTTCAACTCTAATGTTAAGTCAGTCCTATTATATGGCTGTGAAACATGGAGAATAACAAAAATGACAATCATGAAGATAACAGTCCTTCGTTAATGGATGCTTGTGCAGAATATAAAGATGGAAATGGCAGGACAAAATCACTAACATAAAATTATGGAAAAGTACCAGTGGATAAAGAGATCTAGTGAAAACGATGGTGCTGGATAGGACACATGTTGCGGAAGCCAATGGAGACTATTACACAACAGGTCCTTTTTTTTGGAATCTATCTAATCTATCTATCTGTCTATTGTCCTTTCAAGCCGAAGACGGCACATAGGGCAGAACCACAATCTCAAAAACAGAAATATAGGGCAGAACCACAATCTCAAAAACAGAAACTGTGCGTGCCAAAGTGGCACATATTGCAGAGATCACTGCTTTAAAAATTTTTTTGGAATCCCTTAGGAAAAAGATAAAGAGGAAGACCAAAATATTCTTGGAGAAGACAGATGGAAGCAGAGATGAAGATGATGGGGAAGACATGGAATGATCTTAAAAGAATTACAAGAAATAGAACACCTTGGAATGCGTTTGTTGGGGACCTATGCTCCACAGCGAGTTCAAATGTAGAAGAAGAAGAAGATGTAACAAAATTGCTGTTTGGAAAAAAATATCTTAATATTAAGCCATTTTGTATATAAATCTGTTACATGAAAATGTTATCAAGGTTATAAATCAGTTAAGCATGCAGACATTAGCATCAAATTACAGCTCAAAGATTTTTATCAAGACTTTGGAATGGCTTCACTGCAGCCAGTGCTTTCCCTTATCAGCTCAGCCCCTGTTCCAGCAACCAACAGTGTCCATCCGGATCGTTCATCACAAGAACCAAACATGGACATATAAAATATAAATAAAATTATCATGTTGCTTGGTTTGGTAGAAGCTAAGATGAGAATAGAAAAGAAAAATAATGGTCAAAGATTTAAAAAGTACAAATCTTTTTAAGGTATATAAAATATATATAATATACAAAACAATAAAAGTTAAAATGTTGATAAAATGCACAATTTTTATTTGTTTTGGATTCATATTTATTTAATTTTCAAAGAACAGTTTATTTGAACAAAAACATTTACTGTTCTTCCTTTGACTTTCCTATTTGTCACAATATGTTCTCTCTCCCATTCTCAAAAGAAAAGATAATTGTTTCTATCTTATGTTGGTAATGAGTTTTCATTATTTTAAGTAAAACATCACTATTACTCTTATTAGCTGTCCACATTCTTCTCAAAATTCTTTTGTAATACCACACTTCTGTCGCCTCAAAAGATTTTATTATCTATGGCCCATCTGTCCAAGCTTTACTTCTATAAGTCAGGTCTGGCTCAACATAACACAGAAGAACGCTTTCTCTCACTTCCTGAACAAAGATGGTTTCTGGTAGATCTTAACTTACAGATAAAATAGCATATTTATAATGATGACAATTGATTTATTATTTATCATCATGGATCAACATAAATATACCTTTTTCACCAGATGAAACAACGAGGGTGTGTTTACAACCCATTAGAGGTGTTGATGGCTCCGATTACATTAACGCCAGCTTTATCGATGTAAGTTTCAGACTATTCTATTTTATTTACTCTGTTCTACTTTAGTAAACAGGTGACAAAAAACAATGAAGACCAAAGGAAACTCTAATAATAACAATTAATGGAGAAGACTCAACTATTCTATCTATCTATTGACCTTTCGAGCCATGGCTGGCCCATAGGGCATAGACCCAGATGCTCTTTCTCTTTTTCTAAATTTTTCTTCTAGCAGTCTCAATCCTTACAAAAAACATTTATAAAATCTCACCGTTTGTCACTGTTTTATGCAAGCATCTCGATCTCATTGAGGGAGCAGATTCCTGCTGCTTTTGCCTCTGTGATCAATGTTTTTCTCAATGTCTCTCTGGGTCGGCCTCTTTTCCTCCTGCCTGTTGTTTCCCACATGAGGGCTTGCTTTGTTATACTCAACTATTAGCTTAAGAAAATAAAAACAAGACTTGGCACTGAATCACCAAACATGGAGAATCATGATTTCTGTCCTGTCTTCAGTTTGAGAAGAACTAAATAATTTAGTGAACAACAATCTCAACTTATTGATATTGAATATCAATCACAACTTATTGATATTGAACAGCAATCTCAGCTTATTGATATTGAACAGCATTTTCAACTTATCGATATTGAACAGCATTATCAACTTATTGATATTGAACAGCAATCTCAACTTATTGATATTAAACAGCAATATCTAATAGTGAAAGTTACTATGTCACATGATTTGTTTTAATTCAAAACTGAAAGTATGAGCATCTCATGGAAACAATAAGCATATGAAATATTTTTAACTTCTTTGCACTTTACTTTAGCATTTGGGTAATAAGGAGCTATAATAAAGACAACTGTTGTTACCTATTCTAACTCTGCAGTTATGTTATAACAGATAGATTTACATAGAGAGGAGGGGGAGAGAGAAAGACAGGTAGCAGGCAGACAGAGTGAGTGATTATTGGATAGATAAATGAATGACTGGATGAATATTTGGATGGATTAATGAGCCAGTACATATTATGATACACAGAATTAGAAAGAAAATGAGAGAAGCAAGGAACGGATAAAAACAACTGAATAATAGTGACTGGATAAGACTAGTTGTAGGTTCTTGTTGGAATATAAGACTAGTTGTATGTTCTTGTTGGAATATAAGACTAGTTGCATGTTCTTGTTGGAATATAAGACTAGTTGTATGTTCTTGTTGGAATATAAGACTAGTTGTATGTTCTTGTTGGAATATAAGACTAGATGTATGTTCTTGTTGTAATATAAGACTAGTTGTATGTTCTTGTTGTAATATAAGACTAGTTGTATGTTCTTGTTGTAATATAAGACTAGGTGTATGTTTTTGTTGTAATATAAGACTAGTTGTATGTTCTTGTTGGAATATAAGACAAGTTGTATGTTCTTGTTGGAATATAAGACTAGTTGTATGTTCTTGTTGGAATATAAGACTAGTTGTATGTTCTTGTTGGAATATAAGACTAGTTGTATGTTCTTGTTGGAATATAAGACTAGTTGTATGTTCTTGTTGGAATATAAGACTAGTTGTATGTTCTTGTTGGAATATAAGACTAGTTGTATGTTCTTGCTGGAATATAAGACTAGTTGTATGTTCTTGTTGGAATATACTTGGAATATAAGACTAGTTGTATGTTCTTGTTGGAATATACTTGGAATATAAGGCTAGTTGTATGTTCTTGTTGGAATATACTTGGAATATAAGACTAGTTGTATGTTCTTGTTGGAATATAAGACTAGTTGTATGTTCTTGCTGGAATATACTTGGAATATAAGACTAGTTGTATGTTCTTGCTGGAATATACTTGGAATATAAGACTAGTTGAATGTTCGTGTTGGAATATAGGTCTAGTTGTTATTCTTACTGGAATATGTTTTCTTCAGGGCTACCGCTACAAGAAGGCTTACGTAGCAACACAAGGACCTCTGGCTGAGACCACAGAGGACTTCTGGAGAATGTTATGGGAGCACAACTCTACAATTATTGTCATGCTTACAAAACTACGGGAGATGGGAAGGGTATGTCATGTTTCTGTACCATTTATAGATTGTATTAAAAGAAAGCAATGTCTTCATGTTAAGGTAAAGGGAGTCCTATAACATATAGAGAAGTGAAGACATCACATTTCACTATACTAGTCCACTGCATTTGGAGGTGAGTTTGGGGTAGTGCTCTTCCTTGTTATTACTTACCCCTTCTCAAACTTGGTGAGTTTGGGGTAGTGCTCTTCCTTGTTATTACTTACCCCTTCTCAAACTTGGTGAGTTTGGGGTAGTGCTCTTCCTTGTTATTACTTACCCCTTCTCAAACTTGGTGAGTTTGGGGTAGTGCTCTTCCTTGTTATTACTTACCCCTTCTCAAACTTGGTGAGTTTGGGGTAGTGCTCTTCCTTGTTGTTATTACTTACCCCTTCTCAAACTTGGTGAGTTTGGTATCCATTCCTTTTTCACCTGGACCGACTAGAGAGTATCAAGGTATTTGATCGACATTCATTTTATTGCCAGGCAGCATGTTACCACTAAGCTACTCACACGTCTCTAATGTCTACCAGTACCAGCATTATAGGTTGAGTGTAAGGGAGGACAGTAGCAATAAAACAGAGTACAAAATAAGAAGTGAAAGGCAGAAAATATAATCTAATAATGATAGCTCTGTCATTAATAATAATAATCATCATCATGTACCCTGCCAGTTGGCGTAGGCGATCATGTCCCTCCACAATCTTCCATCTACAGTGCATCGTATCAGTTCTGTTGTTGACTGTTTTCCATGCCATGACACCAAGCTATCCAGTATTTTCTCTCTTTGTCGCCCGCGATCTCTCTTTCCTTTTATTTTGCCAGTTGTAACCAAGTATTCCAACTTTCCTCTTCTCATGATGTGCCCGAAAAATGTTGATTGCTTCTTTCTGATGTTTTTTAAGATCTCCCTTTTTGTGTTTGCCTCTTTGAGAACTTCCTCATTGGTCTTTTTATCTGTCCAGGGAACTTTCAACATTCTTCTGAGAAATCCCATCTCTGTGGCCTCTAATCGTCTTTTCATTTGTTTGTCTACTGTCCATGATTCGCTTCCATAGGTCAGAATTGGTTCTATATAGCACCGATGGACTCTCTTTCTCTTTTTTATTGACATAGATTTGTTGCATAAGATATTTTTCATTTTCTGAAATGCTATTTTGGCACAGGTGCACAGTCACTTTCAGCAGTTCATAAAGTGAGTGTTCACCATTGGTTCCAATAGCTAGCTGGTTGTGTACACACTTAGCTCATCTTTATAAGCTGCTATTCTTACTTTTTTCATGTTTTATTAAAACTGTTCAAGTTTCAATACACCATAATTTGTAGCTATGTCAATTCCAGCATACTAATATTACAAAAAGATAAATATAATTATGAGCATCATCATCTAGTTGTATGACTTTTGCAGAACATTGCTCATCACAGCTCGGCTGAAAGAATCTGTCTCCAGCTAAATCCTCCACTTACTCTGTTATCAAGTTCAAGGTCTCATTGATGCCTAGAGGGCACCTTCTCTTGGTCTGGTTCTGTCTAGTCTTCCTGGAACCATGCCCTCCATTATTGCTCTTTCCAGACTAATTGTGTCTTCTGATGTGGGTGTAATATTTTAATTTCCTCTGTAAAATGTTTTCAAAGTCAGTTATTTTCAATGTTCAGGTCTCCTAATGTTTTCATCTCTCTTTCTCATTATTCTAGATATTCTCTCTTTCTCATTATTCAAGATATTCTCTCTTTCTCATTATTCAAGATATTCTCTCTTTCTCATTATTCAAGATAAGAATATTTCTGTAGCATTTTGTTTTAAATGAACCATTTTTCTCATGATTTCTTTATATATATTTATTATATCACCAACAACGAAGAACTGGAAATTGTCTGGGATCTATAGTAACTAACAATGCAGACTCCCAGAAAGAGACATAAAGAAGATTAGCAACAGCAACACTAAAATTAAACACCAAGGAAGAAGATGTGGTACAATACCAGCAAGACAGTAAAATAACAATTACTGAGGGCATGTATCTTCCCAATAGCAACATGCGGTTGTGAATCATGGACAATCTTCACAAACAGCAAGGAAGAAAATGTATTCATTCTTCATTCTAAATTAAATAAAATGCTACATAAAAATACTTAAGATACTTTGGATAATAAAAAAAAAAAATGAAGGCATTAAAAGATTTAAACATTAAAAAGAACTGGCTTATAAACACCATTCTACAGAGGAAATTAAATTACCATGGCTACACCAAAAGACACAGTGGGCTGGCATGAACAATAATGGAAGGCATGGTTCCTGGGCAACATATCAGGGGCAGACCAAGAAGAAGATGGTTTCAAGACATCAAGGAGACCTTGAACATGACAACAGAAGAAGTAGCAGATCTGGTTAGAGACAGAGATTCTTTCAGATTGGCTGTGGTTTGCAAAGGATGTGCGACCTAATGATGACGATAATAAGAAAGTATTGCTAGAATGATCTATAAGGTTAAAAATATACATCTAAAAGTTATATTGATGAAGAGAAAAAATTCTAGTTAAAATTTTACATTCCAGTCTTTAACAATGTTATTCTGACATTATTTGGTTTTAGGAGAAATGTCATCAGTACTGGCCAAGTGAGAGGTCAGCCAGATACCAGTACTTTGTGGTTGATCCCATGACAGAGTACAACATGCCACAATACATTCTTCGAGAGTTCAAAGTCACAGATGCCAGGGTAATTAATGTTAAAATGGCTTTTTATTTTAATCATATCAACAGCAAACTTATGAATGTTCCTGATGTTATTTATGCTTCTGACTGTCTGATTTAAAAAATAGCGTTATGGGTTAGATGCTCAGTGCTCAACCAAACATGATATAGCAGATACAATAATATAAATTCATAGGACTTCAGATTGTTGAGATGTGATTAATCTGAAACTTTCTTTCAAAGATGAGTGGGCCAGTGCTTCTCCTGGTTATTAATATAACTCTAAATTTGTAGGATTGGTTCCTCGGTAGCCTATTGGGAAAACCACCCGACTGGGCTACCGAAGTTTGGACAACCCGTGTTTGATTTCGGCTGGGAGCAGTGCGAGTGGTACTCGTGGTCAGAAAAAAATACCCCCATGGTCGACCCAGGCAGAAATGGGTACCACGGTATTATCCTGGGAAGGTGAGGAATGTCGCCTCACGAGTTTCGATGCTTGAAGCGACACTATCCAGAAATCTCCTAACACTTCTGGATAGACGGCCGAGCACACATGGGTGGAAACTCGCGTGCTAAGACGCCGGTTCAAGTCTTGTACTTTACCTTACCTTACCTTGTAGGATAAATACCCATTTTGGTGATTGAATTGACCAACATGAGTGAAAAATATATATATAAATACCCAGTTGGTTGTGAACTTGCAACTTCTGTATGCAATATTTTCATTTTATGGAGTTGTAAAATGTGCAGTGGAGATGATATTTTACTGACTGACATTTTCCTTTAATCTTTGGCTATATTTAAAAATGTAGGACACAGTTAGTAGCTAACAAACCCACTGGTTAAAAAAAAAAGTAAAGAGCCTCGTCATGCCAATTGGTATATAGGGAATATGGTGTTAGTGACCATAATTTTTATAGACCTTTGGCACATGATTTTTAGGGTAATATAGTCAGTATTACGTCCATGCAGCTTTACTTTCCCAGAAAAAAAATCCTACCTTTGATTGAGCACTGACATATAACATCCATTTAACCAGTGAAATCAGGAGTAACAAAGGTAGCAGTTTAAAGATAAGGAAAATCTTGGATGTGTCAGGTTGAGGGCATGGTTCAATAGACTCTTTCTCTTGGGGACAGAACCTGGCGATGGATGGGCTCAAGTGCCTGCTGAGTGTTGTATATACTTCTCAGTATACATCAAACTGAACATAGAATGCAGAAAATATAACTCAGTATTTTTTTTTCTAGAATTTTCCTGGGGGGGTGTGGGTCTGTTGTTTGGCATAGATGAAACTTATCAATTTTCACAGCTCAGGTCAAAGGGATGGGAAGGGAGAGAATTGCCCAAAAAGACAGTGATGTGTTTGCCTTTACAAGTAGTTTGACGATGCAAGTCATGGCAGTAAGTAAGGGCAATAACTTGGCTAGAGAATCAAACTTTAACTTATGGGTGCTTTCTCTGTGACTCAAAAAATATGCTCAGGAATGATAAGCTAGGCTTGAAGATATTGGCTGGAGTGTGGAGAGGTAAAGGCTGACAAAAATCTGCTTAATTTTTGTGCCAGGGCATTTGAGTGTAAGAAAAAAAGAAATAGCAGACTTTCTGGGATGGTTGCCGTGGAGAATGGACAAGCAATGAACCAGGATGACATTCTAAATGATCTAAGGAGGCAGGACAAGTGATTTGAGCACTGAATGTAAATCTACAACCCTGAATAGACTAAGAGTATCATGTCAAAAGGAGTGAGGCTGAACAAGAGCACCATATGGAAGCCAAAGAATACTGGTGTACCAAAACTAGAGATTCCACTTGCTACATAGAAGGATATACTGAGAAGGGGTTTTGAGCACTACTGGAGTTGTGCAATGTATAGTGAGGATGATCTGTTGACTAACAAATAAGCTTTGTAACAAGTTGTTGAATATATCAAATCCTGTAGCAGAACTTGATCATTGTCATTGTTTATCCTATATAACCATCAACACCCTTGAACTTGTTCTTTCAGGATGGTCAATCCAGAACTATCAGGCAGTTCCAGTTCACTGATTGGCCAGAGCAAGGTGTGCCCAAGTCAGGAGAGGGCTTCATTGACTTTATTGGCCAGGTCCACAAGACAAAGGAACAGTTTGGACAAGAAGGACCAATCACTGTCCACTGCAGGTCAGTAGTGCTCACTGTCTGTTGTTTCTTGTACATACAGATATTGATTCAGTTACTTATCTACTGCAAGTCAGTAGTGCTCAAGTCAGTAGTGCTCAAGTCAGTAGTGCTCACTGTCTGTTGCTTCTTGTACATACAGATATTGATTTAGTTATTTATCTACTGCAAGTCAGTAGTGCTCACTGTCTGTTGCTTCTTGTACATACAGATATTGATTTAGTTATTTATCTACTGCAAGTCAGTAGTGCTCAAGTCAGTAGTGCTCAAGTCAGTAGTGCCCAAGTCAGTAGTGCTCAAGTCAGTAGTGCTCACTGTCCATTGCTTCTTGTACATACAGATATTGATTCAGTTACTTGTCTCCTACTGGGTCAGGATACACACACTGCCATATCTCTTCTACAAACATTGGTGTGATCCCTCTCTCTCTGTGATCAAGTCTCAATCAGAGTAGGATTCCAGACTCTCTCATGAAGTTAGCTGTCTGTTTAAGCGAATTAGAGTCTGTTAGATCCATTCTTTTTTTGGGGCATGTTAAAAGACACAACAGCCTACTAAAAGTAATATTGGAAGGGAAAATACAAGGTAAAAGAGGCAGAGGCAGACCAAGACTAACATGGACGAGTAACATCAAAAGATGGACAAGTCAATCTATGACAGCCTGCACCATCAAAGCAAAAAACAGTAGAATGACGATCCATGGTAGCCAACCTTCGTTGCGGAGAAGGCACTCAATGATGATGAATGAGATCCATTCTGATTGGATACCTGTTAGAACATTGCACTGTGTTCTGCGCCAGTTGCCCAGTGCATCCGATTTCTGATAGCATTTTATTTAGGTTTGCTTTCATTAGCCTTTTATTGTCCCCAATCTTCCTGCAAGGCAGCAGATTGTCTTTTCTGTAGGGGGATCCTGCCCTTAGATGGTCGGCCCTCGCAGGTTTACGAGCACCATCTGCCCGAGCTTGATGTAGTTATTATCCGAACATATGTAACACAGCTGGTCATCAGACCATCACCATCAAACATCAAACAACAGACTATAAGGTCTTCCAGCAATACAAATTGTGAAATCCCTCCTGACTGACACGAACCTCCGGGAGTCTCCCCGATGCTGACAAGTCATGTACAAAACCCCATTCCGTCTTTCACTAATTAGAGTATGACCGTCCTAGGGATATACAACTATCATGATGACGTAACTCACATATGGGTGTGATTTAAAGAGAGTAAAATTTGTCTTTGACATCTATGGGAAACATGGTATTTATAATTATATTTTTCCGATGACCATTGGTACAATGCAGATGCTGTGCTAACACATTAGAGTAAAGACCATTGGTACAATGCAGATGCTGTGCTAACACATTAGAGCAAAGGCTATTGGTACAATGCAGGTGCTGTGCTGACATCTTAGAGCAAAGACTATTGGTGCAATGCAGGTGCTGTGCTGACATCTTAGAGCAAAGACTATTGGTACAATGCAGGTGCTGTGCTGACATCTTAGAGCAAAGACTACTGGTACAATGCAGGTGCTGTGCTGACATCTTAGAGTAAAGACCATTGGTCATGGAGAGTTTAGAATTTCTGCCCTGTGTGCCATTTTCTGCTTGAAATGGCAATAGATAAATGGATGGATGGATTGATGGGATTCTAATGTGTGGATGGATGAATAGATTGGTAAATTAATGGGAAATGTGGTCAGCATTACACCAGGCCACCCTAGTTTCCCAGGGGACTGATTAGTGTAGTTGTAGAGGGTTTGCTTTTCAAGCTGAATACCAGGGTTCAAAGTTCACTCATCCCCACCAGTCAACCCCACTTGAAAAAAAAATCAGATACGTGGCCATTGGTCAAGGAAGGCCAGACATTTAGGGAGAGTACACAGGGCTGCGCTACCTCAAAAAATATGCCCACATATAGTGGAAGCTCTATACTCAACTCTCCTATGGCAGCAAAAATTCTGCAACAGGATACCTTTAGCTGTAGTTTCCCAGAAAAAAAAATCGGGTAGAGGACGGGTTAACAGCAAAGTCATTTTCATTTTTTTTTAAAAAGTCTCTGAACCCAGACCAGCCACAGCTGTTTTGGATGTGAAAAAATTGGTGTAAATCCTGTAAACAGTAAACATTGACCATGTAAATCCTGTAAACATTGACCACATATGATAGTGTTAATCAGTACTGATATATAAATAATTTGCTATGTTAATGGCTTGTCTTTGTGCCACATATATAAACATATTGAAAATTGTGATTCCCTAGTGCTGGAGTTGGCAGAACTGGAGTGTTCATTACTCTCAGTATTGTCTTAGAGAGAATGAGGTATGAGGGAGTGGTGGACATGTTCCAGACAGTCAAAATGTTGCGCACTCAGAGGCCTGCAATGGTACAAACAGAGGTAAGTTGTGACATGACTAAAGGGACTTTATACACAAACATGTTCTAGTCTATGCTGTAGCAATGGCATGAGCTACAGGATAACAACTTGGTGAAGTTAACTGACCTATATCTAATAGAATATCTAGTAACTGCGGTGATATTAGCCAAACTGTATCAAACAGTTTAATTTATCTACATCATTGACATTATAAGGGAGCCACGATAGCTCAGTGGTTAGTGAACTGGACTACCGAGGACAAGAGGTAGGGTTTGATCCCAACCGACGGCTTCTGGGTTCACCCAGCCTTAAATGGGTTCCTGATTTTTTTCTGGGAAAGTAAAGCGGCACAGTCGTAATACCGACCACATTACCCCAAAAATCATGTGCTGAAGGTCTTTAAACTTTATGGTCACTAACAACATATTCCCTATACGCCACTTGGCATGACGGGGGCTCTTTACTTTACTTTACTATTGACATTATAACTGGATCAAATTAACTAAACAATATCAAATAAATTACCTTTGCAATAGGGTAACTAGGTGGGGTTGGAGAGCTATCTTTACCGCAATATTATATTTTATTTGGGGTCCACTGTGGGGACTTACAGAACTGGAGAATAAATACCACTTGTCTGTAACTAAAAGAGCTTATCCAAAATGTATCAAATAGATTAATTTAGTTACAACATCAGCTTAATGAATGTGTGAAATTAACTGCAGTAATTTAGTAGTAAAATCAAAAGATGGACAAGTCAACCTATGACAATCTGCACCATCAAAGCAAGACAGAGTGGAATGGCGCTGCATGGTAGCCAACTTTGGATGCGGAGACAGCACTCAGTGATGATGAATTTAGCAACAAGATGACTTAAAGAAAACAAATAGATGATGTCAACTTAAAGAAAACTAATAGATGATGTCAACTTAAACAAAACTAATAGATGATTTTAACTTAAAGAAAACTAATAGATGATTTTAACTTAAAGAAAACTAATAGATGATGCCAACTTAAAGAAAACTAATAGATGATGTTAACTTAAAGAAAACTAATAGATGATGTCAACTTAAAGAAAACTAATAGATGATGTTAACTTAAAGAAAACTAATAGATGATGCCAACTTAAAGAAAACTAATAGATGATGCCAACTTAAAGAAAACTAATAGATGATGTCAACTTAAAGAAAACTAATAGATGATGTCAACGTAAAGAAAACTAATAGATGATGTTAACTTAAAGAAAATAGATAAATGATGTTAACTTAAAAAAAACTAATAGATGATGTTTACTTAAAGAAAACTAATAGATGATGTTTACTTAAAGAAAACTAATAGATGATTTTAACTTAAAGAAAATAGATAAATGATGTTAACTTAAAAAAACTAATAGATGATGTTTACTTAAAGAAAACTAATAGATGATGTTTACTTAAAGAAAACTAATAGATGATGTTTACTTAAAGAAAACAGATAGATGATGTTTACTTAAAGAAAACAGATAGATGATGTTAACTTAAAGAAAACTAATAGATGATTTTAACTTAAAGAAAACTAATAGATGATGCCAACTTAAAGAAAAATAATAGATGATGCCAACTTAAAGAAAACTAATAGATGATGTCAACGTAAAGAAAACTAATAGATGATGTTAACTTAAAGAAAACTAATAGATGATGTTAACTTAAAGAAAGCTAATAGATGATGTTAACTTAAAGAAAACTAATAGATGATGTTAACTTAAAGAAAACTAATAGATGATTTTAACTTAAAGAAAACTAATAGATGATTTTAACTTAAAGAAAACTAATAGATGATGTTAACTTAAAGAAAACTAATAGATGATGTCAACTTAAAGAAAATTAATAGATGATTTTAACTTAAAGAAAACAGATAAATGATGATACCAATAACTTAACCATTAAATGATGTTAATGAAACCCATAATTGAATGAAGTTAACTAAAAGATGATTGATGGCTTGAAGATGACTAAAAAATGTTATTTTTTGTGGTTTTTTTGTGTAAAGTTATGTTATCTGTGTTCTGTGGAGCCATAGAAGTGTGATTTTATATGAAAATGTTGAGAATACCAAGAAGCTATAGAGAGTTATAATGAGTAATAAGGATATTCTGAGAGAGGCCAAAGCAAGAGAAAATGTGCTGTCAACATCAGGAAGAAACAATCATTATTTGTAAATATCAAAAGATGATGAATTGGGTGGATACTTTGAAGAAAAAAAAAGAGAGAAACAAATAACGATAAGGGCAAAGAAAGAGAAAAGATAACCAAACAGTCTAAAAGAGTGATTGTTAAGAGCGCAATAACAGAATTGATAAATAACTGAAACATATAGAAAGTTTGGGACGACATGACCACCTATGCCTGAAGACACGGTACTTAATGAATGAGCATTGTGTGGATATACAGATTCTAACTAATAAATTATTTGCAGTCTTCAAATATATGAATACTGACTTATCTTATCTTGTTTTTACTACAGGACCAGTTTCAGTTCTGTTACAGAGCGGCTCTGGAATATCTTGGATCATTTGACCATTATGCTAATTAAGAGGTCATGAACTCCTGCACGCCTATGCTAATTATATACAGAAATCTACAACAAGAGCTCAGGGCCTGAATACATCAAAATTCTTATTTTCATGAAATAATTTTCAGCCTTTTTTTCCATTTTCCCTCATAAATTTAATTAGTTATAAATTTACCTGGAAATTCTGAAAACAACTGGAATTACAATTTTTTGTGAAACTATTCGAAAATAAATTACTGAAGGAGCAGTTTACATGAACAGTTCATGCTTTCATTAAATAGCAAACATGAAATGTTGAAAACTTACATTATTGAATTTGTGATATTTCACCCCAAAAGGAAATTTACAGTTGAATTATTGTGAGCTGTATGAACGGTGAACACAAGTATATGTGATCCTTTGAGAAATGATTTGAAATATTCCAACTGGAAACAGGGGCTTTTCTATTTTTGGAGATGTCCAATATGCACAATGGAAAAGATAGTGAGCACCGACAACATTTTGTATAAACTTGAAGTGTGAAGTGAATATATTTCATGGATTACTTCATGTGTGCAAGGTGTGAATTTATAAGTGTTAAAAATATATAAATTTTTACCTTTTTGGAATTAAGCATTTCAGGATTGGTAAATTGGTTACATTCTTTTGAAAATGCAAATTTTGGCTTGAACAGCCCTGGCGATGATCTACTAATCAATATGTATTTTCATCTTTATTTTTATAAAGTCAATATAATAGAAAGTCTCATATATGAGTATTTGTTTCTACATGGATTTACATACAAGGAGTTCAAAAACAAAGTACATTAAATGCCAAAATATTTACCTTCAGTGCTGACCACCAGATAAAAAATTGTGTTTATTTCGTGCTAAGTGACATGAACATGTGACGAGACACTACAACGACAGCACTTCATATGTGTCATTTAGAAGCACACGTTCTCATCAACAGTTGTGCGCCACAGACCATCACGCAGTTTAATAACAATTTCTACTTAACAAAACTGTGTGCTATGGATGTAAATGGAAGCTGCAAAATCAACACAGAAATGGTTGTCTCCAAACTGTGGTATCACAATTGTGTCCCTTGGATTATTACTTAAATCATGTTTTTTTTCTCATTGATAAATCATTCAACATCCAAACTGTTCTTGCGGAAAATATTTTAAATAACCACCACAGATTCATAATAGTTTATGTGTGTATATTGATAAAGATTCACACACATTTCTTGTGTGACAACAACTGGTTGTGTTGTTTGTTTAGTGTTTATGAACCATGTCATTCATCACAATTGTTACTTTACATGGCTACTTAAATGTCATTAAGATGTCATGGATGTTGTAAATCTGAGAAATAATTATTCCACACTAGTGGTTTTTTTCTTTTTTTTTTCTTAAGCTTTAATTTAGGATGTTAAAGATAATAGTTTGAAACCAACAATATTTTTGTTTATGCATATATTACTCTTTATAATCATATTAACTCATTTGTTGATATTTCTTTTGTTTGTTTACTCAAATGTTGTGTTTAGTTGATCAACAGTCTCAGTTATTGAACAGGACTCCCATTTAGCTGCAAAAAAAGTTGGTCTTTTTCAATTTTTGGAGTAGCTTGTTTATCATTCTAACATGAAGGCAAAACATGCTCCACACATTCATAATCTCATTTTCCTTCCTTATTTGCCTTTCGGTGTCATAATTTCACATATACATAAAATCATATAATTCTCTGACATATACATAAAATCATATAATTCTCTGACATATACATAAAATCATAATTTTCTGACACATACGTAAAATCAGATAATTCTCTGACATATGCATAAAATCAGATAATTCTCTGACATATACATAAATCAAATAATTCTCTGACATATACGTAAAATCAAATAATTCTCTGACATCATCTTCAACATTCATAGAATGTTTATATAATTTTCCACCTATCAAAACTTTTCCAACAATTATGTTATTCTCCTTTGTGCATGATTTGTAGCTAGACATCTATTTTATTTTATATAAATTCCTTCTTACTAAAAGGCCAGAATCCAAATTTATATTTCAAAGAGGACGTATGGCCTCTAAGAAGTAAACTAAGGCATGTTTCATGTCTAGACTTGTTATGTACAAAATATTATAAAGCTCATAATCTAACAGAAAAGAGAACGGGTAGGTTCTTATTTTCATTTTATTTATAATTTAATAAATCTATTGAAATTTTAAAGATATAAAAACAGTAAGCAACCACTGGTAGTGATAATGTATAGATAGAAATGACACTTATTAACCACTGGTAGATGTTACTTTATGTACTTTATGTATTGAGGGGGCCTTGGTAGCCTTGTTGGGAAAACCACCATAGAGTTGTAGTTGGTCATTTGTGAAAGTAGACTTGAGGAAAGATTAATGGAAGAGTTAAACAAACTGCGCAAATAGGTTATTGAGCCAGTGTTGGTACGAGAATGAGTGTACATAAGGATGAGAGATGACAAATTAAAATAGTAATTTTCATTATTTTTATTTTGGGTGTTCCCCCTTACACTATTAGCTCAATTATGATGCCATTACAGTTCGTATTGCAAAGAAAAAGGACAGAGGTGTGTTTCTGTGTTGCTTTTTCCTATTTAATCTAGCATTTCTGCTTTTTTAAATAGACATCTCTACCAGGAATAAATCATAACATTACTTTATTTTCTTAAATATGTTTACAAATATATAAATTACTATTGTTATTGCACATAACTTCTATTGTTGAATTAGATTCACATCAGAGGAGGGGGTATGCTTCGTCTGATCAAATATATTTTCAGTCTGATATGACACCAGAGCACTTCATGTATTGCCACTATAAGAGTCAGTATGAGAGTAAAGTGAGCTATCACGCTTCCTGCAGCAGCTATCACATTTATTTTAAACAAGAGAAGAGAAAGAAAATTGTCATTCCAGACTCAACATATTTTGCAGCAAATAATGACCAGTGGTTATTTAAATTTTTAAATATTGTCGTCGTATTCAACCTTTGTAGTTCACCCACATTTTACATCATCTTAATAACCAGGGCTTGGATTTTTATGACATGTCATATTTTTTCCCTGACATGTATTTTTTAAATCAAAGTTTCATGCCTTTCTGAACACTGATGCAGTTTTTTTGGTCATTTAATGCATATTTTGACCATAATTTAGGTTTAGGTCATATTTTGACCATAATTTAGACCATATTTTGACCATAATTTAGGTTTAGGTCATATTTTGACCATAATTTAGGTTTAGCTCATATTTTGACCATCATATTTTGACCAAATTGGGGTCATAAATACATATTTATGGTTCTATTTGGTCATATCCGTCATCATTTTAGGTACAGTAAAACTTTCACTTAGATGACCCTTTTTTAAGCATGTTTATCATATGCCAGGAAAAAAGTGACCTTTAGCCAAAACACCACACAGAGCAGCAGTACACAAGTATCTTCTTCGCAAGCGGCTTCACTGTTTGAAGTGGAAACAACACAGTCAGACACTTCTTTACTGTGAAAGTAATTGCAGCAAATGAGTAATTAACTGATGTAATATTTCAATCTATTTCTCATTTTTAGGTCATATTTTTAAGGTAAAAAATGCAAGCACATTTAGATGATTAGGTCATAATTGACATTTTTAGGTCATAAAAATCCTAGCCCTATTAATAACAAATATAACTCAGTTAGCTTTATTGGTGAGTCAATGTTTCAAACCTGCTATAGACAAAAGTTTTATAACATGGACACATATTACAAATTCACACTAATGAACTATGAAATACAATTTCTTTTTTTATTGAACTGTGGTTCTTCAAGTGTTTAGTCTTTGTTGTATGTTAACTGAGAATATTTCCTGTAATTAAAGTATTCATTTATCTGTATTAATTTGTACTAGTTATATATAAATATAAAACAGCATAATTTATAAGCCCATATAAAATCATAATGTATAAATTCATAGTGTTGATGTCCTCATTGCACTTGTTTGAGTGCTAGCTTTTGATTTATATTTGTGCAATGTCCATCACAGATTGTGTACTTGACTTCTCAGATCTGTTCTGACCAGTCATAACCTTATGCTTGTCCTGCAATTTCAAAACTGTAGCAACTTTGTCTGTCACCAGCTCCAGACCAAACCTGTCACCAGCTCCAGACAAAATTTGTCACCAGATTTATTTAATATGTTCAGTAAGATGAGGGAGGTGACAAACTTTTTGACTGGGCTTATACCAGGTGTTTCCTATCACCATGAACACACAACATGGTGATAGGAAACACCTGGTATAAGCAACATCCAAGACATTTGTAGACATGGAAAAGCCCAGGAGACAGCGCACATAATCAAATCAACTACAGAATGATTAACAAAAGATTTAGAAGAGGTTATAACTAAAGAAGAGATTGAAGCCATGGGTGATTTTGGAATAAAATTAACAAAAATAGTGAATAGTATCTGCAACAGCGAATATACACCCAACGACCTGCTCAAATCAATATTCATAGCCCTACCACAGAAATCTGGTGCGATTGAATGCGATGTTTATTGCACAATAAGCCTTATTAGTCACATGACTAAGATATTGCTAAGAATCATCATGCGAAGAATGTGAAACAAAATCAGTCCAGAAATTAGTGATGAACGGTGTGGTTTTGTTGGAGGTAAAGGAACAAGCAATGCCATATACATCATAAGATCTTTAGTAGAAAGAGCCATAGAGGTGAAAACAGATCTATACCAAAATTACATAGATTATTACACCAAAGCATTTGACAAAATAAAGCACAAAGAAAAAAATCACATAGAAGGCATAAATGAAGACAGCAAAGATCTAAGAAAATGTTGAGGATACCACGGACAGCTAAGAAGAGTAATGAAAATGTTCTGAAAGAGGCCAAAGCAAAAAAGAGTTAATTTCCAAAATTAGGAAGAAACAATCATCATTTTTTGGCCATGTAATGAGAAGGGAAGAGCTGGAACATATTGTAACAACTGAGAATTGAAGAATGAAGAGATAGAGGGAAGCAAAGAGAAAAGAAACCAGACAGCTTAAGAGAATGGCTTGGCAGAAGGTCAACAACAGAAATGATAAATAACTGTCAAGATTGAAAGTTGTGGAGAGACATGATCAGCTACACCAGCAGGCATGGTACATGATGATAATGAGCAACTTTGAGGAAACACAATGAATGTCAATAAGAATTACAAAAGTATATGTCTATAGAGTAGAATATAAAGGACTATAAATGTATTGTGAAATGTTATGTCATTTCTAAGTTACATATAAAAACAGTAACATTGTAAGATTTTACGTGTTATTTGTTACATGGAATGATTACATCTTGAAGAGCACTGTTCCATGCTTTCAAATAAAGTTATGGAATGAATTGCAGTAAAACTGTACCCAAAACACCGGATCTTTTAAAACTGAAAACAAATATATAAATATAAAAAAGAATGTAAATCAATTATACAAAATATGTTGTTATTCTTTTGTACAATTAATTTGTAACTTCTTTTTTATATTTTGTAGAATTTATTTTTGACCTCTTTTATATTTTCATAATAATCATTGTAAGCTATGAATGAAAAACTGCAGGAATATGTTATCACTATCACATTCACTCTCCTTATTAAGGGCTGTTAACAGACAGGTATAGTATTATTATATAACTGCAGTAACTTTTATAGTGATATTTCTATTGAGGCACATCTTGAGATCATCCAGCCACTGTTTTTAAACTGCTACAGTTTTCTGGTAACAATAATGTAAAGCTCATGTCAGGTCATAAGTAAAAACATCACCTCAATTTTGAATGTTGTCAACCACACCTGCAAAATGGAATCTTGAGCAAATAAAACATCTTATTTATTACATTTTAATTTACTTCATTTATTAACTACTTTAATGACCAATTATCTCATTCTATATATTTTACAAGCTGTTGGATACTCATGAATATTTATTGGGTCAACTCATGAATATTTATTGGGTCACATCTAAATTGAAAATTGAATGAATTGATCACAGAACAAAAACTAAATATGTCAGTTTGATCTGTGGTCTAGTTATGATTGTTAAATACACAGATTTGGAGTATGGGTGATGCTTTGCTGTCTACATTGTTCTGTACACCCTAACTAGGATCATTCCCTGATAAGATTTGTAATCTTATATAAATTAGGTTTCCAATGGAATGAGTATTCTCGAAACAAGTTATTCAAACAAAAATTGTGTGAATACCAGTTACAAGAATAAAGAAACTGTATGTTTAAATGTCCATCTGTAGTTGAAACCAGGTTATGAAATGCACTGATGGGGAATATGGCAAATCTTATATTTATAATTCTATTTGTCTTTTCATGTTAATGAATCTGGGTATACAAAGAATGCCTGGCCATATGTGGGTGAATTTAGTCATGGTTTCTTACAGTTGTCATGTTTTTATAAAATAAAACAGATTGATGTTGTCTTTATCAATCCCTGCATTTATGGAACCATTATTTGGGTTTATTTTTTTTTCTATTACATCACATTTGTTAAGTGAGTTTGAGAGAGAGAGAAAGATAAAGTTGATTGCGACTAAAATTGGTATACATGTACTTACGCCTGCAGTTATTTCTCTGCAGTAAATATAATTGTGTATACTTCATTTACTGATAAGGGTTTCTGTGTCAGGTTTTAATAACATGTGCAAGTTCATCAATTCTTGGTGGCTAGTCAGGTCTTGAACCATTATTTTTGTTCAACATTGGATTAACTGAATGTATTAACTTCTGTCTGTAATAAAAGCAGTGAACTTAATGAAGACTAGACTTTAAAAAGTGAGATATATGAGATACGAGATCATTAACCTGTCAGACTAATCTTTAAGAATTGGGATGTCTGATATAAGAGAATACATTGGGATATGAAATTGTAGGGATGTTATATGTCTAAGAGGAACCAGAACATAAAGCAGCAGGTTTGGTTAGTTCAGGTAAAGAAGAAAAGCAAAGATCCCACCATGCCTTAAATGTGACATTAATATGCTTTTAGTGTTCACATTATTGTTTATATGGCCAGAAGTACATCAGAAAATAATTCTGGTACCCATTTTTGATAGGTGGACTGAGAAGTCTGGACTGAACCTGACCTTGTGTCCACCACAGTAGATTAGTTAATCATTACTCTACCATGATTTACAAAAAGATACAACAAGATGATGTCACTGGATAGGACACATATGGGAAAGCCAAGTGTGAGTTTTACACAACAGACCCTTTTTTTTTAATCCTCAGAGAAGAAGACAAAAAAGGAAGACCATGTTATATACTTGGAGAAGACAGATGGAAGCAGAGAAGAAGAGAATAGAAAAGACATGGAATGATCTTAAAAGAATGGCAAGAAACAGAACAGCTAGGAATGTGTTTGTTGAAGACCTATGCTCCACAGGGAGTTGAAAGTATTTATTGAAGACCTACGTCCCGCAGGGAGGTGAAAGTCAGGTAAAAGTTTAAATGACTAAAACCGACCTTATGTCAGTTATATCAGACGACCACCACTCTCCCATGGTTTAAGGTTAGGTAAATATATCTAGTCTCCATAAAATATGTGCTGAAGACATACAATGGCCCATAAGGTGCATCACAAACTGCTAATTAGTGGCAACAAAAAAAGAATTACAATCTAAAACAGAATTAGAGAACAGATGAATGCAGCACTTGTGTCATTAGCCCCATGACAAATGAATGTTGCTAGGATTTTTTCCATCATTTACAGTAGCCATGGGAGTAGCACGTAGCCAGAATGTCTCTTTCAAACTGTGTGCAACATTGAAGTGATTGCTGCCTTCATCTTATTTTTTTAGGGTGTAATTTTTTCTAAATGAACCAAAAGGAAGACAAAACCCATGATGCAGATGTGGCTCTGTATTTCCAATACTCATATATTTACATTTATTTCTGTCTTTGTTTTCTTTTGTGCTTAAGGTATACCACACAGTCAGTATACTGGGACAACATTAGTATTATTATGTATTTTACCATTACATTAATTTCAATTATAGTAGCTTGTCACCTGTGTTTGCAATATTGTGTATTTGTGAGTGAGTGTGTATATAGTGGTTTCTCACTCAAAGCCTGACCACCAAGTTATGTTTTATGTGAACAAAAAATGGAAAATAATAATCTGATGTGAGCGGATATATCTGAAAGAGTGACTGATTCATTTCACTAATAAACTTAAGTCATGACAAATGATATTTGACTTTATTTGAATTATTTATTTGAAGTAATTTTGACCAATGTTACTATAATTGTAACATTCTCGCAAACAGCAAGGAAGAAAATCAATTCATTAAAAAAATGCTACAGAAAAATGCTTAAGATACTGTGGGTAATGAAAAACAGCAACGAAGACATATTAAAAGATTTAAACATTGAAAAGAACTGGCTTATAAACACTATTCTACAGAGGGAATTAAAATACTATGGCCACGTCAAAAGACACAGCAGGATGGAAAGAACAATAATGGAAGGCAGGTTCCTGGGTGACGCATCAGGGGCAGACCAAGAAGATGGTGGTTTCAAGACATCAAGGAGACCCGGAACATGAAAACAGAAGGAGTGAGAGATCTGGCATGACGCATCAGGGGCTGACCAAGAAGAAGATGGTTTCAAGACATCAAGGAGACCTGGAACATGACAACAGAAGTGGAGAATCTGGCTAGTGGAGATTCTTTTAGATGGGCTGTAGTGAATGCAACGTTCAGTGTGGCAGATGGGCTGTAGTGAATGCAACGTTCAGTGTGACAGATCTGGCAATAAACAGATTCTTTCAGACAGGTTAGAGTGAATGCAACGTTCTGAAAAAGACATGTGACCTGACAATGAGGAATTGTTACATTTGTCCCCTGAAGCTCTTGTAGTTATCTCTATTTTTTCTATTGTTGTAATTGTGACCTATTGTGATATGTTCTTCAACTGTTGTAATTGTGACCTATTTAATTTCCAACCCTTCAGCTTATGTAGCTGTGGAGTCTGTCCTTTTAGTTTTAACCTCTGTCCTTCACTTATTATGACTGTCACCTCTATCCTTCACTTATTGTAACTGTCACCTCCATCCTTCACTTATTGTAACTGTCACCTCCATCCTTCAATTATTGTGACTGTCACCTCCATCCTTCACTTATTGTAACTGTCACCTCCATCCTTCAATTATTGTGACTGTCACCTCCATCCTTCACTTATTGTAACTGTCACCTCCATCCTTCAATTATTGTGACTGTAACCTCCATCCTTCACTTATTGTAGCTGTCACCTCCATCCTTCAATTATTGTGACTGTCACCTCCATCCTTCACTTATTGTAACTGTCACCTCCATCCTTCACTTATTGTAACTGTCACCTCCATCCTTCAATTATTGTGACTGTCACCTCCATCCTTCAATTATTGTGACTGTCACCTCGATCCTTCAATTATTGTGACTGTCACCTCCATCCTTCAATTATTGTAACTGTCACCTCCATCCATCACTTATTGTAACTGTCACCTCCATCCTTCAATTATTGTAACTGTCACCTCCATCCTTCACTTATTGTAACTGTCACCTCCGTCCTTCAATTATTGTGACTGTCACCTCTGTCCTTCACTTATTGTAGCTGTCACCTCCATCCTTCAATTATTGTGACTGTCACCTCCATCCTTCACTTATTGTAACTGTCACCTCCATCCTTCACTTATTGTAACTGTCACCTCCATCCTTCAATTATTGTGACTGTCACCTCCATCCTTCAATTATTGTGACTGTCACCTCGATCCTTCAATTATTGTGACTGTCACCTCCATCCTTCAATTATTGTAACTGTCACCTCCATCCATCACTTATTGTAACTGTCACCTCCATCCTTCAATTATTGTAACTGTCACCTCCATCCTTCACTTATTGTAACTGTCACCTCCGTCCTTCAATTATTGTGACTGTCACCTCTGTCCTTCACTTATTGTAACTGTCACCTCCGTCCTTCAATTATTGTGACTGTCACCTCTGTCCTTCAATTATTGTGACTGTAACCTCCATCCTTCACTTATTGTGACTGTCACCTCCGTCCTTCAATTATTGTGACTGTCACCTCCGTCCTTCAATTATTGTGACTGTCACCTCCGTCCTTCAATTATTGTGACTGTCACCTCCGTCCTTCAATTATTTTGACTGTCACCTCCATCCTACAATTATTGTGACTGTCACCTCCATCCTTCAATTATTGTGACTGTCACCTCCATCCTCAATTATTGTGACTGTCACCTCCATCCTTCAATTATTGTAACTGTCATCTCCATCCTTCAATTATTGTGACTGTCACCTCCATCCTTCAATTATTATGACTGTCACCTCCATCCTTCAATTATTATGACTGTCACCTCCATCCTTCAATTATTATGACTGTCACCTCCATCCTTCAATTATTGTGACTGTCACCTCCATCCTTCAATTATTGTAACTGTCATCTCCATCCTTCAATTATTGTGACTGTCACCTCCATCCTTCAATTATTGTAACTGTCATCTCCATCCTTCAATTATTGTGACTGTCACCTCCATCCTCAATTATTGTGACTGTCACCTCCATCCTTCAATTATTGTAACTGTCATCTCCATCCTTCAATTATTGTGACTGTCACCTCCATCCTTCAATTATTATGACTGTCACCTCCATCCTTCAATTATTATGACTGTCACCTCCATCCTTCAATTATTATGACTGTCACCTCCATCCTTCAATTATTGTGACTGTCACCTCCATCCTTCAATTATTGTAACTGTCATCTCCATCCTTCAATTATTGTGACTGTCACCTCCATCCTTCAATTATTGTAACTGTCATCTCCATCCTTCAATTATTATGACTGTCACCTCCATCCTTCAATTATTATGACTGTCACCTCCATCCTTCAATTATTGTAACTGTCATCTCCATCCTTCAATTATTGTAACTGTCATCTCCATCCTTCAATTATTATGACTGTCACCTCCATCCTTCAATTATTATGACTGTCACCTCCATCCTTCAATTATTGTGACTGTAACCTTTGTCCTTCACAAAGGCCTTCGACACAGTAAACAGAGATGGGCTCTACAGGGTGTTAGAAGACATAGGCTGCCCACCTAAATTACTTAGGCTGATAATTTCCTTCCATGAAGACATGAATGGTACAATCTACTTTGATGGGAGTTCATCAGAGAATTTCAAAGTCAACTAAGGAGTGAAACAGGGATGTGTCCTTGCCCCCACCCTTTTTGGTACATTTTTTGCTGCCCTCCTAAATTACGCCTTCGAAAACAGCTCAGGAGCTATTTACATTCGCACAAGACCAGATGGCTCACTGTTCAACCTAGCACGACTAAGAGCAAAAACCAAAACAAATGTTGCCCTACTTAAAAAATTTTTTATTTGCTGACGATGCAGCCCTAGTCACTCATAATGAAGCCACCCTACAGTCGCTGATCAACAACCTGGTCAAAGCATGTGACCTTTTTTCACTGTTAATTAATGTTCAGAAGACAGTAATTCTAGGTCAAGGTGACATCAAACTTCTATTTATTACTCTAAAAGACCGCCCACTAGAATCAGTACAGAAATTTACATATCTTGGATCCACAGTTACGCAAACCATCTCTCTTGATGAAGAAATAAACTGTCGAATTGGTAAGGCAGTTATGACCTTCGGCAAACTCACAGAAAGGGCATGGAACAACACGAAACTAACACTAAAGACCAAACTCTTAATATATCAAACATGTGTGCTTAGCACACTACTATATGGATCCGAAACCTGGACAACATACTCAAACCAGGAAAAATGACTAAATGTCTTCCACATGCGATGTCTCCACAAAATAACGCACATCAAATGGCAAGACAAAATAACCAACTTAACTGTCCTGCAACGTGCTAAGACCCCAACAATCATGTCGATGCTCAGAAGTCGAAGACTAAGATGGCTAGGACATGTTCAACAAATGGAAGAAAAGCGCATTCCTAGGCAAATACTATATGGTGAACTAATACACGGAAAAAGACAAATCGGCAGACCTAAACTACGATATAGAGATATCTGCAAATCATCTCTGAAAGACTTCTCCATCTGTGAAAATGACTGGCAACATCTGGCAAGTGATCGCACATCATGGAGAACTTGTATAAGGAACGGTATAACATCATTTGAGACTGTGCTAAGGCAAAACTTAGAAGAGAAAAGACTTATGAATAAGGATGGAAAACCCTGTGGATCAGCGAGCCTGACTTGTTCATTATGTGACCGCAATTTTGTCAAAGAGATATCTGCAAATCATCTCTGAAAGACTTCTCCATCTGTGAAAATGACTGGCAACATCTGGCAAGTGATCGCACATCATGGAGAACTTGTATAAGGAACGGTATAACATCATTTGAGACTGCTAAGGCAAAATTTAGAAGAGAAAAGACTTATGAATAAGGATGGAAAACCCTGTGGATCAGCGAGCCTGACTTGTTCATTATGTGACCGCAAGTTTGTCAAACATTGGTAGAATTAGCCATGAGAGAAGCTGTTCGACAAAAACAATACCTCAAAAAATACACAATAGCCTCCACTAGACCGTCTGATAAGACAAAAAGGGCCATACAATACGAACCATTGTCCTTCAATTATTGTAACTGTCACCTTCATCCTTCAATTATTGTGACTGTCACCTCCATCCTTCAATTATTGTGACTGTAACCTCCATCCTTCAATTATTGTGACTGTAACCTCCATCCTTCAATTATTGTGACTGTAACCTCCATCCTTCAATTATTGTGACTGTAACCTCCATCCTTCAATTATTGTGACTGTAACCTCCATCCTTCAATTATTGTGACTGTAACCTCCATCCTTCAATTATTGTGACTGTAAGCTCCGTCATTCAATTATTGTGACTGTAACCTTTGTTCTTTAATTATTGTGACTGTAACCTCCATCCTTCAATTATTGTGACTGTAACCTCCATCCTTCAATTATTGTGACTGTAACCTTTGTCCTTCAATTATTGTGACTGTAACCTCCGTCCTTTAATTATTGTGACTGTAACCTCCATCCTTCAATTATTGTGTATAACCTCCATCCTTCAATTATTGTGACTGTAACCTCCATCCTTCAACTATTGTGACTGTAACCTCCGTCCTTCAATTATTGTGACTGTAACCTCCGTCCTTCAATTATTGTGACTGTAACCTCCGTCCTTCAATTATTGTGACTGTAACCTTTCTCCTTCAATTATTGTGACTGTAACCTTTGTCCTTCAATTATTGTGACTGTAACCTTTGTCCTTCAATTATTGTGACTGTAACCTTTGTCCTTCAATTATTGTGACTGTAACCTCCGTCCTTCAATTATTGTGACTGTCACCTCCATCCTTCAATTATTGTGACTGTCACCTCTTCCTTTAATTAATGAGATTATCACCTCTGCCAATTAATTTTAAACTGCTTATACTTTTGAGTAGATCTGATTTTATAACAAAAGTGCAGAGGTAGATCAAACTGCCATCACACTCATTAAAGTGCAAAGTGTAGTACCCCAGACAGTCTTCACAATAACTGTACAATATATGTAAAATAATATGTGGGGCTGCAAGTATAGCTGCAGCAAACATATAAAATAAACATAACTTGGTATGGAGCAGTTAAACTTACAGAATTATCAGACAGATTATGACGTTTCTGCGAAAGCTTCCATCAGTTATAATAAACAAACTATACACATTAAACACATAAATCCAAGCCAGAAAACACAACACAGATCTAAAAAAATGGCAGAAAAAGATGGTGTGTCTATATGTGTTATATTAGATCACATTGTCTTCATATCTTTCCTAAGGTTCGAACTATATTAGATCAAACTATACCACACTTTGTCAATCTGAGGTCTGTAAGAGTTTGTATCTCTAGTGTTATTTCCTTGTTTGACAGCAGTGCTGACATCTGTCTGATGATTTGACAAGTTTTGTTGCACCTGAGTTTATTGAGATATTTGCGGGTCATCATCATTGCACTCCGAACATGTCCATAGGTGCAGATCTCCTCCTCAGCGTGTCACGCAGTAACTAGCAACTGACAACTCCAGTTCTGTGTTGGTTGATAAGTCTTCTTATACGCCCACTAAGTTTCTCGTTTCTGGCTATGCCCATCTTAACTTCAATCTCTTTCATCCGAAGGAGTGACGTGGACTCATGGTTGTCAAAGTCCTGTACCCTTCCCACATCTCAGGGGACATTGATGATGCCTGCTCGATCTATTGGTTGACCGTCTTCAACGACAGTGCAACTAGCTAACCCATCCGCACTTTCATTTCCCCGCACTATCTTGAGTCTGGAGCACTGGAAACCAATTGGGAATGTTTCAACAAATAAAACAAGGTGTTAGACAAGGTTGTGTGCTGTCACCAGATTTGTATAATATTTATAGTGAGATTATTTTAAGATCCATAAGGTGAATGCCTGGAATAACAATTGGAGGTCATAATATAAATAATCTAAGGTATGCTGATGATATAGTCATAATCGCTAAGAGTGAAAATGAGTTACAAGAAATGTTAGACATTATAGTGAAAGAAAGCAAAAATAAAGGACTCAGCCTTAATAGCAAAAAGACAGAAGTAATGGTAAGTAACAACAAAGAAAAAGTCATCACCTCAGTGCAAAATAAAGACAAGTGGAACAATATTAAAGCAGGTAAGTGAATTTAAATATTTGGGAACTTTGTTAACCTCAGACGGAACATGTACAAAAGAGGTGAGATGCAGAATTGCTCAGGCAAAAGCAGCTTTCCAAAAAATGAGGAAGATACTATGCAATCCATTTTTGACAATCGAAACATGAAAAAGAGTTCTTAAATGTTATGTAAAGTCAGTCACTGTGACCTTCCAGTCATGTCGTAAGAGGCGACTAAGGAGGTTGATCGATGGCATGACAGGCTGTCATTGTAAAAAGTATTGTTATGGAAACAGCACCATATATTTTAGAGCAGTGATCTCTGCAATATGTGTCATTTTGGCACGCAAGGTTTCTGTTTTTGAGATTGTGGTTCTGCCCTATGTGCCGTCATCGGCTCGAAAGGACAATAGAAAGTCAGTCTTAACATATGGATGTGAATCATGGATAATAGGACAACAAACAAGAAAATCCCTGGAGTCTGTAGAAATGTTGTTCTACAGAAGAATGTTGAGAATACTATGGACAGCTAAGGAGAGTAATGAAAGCATTCTGTAACAGGCCAAAGCAAAAAGAGAGCTAATTTCCAATATTAGGAAGAAACAATCATCATTTTTTGGTCATGTAATGAGAATAGAACAACTGGAATATATTGTAACAACTGGAAAAATTGAGGGACGAAGAGATAGAGGAAAGCAAAGAGAAAAAATACCAAACAGCTTAAGAGAATGGCTTGGCAAAAGGTAAAAAACAGAAATGACAAATAACTGTCAATTTCGAAAATTGTGGAAAGACATGATCACCTACGCCAGCAGGCCCGGTACTGATGATGATCTTGAGTCTACTTCTGCTACTAGTGAATTCTCATTTGTCTTTAGACTTCATGGACATTTAAATACTGCCACATATTTTAATTAACATCTTCATTATGTTGATTGCAAATTTTGGTATGAACAATTAAAAGGGTTAATTATTTATAATTCTTCATAATCGTACAGAATGCTGTCACAACAGATAACATTAAAGAACATCAATCTGATTATACAAATCTTGTCATCAACAAACAACATATTAAGCAATATTATACACAATGTGATATGTGGATCAATAAATTATGAATTGCACAGATTTCAACATTGCTAAGAGAAAATAATGACATAGTTATGTCATTATCATATTTGAAATATTTTTGTATCCACAATTAATTTAAGAAATCCTAAAATTATTTGTATCATATAACCAGCCCATTCCCACTGAAATAAAAATAAACTAAAAAATACAGTCAACAAGTTCAATGATTATAAACCTTAAAAATACAAAAATGATGGTGCTGAAGTTAGAAACATGAATTAGGACAAGATAAACAAACAGGAAGTTAACAGTAACAGATATTTTCAGATACCTGAAGTGCGTTGTATCACTAGATACAATCATCAATGGGGACGTTAATATAATGTTGAAAACAGCTGAATGACTTTTGCTAATCTATAACATTTTGAGATATTATTACAATAGGTAGAATTGGATGGAAAGAAAATAAAACAAATGAGTAAGTCTTAAAACAACTAAAAATGAAAAGAGAACTACTAAAAACAATTAAAAAAAGACATAAGAGATTTTTGGGGCATGTTAAAAGGCACAGAAGCCTACTAAAAGTAATCTTGGAAGAGAAAATACAAGGTAAAAGAGGCAGACCAAGACTAACATGGACAAGTAACATCAAAAGATGGACAAGTCAGCCTATGAAACCTGCACCATCAAAGCAAAAGATAAAGTGGAATGGTGCTCCATGGTAGCCAACCTTTTGTAGGCTGGAGAACAAAAGAAAATGAAGTAGCAGCATTGTCATCATTACATACAATCTACATGAGGAAACCTCATTCCAACATTCTATCTAGACAAAATCAGCAAGCAAGAAGTTGCAACAAGGAGAAAATGGACATTATGATTATAAGAAGATGTTGGGCCTCGTAGGCATTGTGCTCAAAATAGATACCGAGACCATGACAAGAGCTTCTGTGCCTTGAAGCACCATGGCAGGTTGAATAAGAGGCAAATATATGTCAATTATATCGCTCGTGCGCTGCCGGGGCCCGAAAGGGGAGTAAAGGATAGCGGCGCTGTACCCTACCAGGCATGTTCATAAGAGGCGAGAAAGGAGGCTTGGGCATGAGACTGGCTATCCCATACTGTAAAAAAAATAAGCCGAAAAAACTTCACAAACATGGACAAGTGTACCAGTCAAATACCAGTGGATAAAGAGATAGAGCGAAGATGATGGCGCTGGATAGGACACACACTACGAAAGTCAACTGAGAGTATTACACAACAGGCTCTTTTTTGGTATCCCCAGGGGAAAAGACAAAGAGGGAAACCAAGGAATTCTTGGAGAAGACAGATAGAAGCAGAGATGAAGATGATGGGGAAGACATGGAATGATCTTGAAAGAATAGCGAAAAACAGAACGACGTGGAAAGTGTTTTTGAAGACCTATGCTCCACTGGGAGCTAAAATAGGTAGAAGAAGAAGATATGACAATTGTGTGGACTGACGATGTAGTAAATAAAGCCTCTGTGATTTTATTAACTAGAGATGTCAACATAAGGGCATGGAAAGCCCAGTATGGATAACTACATTCTGAAAAAGCCAGTGATTTTTCCTTGACCTTTAATTTGAGGCAAGAGGCGTCTCCTACACGATATGCCTGTCTTCCTGGAACCACCTAATGTGACATTTTGACTAGAAGTCTGCTTCGATGTTTTTGGGGATGATTCTATGGTGTTTAAGCTGAGCTTTGCCTTTGGCATATGCTGTGATGGTGAGACAATACAATTTTCTTTTTCCACGGATGAAGCGGCGGGTCTTTTGTGCCCCTTGCTCTTGTTACACTGTTTGACTTTATTTCTAACATCTGATAGGGCTGAAATGTCATTGCTTGTATGAGTAACTTTGCACGATTCCTGCTCAGCTCTTGGATGAATTACGGTCTTGCTGCCAAAGAAACACACAAAAAACCTATAATTTTATCAATTCACATGACAAACAAAAAATAAACAACATGGGTACAACAGAATAAACAGTATTGTATTCATCATCAGGTTGCATGTCCTTAGCAGAACATTGCATTCATCACAGCTAACTAAAAAGAATCCCTATCTCTAGCCAGATCTTCCAATTCTTCTGCTGTCATATTTAAGGTCTCTTTGATGTCTTGAAACCACCTTCTTCTTGGTCAAAGTACCTTGTGTTCTTTATAACAATGATTACTTTATTTCTGCCTTCGAGGATAACTCTGCTAGCACTTTGCAACACAAATTATTATGCGATTGATGGGGAGTTTCATAAAATGTTGTAAAAAAATTACATCAAAATTCCCTGTTACTATTGCATGTTTTTGTTTTTCTAATAACAAAAGAACTACTTGGACTAATAATTTAATATACCGTTTATTGTTCTGTGAAGTTTCACCCTGACAATATTCAATTTTAAGTTAAGAAAAAAAAAAAGTTTTAAACAACTCACCATAGATCATGACCATAGCCAGTAAAAAGTCAGAGTGGCCTACATATTTAAACATGACTATGAGAAAACTATGCGTTGCACAGAAATTTAAAAATAACCATAATAACTATCTAGGTCACAGGTCATTTACATTTCAATGGTATCTCTGAAGTAGAGCCTGTTTTGGAATTATTTTGTTGTCTCTTCTCAACACACAACCAACATATGTCCTTCTCTTCTTGTCTCTTCTCAACACATGCCCAACATATGTCCTTCTCTTCTTGTCTCTTCTCAACACATGCCCAACATATGTCCGTCTCTTCTTGTCTCTTCTCAACACACACCAAACATATGTCCTTCTCTTCTTGTCTCTTCTCAACACATGTCCAACATTTTTCCTTCTCTTCTTGTCTCTTCTCAACACATGTCCAACATTTGTCCTTCTCTTCTTGTCTCTTCTCAACACATGTCCAACATTTGTCCTTCTCTTCTTGTCTCTTCTCAACACATGTCCAACATTTGTCCTTCTCTTCTTGTCTCTTCTCAACACATGTCCAACATTTGTCCTTCTCTTCTTGTCTCTTCTCAACACATGTCCAACATTTGTCCTTCTCTTCTTGTCTCTTCTCAACACATGTCCAACATTTGTCCTTCTCTTCTTGTCTCTTCTCAACACATGTCCAACATATGTCCTTCTCTTCTTGTCTCTTCTCAACACATGTCCAACATTTGTCCTTCTCTTCTTGTCTCTTCTCAACACATGTCCAACATTTGTCCTTCTCTTCTTGTCTCTTCTCAACACATGTCCAACATTTGTCCTTCTCTTCTTGTCTCTTCTCAACACACACCAAACATATGTCCTTCTCTTCTTGTCTCTTCTCAACACATGCCCAACATTTGTCCTTCTCTTCTTGTCTCTTCTCAACACACACCAAACATATGTCCTTCTCTTCTTGTCTCTTCTCAACACATGCCCAGCATTTGTCCTTCTCTTCTTGTCTCTTCTCAACACATGTCCAACATTTTTCCTTCTCTTCTTGTCTCTTCTCAACACACACCAAACATATGTCCTTCTCTTCTTGTCTCTTCTCAACACATGCCCAACATTTGTCCTTCTCTTCTTGTCTCTTCTCAACACACACCAAACATATGTCCTTCTCTTCTTGTCTCTTCTCAACACATGTCCAACATATGTCCTTCTCTTCTTGTCTCTTCTCAACACATGTCCAACATTTGTCCTCTTCTTGTCTCTTCTCAACACATGCCCAACATTTGTCCTCCTCTTCTTGTCTCTTCTCAACACATGCCCAACATATGTCCTTCTCTTCTTGTCTCTTCTCAACACATGCCCAACATTTGTCCTTCTCTTCTTGTCTCTTCTCAATACATGCCCAACATTTGTCCTTCTCTTCTTGTCTCTTCTCAACACATGCCCAACATTTGTCCTTCTCTTCTTGTCTCTTCTCAACACATGCCCAACATATGTCCTTCTCTTCTTGTCTCTTCTCAACACATGCCCAACATATGTCCTTCTCTTCTTGTCTCTTCTCAACACAAGCCCAACATATGTCCTTCTCTTCTTGTCTCTTCTCAACACATGCCCAACATTTGTCCTTCCCTTCTTGTCTCTTCTCAACACATGCCCAACATATGTCCTTCTCTTCTTGTCTCTTCTCAACACACACCCAACATATGTCCTTCTCTTATTAATTATAGATGAGATTAAATGTGAAAAAAAGTAGCTAATTAAAAAAATATTAGTCATTTTTTCCTTCTAATTTTTTTTTTGCTATGACCAGGGAAATTCCCTTGGTCGTCGCTGACATTAAACAACCCTTTGTGACTCAGGAAACACAGTGAATAATGTTATGAGGTAACAGAACATACCGACAGACTTACTGCAACCATATCAATAGACATTGTAAAACATCTAATCTATGAGGTGAAACTCAGGTCACAAATCAACCTTTTGCCATGAATTTTAAGTCCCTCTGATTTGCCTAGTGTGAACACATGGCTGTGTGTCAAAAGTTCAGAGAAATGACTATTTTTAGAGCACCTAATGTTACATTTAAGTGGTAGCAAGTTTTACTATGGTATCATAACTAGGAGAGTTACAGATAGGTATCATAATCTAGGGTTAAGAGAGTAGCTGTCATAATAATTTAGAAGACAATAGACAAGATCATCATTTATTTTGAGGTGTAGTTTCCTTCAGACTCTCCAGCCCCTATCTTTCTTCCCGTATTTTGAAATTACACAGTCTTACTGGTAAATATGTTTTCTCTGTCTTCTTTGAAAAGATTTCACAGAATATACTAAAATTGCTAACCTACCTAAGTTTTGTTTTCATTAGTTTTATTGGCAATCTATTTACTTCTTGTTTTCTGTTTTAATACGTCCTGCTCCTGGTAAAGATCTACTGATTAAAGTGTTGATTTAGTCTGTTAGTATAATCATATGTTGGTCATATGTTGCCCATGTGATGAGAGGAGACAACAAGTGAGATCTCAAAGCAGGCCCTCAAATTGGAACCAGAGGATAAAAGAGGCTGAACTAGTGAAATACTAAAAAGAACAATGAGGGGAGAGGCCACAACAGGCATCAGCTGCCTTGCCAAGACTGAACAACTCATCTAGAATAGAGTCATGTGGCGAGATATAATGTGGGTCCTGTGCAAGGTCTGATGATAATAAAACTCATCAGACACAGAGAGTCTGCAATTTCTGTCCCACGTGCCACCTTCAACTCGAAAGGAAAATCGATAGATAGATAATCATATAAGGTGCTGAATACTTCATATATTTTTTATTCACTTGAATTAACTGGAATATATACAGATCTATCTATCTATTGACCTTTCGAGCCGTAACCGGCCCATAGGGCGTAGACCAAGATACACCTTCTCCTATATGAATTTTTGTTCTAGCAGTTTTTTTTAAAGATATTTTATCAAATCTCGCCATCTGTCTCTGTTCTGTGCAAGCAGTTCTATCTCATTGAGGGAGCCGATTCCTGCTGCTCTTGCCTCTATACAGATAAAGGATGTTTTTTAACATGCATAATTTTGCAGACGCAGGTATAGGAAGTTTTAACATGAAGAAGATTACAAACACACAGCCACAGAATATAAGTTAGCATGAAGAAGATTACAAACACACAGCTACAGAATATAAGTTAGCATGAAGAAGATTACAAACACACAGCTACAGAATATAAGTTAGCATGAAGAAGACTGCACAGAAATTTACAGAATAGAATATGAATTCACACGGTTTCATACACTGATATAGAATATTTCATACACTGATATAGAATATTTCATACACTGATATAGAATATTTCATACACTGATGTAGAATATGAATTAACAGAGAGAAGATTTCATACACTGATATAGAATATGAATTAACAGAGAGAAGATTTAATATAAAGATATAGAATATGAATTAACAGAGAGAAGATTTCATACACTGATATAAAATATGAATTAACAGAGAGAAGATTTAATATAAAGATATAGAATATGAATTAACAGGAACAAGAAGCAATAAAGAAGCATACAGATACAATAAAGAAGCTTGAATTAAAAGCAACAAGACATTGAAGGCTAATATTTTTGTAATACTGGTATATATCAGCATTATCATCATCTTATCAGTGCCATAAAACATCATATAAGGCTCCAGAGGACCCTGACAAGTCCTTGTTCTGAATGAGTTTCTCAATCTCAATAAGAGTATTGGTGCTTCCTACCCTATCTGTTCTTTTAAGTGTTACTCTTAGTTTCTCTTGAGGTCAGTCTCATTTTCTTTTCCTGTTGTTTTATAATAGAGAGCTTGCTTTGTTACATCTCTATTTGTTTTTTCTTCTAATCACACGGCCAACATATGTCTACTTTTTTTCCTTGATAACAAAGTTTCTTTTATGATTCCACTATTCAACCCTAATCTTGAATTTGCTCCACCAGAAAAAAAATATAATAAGTATAAGAACAGATAACACTCTCTTAATATTATATAAGAGAAGCTATATATCTGATCCAAAATGATAGAACATCATTATATACAAGTAACAGTTTAAAATTTGGCTATTTGTAAAGAGAAAGTTTATATTATTAATTCAACATTATAGACACATGTAATGTACCTTGGCAAAACTTCTATAGAACTCATTGTTCTTTGTGTGAGCAGCAGTTCCAAGCTATGATCACTGTCAACACTTAGGGCCGCAGAAACCTGCAGATAGAAGTATCAACCAAACTCTATACCAAACTGTATCAGTTTTTTGTCAGTTAAAGTCTATGATTATATATTATCATTTCTATTTATAAAAATTAATACACTGATGCTTGAAAGAAATGAAACAATTTAAAATGATGGTGCTTATTCAATGTTTGTCATGTAATGAAAGTGACATTTTAGTCATTCTTGGTTAACAAGTAAAATGGTATCTAAGGCACTTTCATTAAATTGTTTGCTGGTATGAAAAAAATATATATAAGGAACTTGGCACAAAAGACATAACAAATAACTTTCAAGAATAAACAAAAATGAGAGAAATAAGAAACAAGAGGAAAATTAAACGGACCTTACAATATATTTCGATTGAGAGCACTTGACGAGAAAACTACCAAAATGCTCTTATTACTAGACAAACTTCTAGTTTTATGATCTTTTATCTTGATAAAATAGGTCAGAGCATGAAAACAACATGCTAAAATATAAGTTATATAATGATATTTTAGTCTTTAGTTCAAACTAGAATTACCATAGTTAGGACATTACTACATACACTGTCTCCCATTCCAGCAACCAAGGAAGTGTTTACTATCTCCTCCTGTCCTGTATCAATTAAACTTGCAATCTCTTCTGTTGAAGATGCTTTTCCTGCTTTCACCCCGTTGTGACACCCTGTTGCACCATCCCTCTGGCGTTTATATTTGCTCATAGCTAACTATCTTATCATCAAAAGAAAAAAACAAACATATCAGCAGTCCATTACAAGAGTCCATGAATATGTTGCCGGAGGTTTCCTGTCAGGGTGTCTAAATTCAGTGGTGGCATCTGATGGAGCTAACGAAGATGATAGTGTCTACACATCAGGAGAATGGTAGTCTTAGTTTAGTGTAGTTAACAGATCCTCTTCACCGTACAATGGACAACTCTATTGTGCTCAGATCACCTCCCCAGAGTGAAGCCTGCACGCCAAACATCAGGGAAGGCATTGAAGATGGCTTCAGCTCAGATGCACAAATTTCATAGCACTTCAAAGACTTTGACCTCAACCTTTCTAGTCACCTCTTACAGGGACATGTGTGGCAGGTGAAAATGGCTCTATTTTCCTTTTCCCTGACAGTGTTCAGGTAGCCAAACTCACCAAATGTTTTACTTAATATTCACAAACTGGCCTAAGAAGTCAGAACTTACAAAATTTTGATTAGATCTGGCAGTAAAACAGTGACGACTGCCCACACCATTATTTTCACAACCTTCTTTTTCTGTAACATCCATTATTGATGGGGACCTGAAACAGGACAAAACTGATATTATACAAATGAATTAGGAAAAAAAGGTAAGAATGAAAAAAACATTAAAGCAAAGAAATTTTCATGATATTAAAATCAACTTTACAAATTTAGTACCAGTAAAGATAATGGATAGGAACAGACAGACTAATGAAATTTTAAGATTTGGAAAGCGAAAGCTAGCAATGTTAATTTCCCATCATTAATGAAGATATATATATATATATATATATATATATATATATATATATATATATATATATATATATATATATATATATACACACACACACACACATTAACATATTTATATATGAAGTTTTAGTATCAAGAATGGAATGGTTATTGTGATTTCACATCAGTGTTCATTACTTACCTGTCAAACTTCCCAAGTGTATGAAAAGTTTTAAAAAATATTAGCACCTAACTTACAGATTTAGAGAAAGGTGATTAAAACATGAAATATAAAATAGCACTTGCTTACCTCACCTCCAAATGTGGCTTTGTAATGTTAAAACAGGTAACAGTTATGACATTACTGAGCTAAGTGACATATAAAGGTATGCTGCAATCTAATTGTTATTACTGCATTCCTAATATTCGGATACAAAATTTCAATCAGATAATTGTGATTTGACAAGGAATATGAAACATTCATCATTATTACCTGAATAAGGTAAGAAGGCATGGAAATCGTGTGGGTGATGAAGATGAAAAGGAGATATCGTTCATCAAAAGTAGGTCCATCTGTGACTCGGACAGGGCAGTTTTATCCAGAAATTGCTGGATCACTAGTCGACACTTTTGGCCCAACATTTTGCTCGCACTGGAAACTGCCTGGAAAGGAAACCAGGTCATTTTAGTTTCAGCATTTGTTTATAAGAAAATAAAAAGTCAGTAAACAAAACCCATGTTGCAACCAAAGACTTGCTTCAGGGAGGGGCAAGTAATGCATACTAGAACATATAACACATAGATAATATAGTGAATGAGAAATAACTTTTCTAATATTTGTTTGTCTTATAGAAGAATGCCTTTGACTGCAACACAGAACTAGTTTATGGTGGTGACTTTTTATATGGTAGAGCTATAAGAATATCTTCAGTAATAAAGAAAAGACGATGGTCATACGTTGGACATGTGATGAGAAGAGATAATAATCGAATAGCAAAGCAAGCCCTCATATGGGAAACAACAGGTAAAAGAAAAAGAGGAAGACCCAGGGAGACACTGAGAAGAACATTGATGAGAGAGGCAAGAGCAGCAGGAATCGGCTCCCTCAATGAGATAGAACTGCTTGCACAGAACAGAGACAGATGGCGAGATTTGATAAAATATCTTTAAAAGAAAACTGCTAGAACAAAAATTCATATAGGAGAAGGTGTATCTTGGTCTACGCCCTATGGGCCGGTTACGGCTCGAAAGGTCAATAGATAGATATAAGAATATCTACTCTGTTGTTTTTTGAAATACTTTTTTTTTTGGTTGTTGTATTTCACGTGTCACCTACTTTACCCCAGCCCCACATATCTATACCCATCCCATTTAGTCCACATGAAAATTAATTTATGATCAAGAATGAGTTACTGGAAATAAAAATTAATTTATGATCAAGAATGAGATGCTGTATATACAAATTAATTTATGATCAAGAATGGGTTACTGTATATAAAAATTGATTTATGATACAAATGTGTTACTGTATATGAAAATTAATTTATGATCAGGAATGTGCTAACCCATATGAAAGCAAGTTTATGACAATAAATAAATTATCCACATAATGATTATTTGATGGTCCCTGTTGAATTCTGTTTCCTAGAGATGAATCTATATTCTCCTTTTGCTAGAATATGATGATTTACTTATGGAATTTATAAAAGCACTTGATTTGCAGATCTCATGTTAATTAGGCACTAAACAAAATAATGCTGGTGGCTGGACTAATATTTTATATTTCTAAACGTTAGTGCCAGGCAATGTATACAGAAATTAGTTTATTATGTTTAATTTATTAGGAGCCATGATAGCTCAGTGGTTAGTGAACTGGACTACAAAGGGCAAGAGGTCAGGTTCGATTCTGACCGATGGCTTCTGAGTTCACCCAACCTTAAATGGGTACCAGATTTTTCTAGGAAAGTAAAGCAGCACGGGCGTAATACCGACCACATTACCCCAAAAATAATATGCTGAAGATCTGTGAAAATTATGGTCACTAACACCATATTACCTATACGCCACTTGGCGTAACGGTGCTCTTTACTTACTTTTTTATGTTTAATTTTTGGTTAATTTTAACAAACACATAATTTAATAAAGAGTAATCCTTGCAGAACAGCTCAAGCCAAAATAGCATTTCAGAAAATGAAAAACATCTTATGCAACAAGTCTATGTCAACAGAAATGAGAAAGAGTGTTCACTGGTGCTAACTATAGCCAATTAAGATCTAGGAAAGAAAATCATGGACCGTATTTAAATAAATTAAAAGATGAATAGAGACTGGGAGCCGCGATAGCACAGTGGTTAGTGAACTGGACTACAAAGGACAAGGGGTAGGGTTCGATCCCAACCGACGGCTTCTGGGTTCACCCAGCCTTAAATGGGTACCGGATTTTTTTCGGGGAAAGTAAAGCAGCACGGGCGTAATACAGACCACATTAACTCAAAAATCATGTGCTGAAAGTCTGTAAAATATAGGGTCACTAACACCATATTTCCCTATACGCCACTTGGCATGATGTGGGTACTTTACTTTTTTTTACCTATGATTAGAGACTACAGAGATGGGATTTCTCAGAAGAATGTTGAAAGTTCCCTGGACCAATAAAAAGACCATTGAGAAAATTCTCAAAGTGGCGAATACAAAATGGAAGCTCCTAAAAAAACATCAGAAAGAAACAGTCAACCTTTTTTGTGCACATCATAAGAAAAGAAAAGTTGGAATACTTGGTTACAACTGGTAAAATACAGGGAAAGAGAGATTGCGGCGAACAAAGAGAGAAGACACTGGACAGCTTGGTGTCATGGCATGAAAAACAGTCGACAACAGAAGAGACACAATGCACTGTGGATAGAAAAATATGGAAGGACATGCTCGGCAACACCAACCAGTATGGCACATGATGATGCTAAATCCTTGACAAATATCTAAAAACTTACTAATGCACTCTCACCTGATCATGTCTATTCCTTTCTGGTGACTCCATTTCATGAATGATTGTGGATAATGTTCCATGAATTTTCTCTGAAACTGGCAAAACAAGTCTGCCTGGGAACTTTCCACTTTTACAGTGAACCAGGTTGTTTTTTATCACATTTACTACTCGAGAGCATGCAACACTGAAACATTTGCAATATTTATCAATTTGAACATGTTCCTATACTATTTACATTACTAAAAGATCTTTACAATTAGCTTTCCTATGTATATATGCACTCCAATATGATTCTTTATGTGGATTTTCTTTCTAAAATTAATTAAGATCCATTATGTTTCAATATATTTTGCTCTATCTTTGAAAATGTAAATGTTGTTTGTTAGTTTCCATTTTATTTATGTAAACTACCACTCTTTGGTAGCTATGAAAGCTCAGTAGTTAGTGAGTGAACTGCATTACTAAGGACAAGAAACTAGGTTGATCCTAATCAATGACTCCAGTTTGACCCAGCCTTAAATGTGTACACATTGTTCCAAACATAAGTACTAAAGGTCTATTAAAAAATATGGCTCTAATATTCCTTATACGCTACATGATGCAATGAGATTCTTTTCTTGTATCTTTTGCTATTCTTGAGTCCATTTATAAAACTTGTGTAGGGCTTTCTGTATTCTGCTGTACTATTCAAATGTCCCCAGCACTAGGTAATCATGAGAGCTTTTTTCACTGATTTTGTCCACTAAGTCGTTGATATAAAATACAAAAAGTATTGGTGACATCACACTATCATGCAATTTTATTTGGGAGTGAAGAGGAAATATAGCTAACCAAAATAATGACACTTATAAGGAAACTGACAGTTTTATAACTATACTGAAATACATCATCATTACCATCAAGTAGCATTTCTGCTGGCGTAGATGATCATGTCTCTCCACAATTCTCGACCTTGACAGCTATTTATCATTTCTGTTGACCTGCCAAGCCATTCTCTTAAATTATCTGGTATCTTTTCTTTTTGCTTCCCACTATCTCTTCTTCCCTCAATTTTCCCAGTTGTCACAAAATATTTGCTGCTGTTCCTTTCTCATAACATGGCCAACAAAAAATGATTGTTTCTTCCTAATATTGGAAATTAGTTCTCTTTTTGCTTTGGTTTCTTCAGAATGTTTTCATTACTGTTTTTAGTTGTGTTTAGTTTGACATTCTCAAAATTCCTCTGTAAAACCACAATTCTACAGCCTCCAGTGATTTTCTTGTCTGTTGTCTTATTGTCCATGATTCACATCCACATGTTAAGACTGGCTATACATAACAATTAAGAACTCTTTTTCTTGTTTCTATTGTCAAAAAATGGATTGCACAGTATCTTCCTCATTTTTGTAAAAGCTGCTTTTGCCTGAGCTATTCTGCATTTCATCTCCGTACTGAAATATATATGAAACATAAATGAAGGACATGTCTAGTAGTTGCTAAAACTACTTGATTAATTCAGTTTCTCTTACAGATCAACACAGACCCACCAACATTACCTGAGCTCAGGTACCTCCTCTATTATCATGTGAAGCTTTTGAGTCATGTCTAGAAGTGAACCCAAACCTTTAACATAAGCCAGTAAGGGATTGTCCTTTGTTGGTGCATAGCCTTGACCCCCAAGATGTATGCGCAGCATGAAGGAAGAAAGTGTCTGCAAATAAAATCTTTTATCTCAGATCTTTCCATCAGTGGTTAAATATAATGTTAATCCCAATGGCAAATTGTTACATATAACATTCATTCAGCTCCAAAACTTGCCAAAATATGAGTTCCTGAACAAAAATGTAAGGACAAAAACCATTTAACTTGCTTTAATTATTGTGTCCAACACTAAGTAATGGATAAGTTCTAATATCTGTGCTTATTATTCCAGCACTTTAGACAAATATTTTCCCAAGATCTGCACCAAAATGTAGTCCTTTTAACATGATGAGTCTATGTATCTATCTATTGACCTTTGGAGCCGCAGCCTGTCCATAGGGCATAGACCCAGATACTCTTTCTCTTATCTAAATTTTTACCGCAGCCTGTCCATAGGGCATAGACCCAGATACTCTTTCTCTTATCTAAATTTTTATTCTAGCAGTTTTCAATCCTTGCAAAGATCTTTTATCAAATCTCGCCATTTATCTCTGTTCTGTGCAAGCAACTCTATCTCATTGAGGGAGCTTATTCCTGCTGCTCTTGCCTCTCTGATCAACGTTCTTCTCAGTGTCTCTCTGGGTTGGCCTCTTTTCCTTTTACCTGTTGTTTCCCATATGAGGGCTTGCTTTGTTATTCGGTTATTATCTCTCCTCATCACATGTCTAACATATAACCATTGTGTTTTCTTGATTACTGAAGATATTAGTGGTTGATTAGCGATTTCTCTAATTTCCTTATTTGTTTTGAATTCGTTCCATGCGGTATCAAGTATTTTCCTTAGACATTTATTTTCAAATGCATTCAATTTTGCTTCTATGTCTCTTGTTTTCCAGATCTCACATGCATACATAAGGGTTGATAGTACATTTGATTTGAATAGTCTAAGTTTTGTGTTTGTGCTGATGAGTTTTGATTTCCACAACTTTTGATGAGTCTATACTTCATCATAATCTATTTAATATTAATATTTTATTTAGAATTAAATAAATTTATTTTAATTAAAAATTTTATTTATTAATATAAACCTGAATAAAATGGTGGCTGAAATCAGATGCACTGGGCCACTGGCGCAGAACACAGTGCAACGTTTTTAACAGGTGTTCAATCAGAGTGGATCTGGCAGACTCTAATTGTGATGTTCTGTCTGTGGGGGCGATCAACACACTTAACCTGACAGCTAACTTCATGTGAGTGTCTGGAATCCTACTCTGATTGAGTCCTGATCGCAGAGAGAGAGGGATAATATTTTGTATTTGTTCACATTAACTAAAACTAAGTCTCACACATCGTGGCGACAGCTTTGAACAAGCAGCCTTTATCCCTCTGGTTATATTGTGAGCCCCCTAACATACACCAGTAACTGTGTCGTAAAGATAGTTTTTTATTAATTTTTTTATTTATCAAATTTTTTTTTAAAAACTAAAATTAAATACTTATGTTTTTCTTATTCACCTTATAATTCTGTTTCATCCGTTAGTAACTCACCAATAAAGCCATTTAGAATAGCTAATTCTAAAATTCACATCCGAGTTAATTTACACTCATGTGGGCATTATTTACAAAATATCAAGTACAAAATAAACCAAGATAAATTGAAAATATGAAGAAAAAATGCAGCATTTACCTGGTACATTGAAAGTCCACAAACTGAAGCTTCATGTTTGAGGTGTGTGAAGGCAATATGGTCCAGACCACGATCTGGTATGTTAAACACGCGTGCTAAAGCAAGCTGACTCCTTGAATTGACCAGAAGATGCATGTAAGACCGAAAGAGGTCTTCTATGAAAATCTGGACATAAAAAAATAGTTCTAGTTGGGTATGTATACAACAATAACTCCAGACAGAAAACACACACAGATATATTACATTAGAATAATACAAGTGATGTAAACAAGCACAAGAATTAAATAGAATTAAAAGATTTAAAAAAAAAGGAAATGACATAGCATATAAAATAAATTAGTAAGAATTTATAATAGTATTTTTAGAGAGCAGCTGATTTGTAACTTTGGTGCATGCGCACATTTATCCATACCTAGATATTTAGTATGTAAAAGACATGTATGATGGTTACACATGTGCAGTTCGAACAGAGGAAGGACTGAGCGAATGTTTCCCAATAGATACTGGGGTTAAACAAGGATGTATTTTATCGCCCTTGTTATTTGGAATTGTTATGGACTTCATAATGAAGAAATGCTGCACTGGTAATAAAGGCATCGAATGGATACAAGGAGACCATTTGGAGGACCTCGACTTTGCTGATGACATAGTTCTCATCAGCAGTCAGATAAAAACGATGCAGGAAAACACAAATGAACTATCATCAATAGCCAGCAAAATTGGGCTTGAGGTCAATCATGAAAAGACTAAAGTCATGAAAAGTTTAATTCCAACAAGTGACAAAATATACATGGAAAACAAACCAGTAGAAGAGATCGATCACTTTATCTATCTTGGAAGTCACATTGATCGAGAAGGGGATACGAGCAAAGAAATTAGAATCAGACTGGCTAAAGCAGCAATGTCTTTCAGAAGCCTTGAAAAGTTGTGGAAATCAAAACTCATTAGCACAAACACAAAACTTAGGCTATTCAAATCAAATGTACTATCAACCCTTACGTATGCGTGTGAAAGCTGGAAAACAACAAGAGATATAGAAACAAAGTTGAACGCATTCGAAAATAAATGTCTAAGGAAAATACTTGGTATAGAATGGAACGAATTCAAAACAAACGAGGAAATTAGAGAAATCGCCAATCAACCACTAATATCTTCAGTAATAAAGAAAAGACGATGGTCATACGTTGGACATGTGATGAGAAGAGATAATAATCGAATAGCAAAGCAAGCCCTCATATGGGAAACAACAGGTAAAAGAAAAAGAGGAAGACCCAGGGAGACACTGAGAAGAACATTGATGAGAGAGGCAAGAGCAGCAGGAATCGGCTCCCTCAATGAGATAGAACTGCTTGCACAGAACAGAGACAGATGGCGAGATTTGATAAAATATCTTTAAAAGAAAACTGCTAGAACAAAAATTCATATAGGAGAAGGTGTATCTTGGTCTACGCCCTATGGGCCGGTTACGGCTCGAAAGGTCAATAGATAGATAGATAGATATTTAGTATTCCTATACTGTGTTATTGGAAACAAAGAAATTAATGTTCTAAAATAAATAACTATGCGGCAGCGAGACTCCATTTAAAATGTAAATGAATTGTGACCTACATAGTTATTACATCATCATCATCATCTTGTGCCATACTGGCTAGCGTATGCGATCATGTCCCTCCACAATCTTCTATTCTCCGTGCATCGTACCAATTCTGTTGTTGACTGTTTTCCATACAATGACACCAAGATATCTAGTATTTTCTCTTTGTCATACATGATCTCTCTTTCCCTGCATTTTGCCAGTTGTAACCAAGTATTCCAACTTTCCTCTGCTCATGATGTGCTCGAAAAATGTTGATTGTTTCTTTTTGGTGTTTCTTAAGAGCTCCCTTTTTGTGTTGGCCTCTTTAAGAATTTCCTCTGTATGTTTTTTATTGGTCCAGGGAACTTTCAAAATTCTTCTGAGAAATCCCATCTCTGTGGCCTCTAATTGTCTTTTCATTTGTTTGTTTACTGTCCATGATTCGCTTCCATAGCTTCAATACAGCACAGATGAACTCTCTTTCTCACTTCTATTGACATAGAGTTGTTGCATAAGATGTTTTTCGTTTTCTAAAATGCTATTTTGGCCTGAGCTATTCTGCTTTTTATTTCTGTCGTGCATCCTCCATCTGATGTTATTATTGTGCCCAAGTATTTGACGTGTTGCACTTGTTTCAGGTTTGTCCTGTTTATTTTTATGTTGCATGATGATGATTATTGTTTTTTTTATATGAGCATTAATTCTGTTTTCTTACTATTCAGACTGAGACCTTCCTTGTTGCTTTCTTTTACTATTATGTCTATCATTTCTTGTAGTTCATTCTCTGTCTCTGCTATTAAGACTGTGTCATTCGCACATCACAAATTATTTATGTTGTGACCATTGACTTCAATTCCTTTTACTTCTACTATTGATCTCATATTTTCATTGTAAGTGAAAACAAATCCTGTGAAAGAACACAGACTTGTCTGACTTCTTGTTTTATATATTGGAACTGTCCTGTTTGGTTGCTAATTCTTATGGCTGCTGTTTGTTGCCAGTACATGATTTTTATGATTCTCAGATCCTTGCTAACAGAGTTTAATTTCTTCAGCATATTATTTCCACATGCTATACTTTGTCAAATTTCTTTGTATAGTGTAAAAAGCACACACATATATATATATATATATATATATATATATATATATATATATATATATATATATATATATATATATCTTTCTTTGCCTCTATAGCTCTTTCTATCGATGTTCTTAGGATGTTTATTGCATTATTGGTGCCCTTTCCTTCCACAAATCCAGTTTCTCGCTTATTTCTGGTTTTATTTTGTTTCTTACACATCTCATGATTCTTAGTAATATTTTCGTCATATGGCTCATGAGACTAATAGTGCGATGGTTTTCACAATGAGTGGCGCCTGACTTCTTCGGTAAGGCTACAAAGACAGATTTTAGTAGATCTTCGGGTATGTGCCCAGTGTTATATATGTCATTGAGTAGTTTTGTTATGACTTGTACTCCCAGCTCTCCTAAATAGTTATTACAGCTTTTTTTTCTTTAATCTAATTACCGCATAGTTTTCTCATAATCATGTTTAAATATATAGTCATACTGACTTTTTACCGGCAATGGTCGTGATCAATGGTGATTTGTTTAAAACTTCCTTTTCTTAACCTAAATGAACATTGTCGATGATGAAACTTCACAGAACAATGAATGGTATAATAAATTATTATTAGATAGTTTTCTTCTTGTTAGAAAAACACAACATGCAATATTAACAGGGAATTTGGATGTAGTTTTTTTACAACATTTTGAGAAACTCCTTGTCGCCATGTGTCGTATCTGCGTCGCAAAGTGCTAGGTGACTTATCCTTGAAGGCAAAACTAAAATAGTCATTGTTATATAAAAAACCAGGCCAGTGTGTAGTAAAACATAGCTGCACACATTATACTTAGATCTGATTACATAAAATGGTATATATGTTTATTAAGAATCCATAAGATTGCTAAAAGACTTGTGATTCTGTAATGAAAGAAATGAATAAACTAATTCATGCAAGACTTGTCAAAGACATGAATAAGACATAACAAAATGCAAAATTCCTGAAAAGAGAGACAAAATGATAGTGCAAAAAGGTACTGAAAAATCAATTGTCATATTATAGAAAAATGTCAACAATATAATTAATGAACAGATCTTAACACAAAGATATTTAGACAATCATCATTACTATTTCTATTGGAAAACCATCTTGTTTCGCTGTGTTTGTCTGACGAGTACTTCTCTTCATCATACATCTTACGTCTTTAAAGGGATGTTAAGTAGGCAGAGAAGTATTATGTTCTTGTTCACAGCAAGCTGTGACATCCGTGCCTTTCAGTCCAACATATCTGCACCAAAGCATTTCTGAGTGCTGGGTTTAAAAAGCATACAATGATGACAAACAAAATGACACTTTTTTCAGTATTACTTACACAGGACAATAATAATGACACTTTGTTTAGCACTACCAGCACATGGCATTTACAATGACACTCTTTCTATGACTGCTAACAAAGGACAGTCACAATGACACTATATCCAAGATTGCTAGCACAAAAAGAATAATGACACTATTTCTAAGCAATAAGACAACCACAATTTCAAACATTGCTATCACAAGACAACCACAATTTCAAACATTGCTATCACAAGACAATCACAATCTCAAACATTGCTAAATTAAGACAATCACAATTTCAAACATTGCTAGTACAAGACAGTCACAATTTCAAACATTGCTAGCATAAGACAATCACAATTTCAAACATTGCTATCACAAGACAATCACAATTTAAAACATTGCTATCACAAGACAATCACAATTTCAAACATTGGTATCACAAGACAATCACAATTTCAAACATTGCTATCACAAGACAATCACAATTTCAAACATTGCTATCACAAGACAATCACAATTTCAAACATTGTTATCACAAGACAGTCACAATTTCAAACATTTCTAGCACAAGACAATCACAATTTCAAACATTTCTAGCACAAGACAATCACAATTTCAAACATTTCTAGCACAAGACAATCACAATTTCAAAACTGCTAGCACAATACAATTACAATTGTAAACACTGCTAGCACAATACAAAAACAATTTCAAACATTGCTAGCACAAGACAATCACAATTTCAAACGTATATATATGCATATACAATATATAAGGAAGTATATATAGTCTATATTTCTTAGCGTACAATACCTCTTTAAGACCTCTTCCACTGATTGGAGAGAATGGAGTTTTAGGTGTTGTCATGGTAACGCATGCTTGTTTTGGTGATTTTCCACTAAAGTTTAATGCTGCCTTGACCTTACCAACTGGTGTCTTAGGAGACATAAGAAGTGCCGGTGATAATATTTCTAATGAAGGCTTATCATCCTCAACAATCTGTGATGGCGTTTCTTTCTGTAAACTTGTAGGTGCAGGACAAGAGACTTTACATATACTTTGTAAAAATTCTATGACTTTGATCTGTAGATAAGAATAATAGAATGATTGTGAGGATATTGACTAATGGCAGATTTAACTTTATACGTGATTTTAGTCTTTAGTTCAGATTGATGTCATCACCATATATATTCCCATATTTATATTCCCATATTCCCTTTGCCACTCGTTCCAGCAACCATTGAAATGTTCATATATTGATTGTCCCTGTCCTTCATTGATTAACCGTAATGTGTTCTTTTCATTCATGAACCAGCAATAAAATCATCACAGGGAAAGGAAAGGATATCAACAAAATTAAGCCAGAAAAGATTCAATTATTTTTATTTTTTGCCTGCATCAACATACAAATTTGAAATAGCATCATTTGTAGGTATTACTATATTCACATTTAGCTATTAAAGCAAATTGCATTAGGTCACACTACAATAAGGGCATTAAATGTGCTGACTGAAGTCAGTGACTTACAGCTGACTTTTTGTACTAGGGATAAATTAACCAGAAGACAAGAGAGAAGATCAAGACCTTATTCCACCATCTTGACGAAAGCACAGAAACAAAACCAACCTTGTTAACTAATACAAAAATAGGGAAGAAAAACGTAAAAGGGATAAATTAACCAGAAGATAAGAGAGAAGATCAAGACCCTATTCCACCATCTTGACGAAAGCACAGAAACAAAACCAACCTTGTTAACTAATACAAAAAAAACCCCGCTATGAAAAAAAAATGGAAATGAAGTTGGATATGCTGTACCAAAAGTAAAAAATGTTGCAAGTTGCTGAAAACCATCTCAAAATCTAATTTCTACCCATTTCAGAACAGACAAGACAGCATTCCTCAAGGTGAATGCTTACAAACAAACTAATAACAATATTATTGCACTGGACAGTTGTGACTCTTTAGCTAACATGAAACTTATGTTCTATGAGAAAATTAAAATACTATGAGGACTAGTTGTCACTGACTGTTTGGTGCTAATTTAGCTCCATTATAACAATTCATTTGTTTAGCAGCTCATTATGTAATGAGCTGACATTGTATTATGTTAGGGTAAAATACAGATCAAGACATCAGGCTAAAAGGGTTATGCCAAAAGTAAGTGCCCCATCAAAGCAATAAGCATTTGATAGTGTGAGTTTTTGTGTTCCTGGCAGACTCAACCCAGCTAAACAGACTTCTAAAGGAGATGTTCAAGTAAGTGTGTTATTCCACTTCATGTTAGGAAGTAAATTAATGCTGACAACTCAAAGCTGTTAAAAATGCTATTAGTACAGAAACTATAACAGACCACAATAAATATCTGCAGAGCTTCAGAAGAAACCTAACAGTTTCTTAGAAAACAAGCTAACAATTTAGATATATTACTATTTCACTTAGAACCACAGAGAAAGAAAAGTGTTGGGAGACAACGGAGAACCTGACAGAGCATGGTAGATGGTCAGGTCAAATCAACTGGTGTTAGGACAGAGCTCAAGATGACAGCAAAGAACATAAATTAGGATCTGGCATAAGATGGCAGCAAAGAACAGACATTAGGACCGATTTTAAGAAGACAGTTAAGAATAGAAATTAGGACCGGACTTAAGACAACAGCAAAGAATAGAAATTAGGACAGAGTTAAGAAGACAGCAAAGAATAGAAATTAGGACCGCGTTTAAGAAGACAGAAAAGAATAGAAATTGTTGGAATGTGACTGCTGTGCCTAATGTTTCCCACTTGGAAAAGAAAGAACAAATTGTAAGTTGTGGCATTATTATTTTTTTGGAGTCTTCTAAGGGACTTCTTCCTCTTTGTCCAGCAACTACTCTTCCTTGTTGTCTGCCCTTTTAAAGGGCATTAAGTAATCATAGTTCCATTGTGCTTGTTTACATCAAGCTGCGATATTTGTTCCCTTTCAGTCCAACACACCAGACTTTAGTACAAAATGATTGGGGCACCGGGTTGCCTTCTCTCTTCAATCCCTACTCACTTGGTCAGACTGTCACTACAGGGAGATAGTTTCATCAGTTTTAGTTCACTATTCCTAATGGAAGTTGTCTGCTATGAGTCATTAACCACCTTCAGCCCATGCACTGTTAGCACCTTGGCCTTATTGAGGGGCTATGAATGAACGCTGTAAGCGCAGTACAAGTATAAAGTGTACAGATTCAGGTCTTTATTTCGCTCCTAATAGAAAGAGCCCTTGACTCTGCCAGTAATTGGATCTGCATCAATTACAATGAAATATAATCAGTCCACTCCAGTTGGTCATAAAGGTAAGGTCAAGGTAAAGTGCAAACCTTGAATTAGCATCTTAGCACACGAGTTTTCACCCATATGTGCTCAGCCACCTATCCAGAAGTGTTCGGAGACTTCTGGACAGTGTCACGTCAAGCATCAAAACTCACAATGCAAGGCAGCATTCCTTACCTCCCCAGAGTACTACCCTGGTACCCATTTCTGCCAGCAGCTGGGTTAACCGCATGGGTATTTTTTTCCCAACCATGAGTACAATTCCCACTTCTTCCAGCGGGAATCGAACACGGGTTGTCCGAACATCGGTAACCCATTCGAGTGGTTTTTCCAAATAGTCTACCAAAGCTCCCAATAAGTTGATAATCAGTTTTCCTCAAGCATGAGCAAACATTAATTAAGTGAACACATAATGATCAAATTCACCATATAATTTGCTCACACTTTATTTTCACAAGTTCTTACCTGCATTGTATTGCAACTTTCCATATCACTCTCAAGTCTGTAAATTTCGTCATTTGCTGTTATTGCCTGATAAACATCAGACTTGTGGTCTAAAAGTGTCTTGATAAACACAGAGTAAGCATCCATGACAGTCCAGTGGTTACTAGTATCTTTATATTCTTGGAACAAGCCAAGAACACAAGTTTCCACTGCAGACAAGTCATCTGTGTGTATACCACTTTTACTAGCTTGACCATCTTTAGAATGTGTACCATCGTTATTGTGTATTTTGTGTACAGATCCTTCAGCTTCTTCAAGAGAATTATCAGCATTGTTTACTGGATTGATGTTTGCATGTAAGCAGGTTGCTATGTGCTGATTGCTAGCTACATCATTCACTAAACTGCCACTCTCTGGAGACGTATATTCATTGCTGCTTTCAGGCAATGTTCTTTTCTGTAATGTTTGCTCTATGTTTAGTGCAGTTGCCTTTCTGATTTTATCCAACAGCTTCACAACAGCATTTGAGTTGGCCTCAAACTGTTCATCATTCTAGAAGTAGATTTTCAAAATATTAGAAAAATAAATCAACCAAAGAAACACAAAAGTACAGAAATATGTTATTGTTCTATTTAGTGTGGCATTTTCCCCATTTCAGGGGTGTGTGTATTCTGGCCATATAATGAGAAGGGAACAGCTCGAATGTGTTGTAACAACTAGGGGCAAAGGGATAGAGGGAAGCAAAGAGAAAAGATACCAGACAGCTTAAGAGAATGGCTTAGCAGAAAGTCAACAACAGAAATGATAAATAAATGTTGAGATCAGAAGTTGTGGAGAGACATGATCACTTACACCAGCAGGCATGGTACTTGATGATAGAGGTAAAGCATAAAAATGCATCAAGATGCATAAAAACACTGAGCTGCTGTAAAGATGATAAGGATGAAAATTACAGGAAGTGACTTATTTTTTCCCTCTAAGATAGTCTAGCATATTACCAATTACTTAGATATATTTTCTGATGTATCTATATATTTTAATGTTGTTACTATTATTCCAGCTATCATCATTTTTTGGCCATGTAATGAGAAGAGAACAACTGGAATATATTGTAACAACTGGAAAAATTGAGGGACGAAGAGATAGAGGGAAGCAAAGAGAGAAAATACTAGACAGCTTAAGAGAATGACTTGGCAGAAGGTCAACAACAGAAATGATAAAGAACTGTCGAGATCGAAAGTTGTGGAGAGACATGATCACCTATGCCAGTAGGCCCGGTACTTGATGATGATTGTTCCAGCTAAAGGCTTACAGAGTAGCAACATCATTTTGCTTTTGTTTTGTTCTTAACCTGCATATCTATCTATAGACTGTAACACACTGTCATGCATATAGATGTAACCATATCTCTTTTTTTTCCTCCTTTTCTTATAATTTTTATCCTGGGATGTGTATAGAAGTTTACTGGTAACTGGCAATAAGGTGTATGGCTACCCCTAGTCACCATGCAGGGGACAATAAGGTTGTATGGCTAGCCTAGTCACCATGCAGGGGACAATAAGGCTGTATGGCTAGCCTAGTCACCATGCAGGGGACAATAAGGTTGTATGGCTAGCCTAGTCACCATGCAGGGGACAATAAGGTTGTATGGCTAGCCTAGTCACCATGCAGGGGACAATAAGGTTGTATGGCTAGCCTAGTCACCATGCAGGGGACAATAAGGCTGTATGGCTAGCCTAATCACCATGCAGGGGACAATAAGGCTGTATGGCTAGCCTAATCACCATGCAGGGGACAATAAGGCTGTATGGCTAGCCTAGTCACCATGCAGGGGACAATAAGGTTGTATGGCTAGCCTAGTCACCATGCAGGGGACAATAAAGTTGTATAGCTAGCCTAGTCACCATGCAGGGGGCAATAAGGCTGTATGGCTAGCCTAGTCACCATGCAGGGGACAATAAGGCTGTATGGCTAGCCTAGTCACCATGCAGGGGACAATAAGGTTGTATGGCTAGCCTAGTCACCATGCAGGGGCCAATAAGGTTGTATGGCTAGCCTAGTCACCATGCAGGGGGCAATAAGGCTGTATGGCTAGCCTAGTCACCATGCAGGGGACAATAAGGCTGTATGGCTAGCCTAGTCACCATGCAGGGGACAATAAGGTTGTATGGCTAGCCTAGTCACCATGCAGGGGACAATAAGGTTGTATAGCTAGCCTAGTCACCATGCAGGGGACAATAAGGTTGTATGGCTAGCCTAGTCACCATGCAGGGGACAATAAGGTTGTATGGCTAGCCTAGTCACCATGCAGGGGACAATAAGGTTGTATAGCTAGCCTAGTCACCATGCAGGGGACAATAAGGTTGTATGGCTAGCCTAGTCACCATGCAGGGGACAATAAGGTTGTATGGCTAGCCTAGTCACCATGCAGGGGACAGGTTTGCTGTTTTTATTTCACCTCCCAAATAGAAAAGCCCTCAGCCTTACTGAAAAAGTGAAGCCGCAGTGGCTAAGTGGTGGGTCCAAGTTTGATGGTCTTAATGCCATGAGTTAACAAGTTGATGTCAACAAGCTCTTGAACCCAAAATGGTAAGTGATAGGTCCAAGTTTGATGGTCTTAATGCCATGAGTTAACAAATTCATGTGAACAAGCTCTTGAAACCAAGATGGTATGTGGTGGTTTGTAATGGTTTTCTTGAATTCCCAGGTTTTGTTGTCTGCCCTTGAGGTACAGCACGTAATATAAGGTCTTCTATGTCAGTAAATCCACCACTGACACAGTGATTCTTGCCTTGATTAGCCAGCCTATTTTGAGGCATGCCGTTTCGATTCAGGAGACTGACTTAGGAGGTTGGTGCAAGGTCTTGGTCAGCTGATGGGCTGCCAACCTTGAAGTGATGCTTGAGCTTTTCAATGACCAAAGTTCAAATCCAAGACATGGCAACTGCTTTGGGACTGACTTAGCTTCAGGGTTTACCCATCAGGTTGAATGACTATCAGAGGTTTTTTTGTGGGAAAGTAGGGCAGCCTAATGGGACACCAAGCACATCATCCACTTAGTGTGTCACTGGTCATTGGAAATTATGATTGGGCACAAACGGACCATTTTCTCCCATATACATTAAGGTGTGCAAGGTATTTGTAAATAAATAGTGAGAGTAACTGTAATCAATTTATTTGGTAAACATGTGGCTTAATACAAAATACAACAATGCAGTTTACATCAAAGCAAATAACATTAAAACTAAAACTATGAATTGAAAAATGCTATATTTACTCAACCCTTCTATATGGTGCAAAAACATAGACATTATATGAGAAAACAACTGAAAATTGAAGCCTTTGAACTATGGATCTTTAGGATAATGGGGAGAATTGGATGGAAGGAAATGAAAACCAACAAGGAAGTTCTGGATCAGCTGAAAATTAAAAAAAAAGAACTTAACACAATTCGAAAAAGAAAAACTGAAATTTGTTGGACATGCGAAGTGACATAACACCCTTCTAAAAGTCATCTTGGAAGGGAAGGTGCAGAGGCTGACCAAGACTAAAGTGGACTGATAACATCAAATGGTGGACAGGTGAACCAAAGACAACATGCACCATCAAGGCTAGAGACAAAGTAAAATGGTGCTCCATGGTAGCCAACGTTCGATCACGGCACCCAATGAATGGATGAAGAATGCAGTATTATCATCTACTTTCCGTAGGCAGAGACAGTGGTAGTCCAGTCAACTTCACCTGACCACAGAGTCAACATGATTGTGGCACCATGTGTTAAGTTAGCGCTGCAGATGACTGGCCAAGGAATGAAGTGGAACAGTACCAGATCCCAGCTTTGCCCTAGGATGGGATATGTGATCTTTGTTTAACTGCAAATTTGCCATCAACTAGACTATGATCAAATTGAATCTTTCACTGAAGTGGAGGCCTGACTTCATTTGTTGGGACAGCAATTCTTGGTGCATGCTCTCACTAATCATGAAGTTACATGAATTTGGTGCCGAGACACATGGAGATCCTGTTACAGTGACCTGGAATTGTGCCTTGTGAGCTGTGTGCCATTTATACAGAACACAACACGCTCAGTGGAACAGCATGAACAAACAGGAAGGAACAAAACTTTGTTGGCTGCTGAAACGGGAGCTGAGCAGATATAGGAATGCCCCGCGTGCAGTGATGTCATTCTGTTCTAAAGTCTGACTATAAAAATGCATACAAAATTCTATGAGGTAGGAAATCCAAGGGAAAGCTCTGTCTAATAACCTCTTGTACAACTATGATTACTTCCCTTCATTGACGATGGGGCTTTAAACAAAGATCTCTGTGTTGTGACTGACAGCAACCTGCAGTATAGGAACCTTTGACCCAACAGATATGCTTTTAGCATGGAATCTTTGGCTACCACTTTGCCTTCCTTTTTTAATCACTACTCATATGATCAGATAGGGACACTGGATTGAGAGTAGTCAGCAACTTACAGCTGACTGCATGTGCTAGGATCAGCAAACAACAGAGCTGATCCACATCCTACTTCACCTCCCAGTGGTGCCCTTAGTAACAGGCTAACCAATCTGGCAGTGAAAGTTTAGCGATTGAAAAGGGAGGGCAACCTGGAATCCAAAATGACAAGCCAAAGACAGATTTGTCAGACCAAATGGTACTAATATTGTGGTTTGCCACAACTGATGACACAATGCATTTGTGCCCATTTAACATACTTTAGAGGATGGACAATGAACAGAAGTTGTTGGGTGAATGCAGAAAAAGAATAAAACCAGAGAGGTCAGTCTATTTCCAAGTCCATCACAAGAAAGTGAGGTAGGATCAATTGACCGGTTCAAGTCACAAACAGCTATGGCTATTTTATGTCTACTCAGCGCAAACTTTCATGAAACCCTTGCCAAATCATTTGCTTTTCAAATTCATTCATTGGGGACTGTCTCCACATCAAAGGTTGACTACGGCGGAGCACCATTTTACTGTCTCTCTTGATGCTGCATGTTGTCATAGGTTCACCTGTCCACCTTTTGATGTTATCAGCCGACTTTAGTCTTGGTCTGCCTCTGCTTTGTATCTTCCCTTCCAAAATGACTTTTGGAAGGGTATTGTGTCTCTTAACATGTCCAAAAAATTTCAGTTGATTTTTTTTAATTGTGTTAAGTAGTTCTATTCGCATTTTCAGCTGACTCAGAACTTCTTTGTTTGTCTTCTTTTCCTTACACCCAATTTTACCATAGATCCACATTTCAAAGGCTTCAATTTTCTGCTGTTTTCTTATTTAAAGTCCACGTTTCTGCACCATAAAGGAAGGTTGAGTAAATATAGCACTTCATAATCTGTATTTTAGTTCTGATGTTATTTGCTATGATGTCAGTATATCTTTCGTGTTAAAATTGCTTTTTTGCCATTCCTATCCTTTAGTTTATTTCCGTCTTACATTTTTCATCATTTGTTATAATTATTCCAAGATAGCTATAATCTTGAACTATGTCTTAGTTCTTTCCATCCACTTCAATATCTCCTTGTACATTTTGTGTCTTTTCTCAGTTAATAACCATAGTTGCCAAATATTGCAGCACACATTTTCTTAAATATTAGTCGTGACTGAAAGTAAGCTCACAATAATTAAATGAGACCCAGATAGAAGTTTGGAACAATTCATTAAAAATAAAGTATTAAATAATTCTCACAAAAGATTTTTTAAATACCTTTTTATTTTGACAATCAAAACAAAGCTGCAGGACTTGCAACTCATCACCATGTGAGAGTATTGTTGTACTTTCGTTTGGGAACAATGCCAGCCTTCTGCACTCTTGAACAATGAAAGCAGACAAAGCGATACTTTTAAGGTGTTCACCCATCACATTGAAAATGTTTCAGTCAACACTAAATTGCCAGGCTTCTGTTTAAAGAGAAAATAATAGTACAGACTTTAAAGTGCTATAACATACAAACTCATTTATAGACAATATATCTTGTGGTAAAACTGAAATTTCCCCATAGAAAACTTCATTGCAAGACAAGCCAAACCTATCAGCTAGACACACATCCAAACATTATGCTAGTAAAGATAAAGATAAATCTATTTTACATAAGAAAGATATTATTTTAACCTCTCAAAAACAATCAAAGTTCAAGAGCACATTAATAACAGAAAAAAGGTGTAATAAAGCTAAAAACTACAACAGATTTACTAATGATGAATAAAAAACACACAAATATAAATGATTTACGCAGCTCTTGCTTGCAAACAGACAACAAAATTACTGACTTTTACCAAGAGTATGAGGGAAACAACTAAAAATGAATAATAAATATCATATTAAATATAGTGGTTGCTCAATTTAGGTTGAACTAATTTAGTAATCTTTTGACAATGACATTTTGGTTGCATGTTGGTTTTCTTTTATTTTGGTATTATTTGTTTCATAAATGTGAATAACCATCTTATTTTGCAGTTGGAGATAAATATAAAAAAAAACAGGTGATGTGTTGAAATCACTATTTATGAGTATAATATCAAAGTGAACTGTAAATCAGTCACTGTAAATTAATTTTCAAAATGGCTTCTTGGCATGTACAACAAACAGGCAACATTTATAAATTGTACTTTAATGGTGCCTTAATTTGATCTCTAAATCAACTTTGAAAAAAAATTATGACAAATTTTGCAGTGTGTGTGTGCAGGCTGGATGTTGGTTTGGGTTAGGAGTTTTCTTCTCATGGGGTGGATGCCAGCCAGGGCTGTTGAGCCAACACTGCCATCTGGGTGTTTTCCCATAGCTTTTCCTTTTGTCTATGGTAACTGATAGACAGCTGCAGTCAGTTTTTGGGGTGTCCTTCTTCGTATAGCTTCCCTCATCATTGGACATTTGGAACATTTTCTGAAGCATCAATAGTTCCACCTGTTACACCCACCCCATCCAGTTGGAGAAGCCTTTCATCTTTAGTTCAAGGGATCAGATCTGCAGTTCCATTGTTATGATGAAATTCATAGTTTTTTTTCCAGGTCATTAAGGTTATCCTATAGTTTCTGCCTCAGTTTAGCATCTTCTAATCAGATTTGACACCATGGTTCCTTGTAGGCTAGACACAGACAGAGGATAAACTCAGGGTCCTGGATGCCAGTTCAACATGGGCACTCCTTTGTGCACAAAACTTTGAGGTGATAGAGATCAGTTAGGAGTCTGCCTAGTTGGTTCTCAGTTGAAAGAGATCAGTTAGAAGTCTGCCTAGCTGGTTCTCAATTGAAACATGATGATGAGCTGAAATCTCTGAAGTTGACATATTGGGACATAGCTAATGTTCAACCATATTTTCCACCCTGAGTTTATTGCGTATGAAGAAATTAACAAGCTGCTAATTTGAAGTCATCAACTTATGTGCATGGTGTGTGATAATTATTTCTTTCACTTTACTTTCCTCTGACTTTGTAGTCTTTTAACATGGAAGAAAAATGGAGTGTTCAGGTTAATGTTTTGTAGTGTCCTCTGACCTAGCACTTCCTAGAACTTTTGAATAGACCAGTTCCAAGCTCAAAGAACACAGTATTAAAGAAAAGACCAATAGGGTGGCAGAAATATTAGCACAGACTGAACTTTGCATAAGCAAAGAAAAATACTAAATTTCTTAGAAGTAAGTCTTAGAAGTAAGTCTTAGAAGTAAACACAGTTAACACTAACTCAGTTATCTTAGAGAACAATTAACTGGACTTATCATTGTAGCATCATTGACAGAGGAGGGATGGAAGATTTTACATCAAAAATTGGGCAGACTGGAAGAGTTTTTGTACAGTTGAAGTATATTTGGAAAGTATAAGTACTGTCCTTAACAAACAAACTTAGAATGTTAAAAAGGCCTTCTGTATAATGAGAGACATGGACAACACAAACCAGGAATGTGAGGTAACTGCAGAAATTTGGTGAGAGGAAGTTATTAAACTTTGATCTGAACCTGAATATCATGTGGCAGTAAAAGTTGTGATGAGTTTTTATACAACAAATTACAGCCTTTAACCATGTCCTTCAATTAGAAGCACACATTTTTTTCAGGATTTTTAAAGTATTTACTTATATAAATATATAAATATATAAATATATAATATATAATTAAATAATATACACATGATTGATTACAGTTAAGGTGACCATACGTCCTGATTTTTCCAGGACAGTCCTGATTTTTTTTTACTGTTTTTTCAACCTATGTCCCGGATTTGTTACTGTCCTGAATTTGTCCCGATTTTTTAGCTTTTGTCCAGGATTTGTTAAAATACATTAGGGACACAAACGTTTACCAATTTTGCCAATATGGTAAACATCTCTTCAACTTAAAAATATACATTATTCCTTGTTGTGAATAAAATGTTTAAAAAGTTGGGTTTCAAAAATATAGTCCCCTTATTACAGTATGACATTTTTATTACTAATCTGGAAGTAATAATTTGTTAATATATTAACATTAGATCAACAACTATTCTCACTTATAGTATGAGTAAACATTTTGGTAAATACAGGAAGGAAGACATTAAAATTATATGAGACATGACATTAATGACTGGTACACTAATGACTGGTACACTATTGTACTGTGCACAACAAGAAAATAATAATAATAATAATTTTAAATATGTAAGAAACTTTTATTTTAGTTTAAAAATATTAACTTCAACTACATGTATAATAATTATACCTGACAATATAACGGTTTGATAACACAAAGTTAAGGTAAAACGTGCTCATGAGTCATATGATATATTAATTTGCTATTAGCATTTGACATCTCTTTCTACAGGCATGAATAACAACACATTCACTCTCAGTGACTCATCATTATGCTCATAGCCATACTGACTAATTCTTGCTTGAGGTCAAGTCAACTAAGGAATAACTTCTGAGACTTCCGGTTGGTGCGGCAGGCCAAGATGACCACTTAATCCAATCGGGTACAGGACTATTGGCATTTTTGTTGCAGTATGGTTTAAACAGATTCTTTCTGGTTTGGATTTTTTGTGTGGAGACAGCCCTAGCCCGGTCGTATTCACCTGATCACAAAATCAAAATGGCTTTGGCACTTGCGTGCTGATATAGTGCTGAAGTGTGACTGGCCAATGAGTTTAGTGGAACGGTACCAGGGCCCAGAATGGAAAGTACCAACTATATATTTTCGACTGGAGATTTGCCACCAACTGAACTGTGGTCAGATTGAGAGTCTCACCGATGTGGAGGCCTGACTACATTTGCTGGGACAATGATTATTGTTGTGGAATGCGCACTGATCTTAAAATCCACATGGATTTGGCACGGGTGCATGAAGATTATGCTGCCCATAATGGCCATTACAGTGACCTGAATGTGTCCATTTTGAGCTGTGTGCAATTTGTACAGAGGTGCAGCGAGTGTGAATGTCAAGGCACACCATTTTCACAGAATGCAATGCATACAATAGATCTGTATAACAGTATGAACAATCAGGACATACACTTTGTTGATTGCTGGAATGGTGGGCTGAGCAGATATAGGAATACCTCACCTGCAGTGAAGACATTATGTTCTAAAGTCTAAGGAATAACTTCAGCACAAGTCTCAGCCTGTACCCCATAGCATTTTGAATATTGACTACCATGGGTTGCCATTTTTTCTGTCTCTGAGTAACTCTTGCCTTGATAGTGCAGACTGTCATAGGTTCACCGATCGACCTTTTGTCGCTTTTGATGTTATCAGTTCACTTTAGTGCTGGTCTGTCTCTGCCATCTCCCTTGCTCTTTCTCCTCCAAGACGCCTTAGTTTTAGTAGCAGTATTGTGTCTTATCACATGACATGTCAAAAAAAAAATGTCATTTTATAACTTTAAAATAACTAAGTTAATTTTAATAAATTAAAAAAATTAACTAAGAAAGATTATTAACTAAACTTATAACCAAACTAACATATTAAATCACTCTAATCTATTACTGCAATTTACTATACTATAATAAACTATTACTATATAACAGTAAATATACTAAATCTTAACAAATTATATATATATATAAGTTCAACAACAGAACTGATACGATGCACTGTAGATAGAAGATTGTGGAAGGACATGATCGCCTACGGCAACCGGTATGGCATATGATGATGATGATATATAAGTTAGTTACTGTAACTTATGACTATTTGATAACTATAGTCGACTATACAAGTAGAGAGTAGTATAAGTATACACGTATTTATTATTATTATAAATTATTGTTACTATACCTAAAATCATCATCATAAAGTACCATTATTAATTAATATTGATCGATGGCTTGACAAGCTGTCATTGTAAAAAGTATTGTTATGGAAATAGCCATAGATTTTAGAGCAATGATCTCTGCAATGTGTGCCATTTTGGCATGCAAGGTTTCTGTTTTTGAGATTGTGGTTCTGCCCTATGTACCGTCTTCGGCTCGAAAGGACAATAGATTAGAGATAGATAGATAAATCATAATTATAAATAAATTAAAATAAATAAGGAGGCATATTCTATTCACCACGAGCAAGTAAATTTTTTCTTTAGTAAACTAATTTACAAAAAAAAATAACTAATTAATATATAGTTTCTCTCTCTCTGCGATCAGGACTCAATCAGAGTAGGATTCCAGACTCCCACATGAAGTCAGCTGTCAGGTTAAGTGTGTTGATCGCCCCCACAGACAGAACATCACAATTAGAGTCTGCCAGATCCACTCTGACAGAACACCCATTAATACGATGCACTGTGTTCTGCGCCAGTGGCCCAGTGCATCCAATTTCAACCAGCATTTATTCAGGTTTGCTTTCCTTAGCCTTTGATTGTCCCCAATCTTCCTGCAAGGCAGTAGATGATCTTTTCTGTAGGGGGATTCTGCCCTTAGATGGTCGACCCTCCCAGGTTTACGAGCACCATCTGCCCGAGTCACTAGAGGTGACAAACACAGACATGCACACACAAAGATATGAGAAGTGACATGCACACAGCGAAACTAGGTATGACTAACACTGATACACATCAAGATATATGACACATGACTAACATAAACTGATAAACAAAAAAAACGGTAATTTCCTAGTTTGATCAGATATAGTATTTCAGTTTGGAAGAGTGATGTCCCCTAAAATATGTCTGCCAAAATACAGTGGTTCTACGCATTCTTGGCGTTGGGGTCATTACGCTGGCATGTAATCATTTCGGAGTATCTGTTGATTGGGCGTTGGGTCCAGGGGTTAGGTTTAGCTTTAGTGTTAAATATTTATAAATATATTATAACGCGTGACAAAAACGACGCCACTCGGCCTAATTATGATCTTCTGATCGAAGGGAATTGTGCGGTTGATTACCAATCGCCGTAACTTACTGCCAAATGTTGGAAGATTGTCAAACTCAGAACTGCTTAGCTGGTTTTTAAATATTAGACAAACTAGCCTATATATATAGGCGGATAATTAGTAAGAAGAAGCATAAGAAAGGATAGGGGTTCAGCCAAATCAAAATTAACATCTCGATTTGGACGCAGACGCTGACCCGAACGCCACGCTGACCCAAACGCCAGAGTGAGTGACACATGCCAGCGTAATGACCCCAACGCCAAGAATGCGTAGAACCACTGTATTTTGGCAGACATATTTTAGGGGACATCACTCTTCCAAACTGAAATACTTTATCTGATCAAACTAGGAAATTACCAAAAAAACATGCATATAAAGTTAATAAAGTAGATATGAGATATGAGACTGACATACTACGTAGATAGACCTATAATAGTTTTAAATGTATTATTAATATATAATAAATGAAATTAATCATTATACATTATAACTACTAATAAACAGAATTAATTATTTTTATCTAACAAACAGTGAGTACTCAAACAATTTTTACTACTACAGTCACACACCTTAGACTTAGACTACTAAAACTAAAAGACTAAGACTAGAGACTAGACTTACTTAGACTTAAACTAAACTTTAAACTAATAATTATTTAAAAAAAACGCTGCCCGCTGCCGTTTAAAGTTACCGCAGACTGTTACCCTAAGTCCTAACCAACTATCCTCGACTCTAAAATGGTATATATGTATACAAAATCGATTTGACTGAATAATATTGCCAACATATGCTTGCCTGCTACTATGAGTAAATGTTAATTGTAGAGAACACACAGGTGTTGATATAGAAATGTTATGTTCAAGCTGCCGATGTTCAAATGTTGTTGGCAAGTTTGATCAAATGTTTAACTAAATGTTTCCGGTTCAAAATATAACTGAACACCACCTATTTTCTTGTTGATTAATATTTCTTTAAGCGCTGGGCTAGTCAATATCGTTGTAAATATAATAATTGATTAAGTAGCCTAAATAAGCGTGATGTGTTATCTGTATGTTATATTATTTTGTTTATTTGCTCTTGCTTATCGAGAATAAATTTGTATTTGCCATAAAGAGGTGTGTCTCATGAACTTTCAACTTTAAATGTCACGGTGCTAGGGTTATAATATAAACAATACCTCACATATGATCATACATTTCTCTAATCTTTCCTCTGCTGATACATATACCGACAGTATACAATACATTATTATACACTTAATAGTATGAAATAAGACAGATAAAGGTAGAAGCAGTTCTTTCATTACAAAAGACTGGCAAGCGCAAAGTAAGCGGGAGGATAAACCAAGCAAGTTCAGGATGGCCGATTATAAAGGAAAAGTAATAACAGGTGAGAAAGATCATAACTAATTAATATAACATTGGTGAATGATTATATAATAATTCGATTTGAGACTGGGTAATGAGTTCAGTTATTTAAATTATTCACGGCGTACGTACTTTTAACATATACTCAATTATATTAACTCAGTCAGTGACTTCATTGATTTGATTGTATAATAAATAATATTAATGTCATTGGTATATTATATATATTTGACTCAAAGTAAGCAGCATATCCATTACAGGACGTTGCTATTACCCCATTGCTCACGTATTGATTGAAAGAAAGGGACATATCAAATGTTATTTCCATAGTCGGACTCCTCACGATGGTTGCACCATTACATTATATCTATCTAATGACCTTTCAAGCCGTTGCCCATAGGAGGGCATAGACCCATAGGGCATAGACCCATAGGGCATAGACCCAGATACTCTTTCTCGTATCTACATTTTTATTCTAGCAGTTTTCAATCCTGTAAAGATATTTGATAAAATCTCGTCACTTGTCTCTGTTCTGTGCAAGTTCCTGCTGCTCTTGCCTCTCTGATCAATGTTCTTCTTGGTGTCTTTCCAGGTCGGCCTCTTTTCCTCTTACCTGTTGTTTCCCACATGAGGGCTTGCTTTGTTATTCGGTTATAATATCTCCTCGTCACACGTCCAACATATGACCATCGTCTTTTGTACCATTGCATTACACCATTACAAAATTACCCCAAAAGGGTTTAGAATAAAGGCCAACAGGCAGTTCTCGGATGCACCAGAGATACGCCTATACGTTCAATGAGGTACTTGATTTACCGAGCATTAGAGTGTTGCATATATCTGCTGAGGTCCGGGATTATTTGAACGTGATAAGGAACATAAATCATCCCTTCCATTCAGAATTGGATGCCTCCATGCCTCCAAGGGAAGACGCCTCAGGCGTGGGAAATCCTGGATGACCGAGGCGGAGGAGTCCACAAGGAGAGTATGTGATCTGAATGGCATTAGGACTGGTAAGGATTGGATAGAAGTAACAGCGGAGAAAATAGAAGTAACAGCGGAGAAAAAGAGGCTAACCAAAGTAATCAGCTTGGCAGGGAGTGTCGCAATTTGGCGTATGGAGCTACCGAGGTCGCTATAAGGGAATCCATCGAAAAAGTCCCACCACCTCAGGATCTGATCACCTATACGGATGGTTCTGTATCTCACGGACAGCGCAGTGGCTGGGGTTTTGGGGCATAACATGGCAGAGAAGTGGCCAGGGAATCTGGCAAGTGTAGTATATCGTGTCCAGCATGAGAATGAAGGTAGGAGCAGCAACGGCGACGATGACGTGGTTGGTTACACAGAATGTGGATCGCACAGTCGTGGTAGCTGAATCGCAAAAGTATGCTACAGAAGATTGACAGACAGTGTCTGAGGCAGGAGTGGATGCAGCTCTTTGGTGACTCAAAGTGAACGCGCTAACACGGGTGTACTGTCCAAAACATGCTGGTGTACATGACAATGAAATAGCCGGTAAACTCGCTGTTAGCTCTGGCAATGAATGTGGCCCTACTCTGGGCAAAGAGGACATCGCTAGGTTTGTTCTTCATTCCTTAAGAGAAGAGAAGGAGAACGGATGGGGCAATGAAGTATATATTGAGAGACTGAGGAGTTTCAGACGTTGTATCCAGCCTTTCCTCCTGTGAAGTTCTACCATTTTTCCACCTCAACTTGCTCACAACATCCAGGCCTGATGTCATCATACCTGAACGACCGTACTGTTGGCCTGTGTCTTCTGGACTGGACTTTTTCTACGAAAATGAACAGGGGAGCTCACTTTCATGCACTAGCACGTTCCATCTGTAAACTGTAGCGAGTGGAGGGGGAATGAATGTGATCAATAACGTAGTCCGTCACCTGATCAACTTGCCAGCCTGGTAACACAGTCACGACTAAAGCAGATAAGCTCCGCAGTTTTAAGTATGCATTTTCGAGCATTTCATCTTGTTTGTTGGATGAATTATTCCCTCACGATCTGCCCTTAGCGTTAGCATCCCAACATAATATTACATTCTTTTCACGGGTAATAATTTCATTATGGCATTGCCACTTTTGCGTTTACATGCTTAGCCATTAACTAGGTGGAATTGGTTCTCAGTTAGGATTTTAATACAAAAAATATTCGATTTAAAAAGTTTCCGGGTACTGTAAACATACCTCCTCCCTGAAATGATTCGCTAATCTGCCACATTAAACCTTGTGAAGAATGGATACAGGTGCGACTGGATGTTCTATATCATTCTAATCTGCACTAAGACGAACAAAGAATGCCGACAACAAATTCATTGGTGGTGGAGGTGGAAAGCCCGGGCTTTGATCCGTCGAACATGTTCGGAAGATGCTGTCATCTACATGATTGGATCAGTTTTACGACATCTGCGAAATTCATGGGCTTTCCAGGCTCGAGTTGGAGGGAGAAGTGTGAAGGAAGAAAGTGGTTTGTTGCCTGTGACTACAAACAACTTAACTGTGGAGGTAGTTGTAGTTACTCGAAGGCCCCGGTATCACTACAAACGAATTAAAATTCATAATTACTCAACCGTTGTGACAGTGGAATCATCCGAATTAACATTTCATTGAAGGATCCAAACAAAGTAAGGCAGTTGCAGTCCCCATCATAGCAGCCACAGCACACGCCAAAAGACATAAGGCGAAGCTGCACCGAACGTGAATGCAACAGAACTGCCCTTCGTCATACGATATCATTATTCAACATAAAATTTGGAATATCTAAACACGATCCGGATGAAAAACACAGTTCACGGGATGCACAGAGCACCAAACTCAGTAGCTCTGGTAGTAAGCCGAACTTGGAACATGAGGAAACTGCAACAAGGAACACCTTTCAGACAGAGCCTCAACTGTTCCTACCGCCTATCCGCCATATTGACCGGAAGTCCGACTATGGAGGTCATGGCTGTAACTAAGGCAATGGTTTGGTTGGTGACACAGATATTCTCTCAGGTGAGCTTTCTCAGAGACTCGATGAGTTGACTCAGGGAGATCAAAATATGCTGGCCCCGTAGACAGTCACTGGAGTCCTTCTGAGCAGAACTAAGCTGGGAAAAAAAGTTTTTTTTTTCCTTTTACTTTTGGTACCATGGCTTGCGAGTGTAAGTGGTAACGTGAGGATCGACTCGCTGGTTTGGCTCCATACCAGGGCATGCGAGTGTAAGTGGTAACGTGAGGATCGACTCGCTGGTTTGGCTCCAGTAGGGTGCGGCCAGGTACATGAACCGGGCTGATTTTCTCACCCTCCTAATAGAAAGAGAGCGAGCCAACGACTCCGCGGCGGATGGGGAATTAGTAATCATGACCAGACTACAGGAAGAACTGTTATTGAGTTATTTGCAGGCCATCATCATTGCACTCCGAACATGTCCATAGGTGCCCAGATCCCCTCCTCAGCAATTCCCTCAGTGTCCAGCGACTGACGACTCCAGTTCTATGTTGGTTGATAAGTCTTCTTACACGGCCACCAAGTTTCTCATTTCTGGCTGTGCCCATCTTAACTCCCATTTTCATCATCCGAAGAAGTGACGTGGATCTGTGTTTGTCGAAGTCCTGTGCTCTTCCCACATTTCGGAGGGCATTGATGATGCCCCCCCCCCCCCCCCCCCCTAACCCATTGGTTGTCCGTCCTCAACGACTACGCCGCTAGCCAACCTGTCCGCTCTTTCATTTCCCCGTACTTCCGCATGCCCAGGGACATAAACAAAGGTGACCTTACGTATTTTGGACTTCTGCAATGACTCTACCCATTGCATGCGTACAGAGCCCGCCTCCACTTTTTTAATCATGCTCATCGAATCACTCAGTATACATGCGTGGGTGTAGTCTTGTGACTCTAACCAGATGAATGTCTTGGTCACTGCCATCGCCTCCATTGTCATGCTACTCGTGGTCATAACGTATGCACCACTGTCTTCCTGGACTATTCTGCCTGCCGAGCGTGCTGTATGCCGCAAGAGGCGTTGCCAGAAACGAGAACAACATGGATGGTTTAAGAAGATCGGACAATCAACACAGAACTGGTGTTCTTTGCCATTTCACACTGCAGGATGTGCTGAAGAGGAGACGCAAGCGCGTAAGAACAAATTGTTCGATGTGCACTGTGGCGATAATCTGACAATTGTTATTGTCACGTGCGCGTGAATTGTGGGTGAACGGGGGGAAGAAAAGCAAGTTTCAAAACTTTGAAGTAGAGATGTTTTCTTTTTCCGATTTGCGTTAATTAAATAACTGAGCAGATAACTACCTTGGGGAGTTTGAGATTGACATGTTTTGTTATATGTCAGTAAACACAATTTGGCTAATTTCTTAAATGAAAAGAAGTTTGAAGAGAATGAATTACCCACGAGATATAATTAAATATGCATTTCCTTATCTCTGCTTACTCTGGTTTTAAAACTTCGGATCTATTGAAGAAACAATTGTATTGCAAACTATATGGATAAAAATTGAAGAAAGAATTGTATTCAGACTATATGGATAAAAAAATGAATAAAAAATTACATTGCAAACTATATGGATAAAAACTAAAGGAAAAAAAAGTATATATAATTTATTATATGTCATATTTTATCAGCCTTGTCTATATTACATCAGATTATATTGTACACCATTTTAGTACAAGGTGCTGCAGACCCAACCACTTTAGGCAATACTTTAACACACGAGCATCTCTACGTTCATGCCTCATTTTTATGTTCAACACCAAAGAACAACATCGCAAAGAAACTGTCCCATGCTCCCTTTGAGCTGGAAAACCTTGGATGGATAAGACAAAATCCGTAAGATATGAATTTTCGTTGAAACAATATTTGATACTTGATATTTGCTATAATAATTACTATGAATTTATTATATTATTGCATGATAGAAATCATAACAGAGGTAATTTAATGGGGATGTGCCGAGCTCATTTATATACAGAGATGTCACAAGCTAAAAGGGATCATAGGTGGCAATAAAATGTATCATCATCATCATCATCGAGTGCCTTCTCCGCAACGAAGGTTGGCTACCATGGAGCGCCATTCTGCTCTGTCTCTTGCTTTGATGGTGCAGGTTGTCATAGGCTGATTTGTCCATCTTTTGATGTTACTCGTCCATGTTAGTCTTGGTCTGCCTCTTTTACCTTGTATTTTCCCCTCCAGAATTACTTTTAGTAGGCTGTTGAACAGAAAATTGAAGCCTTTGAAATGTGGATTTATAGAAGAATAGGTAGAATTTGATGGAAACAAAAGATAACAAACGATGAAGTTTTAAAACAACTGAAAATAAAAAGAGAACTGCTGAACACAATTAAGACAAGACAAATTAAATTGTTGGGGCACGTTAAAAGACACAACAGCCTACTAAAAGTAATATTGGACGGAAAAATACAAGGTAAAAGAGGCAGACCAAGACTAACATGGACGAGTAATATCAAAAGATGGACAAGTCAATCTATGTCAGCCTGCACCATCAAAGCAAGAAACAGAGTAGAATGGCGATCCATGGTAGCCAACCTTCGTTGCGGAGAGGGCACACGATAATGATGTGTCTTTTAACATGGCCCCAAAAAATCGCATTTGTCTTGTTTGAATTGTGCTTAGTAGTTCTCTTTTCATTTTTAGTTGTTTTAAGACTTCATCGTTTGTTTTCTTTTCCTTCCATCCAACTCTACCTATTCTTCTATATATCCACATTTCAAAGGCTTCAATTCTCTGTTCTGTTTTCTTCATAAAATGTATAAATAATGTAAAAATGGCATTTTCCCATTAAGAGGTCTGCCGTAGGGGATTGTAGGGCCGGAGAATCAAGACAGTTTGTCCAGTGTAGTCGCTGCAAGGCGTTCGGTCTAAGTTTTTATTTCACAATATTGTAAGGGGAGAGTATAGAAATGAAAGAGAAGGATGTTAAAGGAAGAACTAAGTACTCTGGTTAGCAAGGGAAATAATTATAGGAAGCTCTACATCATGCTTTGCAACGGGAGACACTTTTATCAACAGAAGAATTCCCTGATTGAGCAAACATTTTAGTTTATTTAGGCAATGCCGCCGTGGGTAGGTGGTAAGCGCACTTGCTACTAGTACTAGCCAGAAAGGTTTGAGTTCTGTACCTTCCATCTCTTGAGGAGGGCTGGCTAGTCTAGAGTAGGGTGACCATTCGTCCCCGATTTCCGGGGACAGTCCCCGGAATGTTGAAGTTGTCCCCGAAAGAAATTTGTCCCCGATTTTGTCCCCGATTTCAGTGAATAAATAAATGTTCATACACGGAATCGGCCCTCTTTTAAGTAATCACTAGGACGCAGGACGTTACTGAGTTGTGTTTCTTTATCTCAGACTGAGCGGCATTAGCAAGAAGATAAAAGAGAAGACTTGGACGCGTTGTGTCGGAGATAGCTCTTTGAACTCTTGAAGCGCGGTGCTACGTCACTTCTATTCCCACCACTCACTTCTATTGGGATGGGTTTAATTTTTAAAAAAGCAGACACTCTCTCTCCCCCCACCCCTGCCTTTCCGGACATCTCCCGCCAAAGTATCTCGCCAAAGTCGCCAACAGTAAAAACTAACATTAATTTATCGTGTGAAAGCTTCAGTGAAAAACTTGCTTCAAATCATGAGATCTTGAGAAAGATACACTCAAAAAACAAGTACCACGCCGAGGCAACAACCTCTTCAGTATAAATAAGGTACTGTAAACATTACTTTAATACTGCAATTGATATCTATATGTTGTTTAAATTTTTTTTATTTTAAATATTTTTTTTATATTGAGAAACACAACTAGCTATTGTAATGTCATTAAGTGCGTGTATATCGCATAAGTACCGTGAATATTAACAAAAATAAAATCCATCAGCAAATGAACAGTTATTATGAAATTTAAAGTTATCTTTTTTTTTTGCATCTACAAAATTTCTTGCGCACACACAGTCACACACCCACCCACACATATAAATATATATATATATAAATATATATATGTACACACACACACACGCACGCACGCACACACACACACACACATCGTTCGTCCCCGATTTTGTGGGACAGTCTCAGAAATAAGCAAAAAAATCCTCTGAAATGTAAAAAATATGACAAATGTCCCCGGAAACAAATGGGGAAAAATGGTCACCATAGTCTAGAGTTACGACCTCGGTCTCAGGACAGGAAAGACCCGGGAGCCCACCAGAAGTGGTGGTGATTTTTCCAAATAAGAAAAAAAATAATCCTGGGTTTTGGTTATGGCGTTAACCTCCTCTGATCTCTTGGGTGATGTGATCCAATGTCTAGCTTTCTCGGATAACGATAATAAACAGGAGGGCCCGTGTGCACTCGCACACGTTAAAAAACTTTAGCAGTTAAAATCGAAAAGAGTTGACCATCAATATGGTCGCTGCTTGGAAACATTGGAGCCGTGATAGCTCAGTGGTTAGTGAACTGGACTACAAAGGACAAGAGGTAGGGTTCGATCCCAACCGATGGCTTCTGGTTCACCTAGCCTTTAATGGGTACCAGATTTTTTTCTAGGAAAGTAAAGCTGCATGGACATGAGGTACCAACCACATTACCCCAAAAATTATGTGCCGAAGGACTGTAAAATTTATGGCCGCTAACACCATATTCCCTATACGCCACTTGACGTGACGGGGGTACTTGAGTTTTTTTTACTTGGCAAAATTGTCAGCAGAAAAAATACCCATGACAAATGGATCCCAGGCCATTATGAGGAGTTCTCACGTAGGACAGGATCTTCCTTGTCTTTTCTCAAAGGGTATCTCGGAACATTAATTTCTCGGCATCTTTCTGACCTGTGAGATGCCAACAAAACTCTATAAAATTGTATCTTTCTGACCTGTGAGATACCAACAAAACTCTATAAAATTGTATCTTTCTGACCTGTGAGATACCAACAAAACTCTATAAAATTGTATCTTTCTGACCTGTTAGATACCAACAAAACTCTATAAAATTGCATCTTTCTGACCTGTTAGATACCAACAAAACTCTATAAAATTGTATCTTTCTGACCTGTTAGATACCAACAAAACTCTATAAAATTGTATCTTTCTGACCTGTGAGATACCAACAAAACTCTATAAAATTGTATCTTTCTGACCTGTTAGATACCAACAAAACTCTATAAAATTGTATCTTTCTGACCTGTTAGATACCAACAAAACTCTATAAAATTGTATCTTTCTGACCTGTGAGATACCAACAAAACTCTATAAAATTGTATCTTTCTGACCTGTTAGATACCAACAAAACTCTATAAAATTGCATCTTTCTGACCTGTGAGATACCAACAAAACTCTATAAAATTGCATCTTTCTGACCTGTTAGATACCAACAAAACTCTATAAAATTGCATCTTTCTGACCTGTGAGATACCAACAAAACCCTATAAAATCTCATCTTTCCGACCTGTTAGATACCAACAAAAGCCTATAAAATTGCATCTTTCTGACCAATGAGATACCAACAAAACTCTATAAAATTGCATCTTTCTGACCTGTGAGATACCAACAAAACCCTATAAAATCTCATCTTTCGACCTGTTAGATACCAACAAAAGCCTATAAAATTGCATCTTTCTGACCAATGAGATACCAACAAAACTCTATAAAATTGCATCTTTCTGACCTGTGAGATACCAACAAAACTCTATAAAATTGCATCTTTCTGACCTGTGAGATACCAACAAAACCCTATAAAATCTCATCTTTCTGACCAATGAGATACCAACAAAACCCTATAAAATTGCACCTTTCTGACCAATGAGATACCAACAAAACCCTATAAAATTGCACCTTTCTGACCAATGAGATACCAACAAAACCCTATAAAATTGCACCTTTCTGGCCTGACAGTGACACACATTTTCTGTATACCTTAAGGTTTGGAAGAAACTCTTACTTGCTATTTGAGCTCCTGTCTTTCAATGTTATCTGAATAGTTAATTGATAACAATTGGAGAGACCATTTTTGATTGAGCAGTCTTTTGAGGTATGAGCTTACAACATAACCATTTTTGATTGAGCAGTCTTTTGAGGTATGAGCTTACAACATAACCATTTTTCAGGTATTCACATTCCCCTAACCTGACACTCCATGATGAGATTGAAGCCCTGAAGCAAGAACTTATTTTTTATAAGGTGATTCTATTCTTGCTATTTTTGCATCTTTTATGTAAGCAATAAGATCTCTCAAACATAAAATAATATACATTATTTGGTTTGTATGTTCTTCAAGTTATTATAATTACATATATATACTAATTGCTGTTGAAAATAATGTTACAATGTCATAACATTCCAGGAATACACATTCTCTACACCTGGAGAGCCTATGTTTTTGTGGTTGCCACTTGCCTGCCAACCTGAAGGTTTGGGCTCAAATATCAGTTGAGACAAAATTTATTCAGACCTAAAAGTATCTTGGGGTCAACCCAGCCTCTAAAAATGGGTACCAGAGATATTATACATATATATATATATATATATACCCCTGGGAAGGAAAGCAGCAAGGAAGGGATCTAGTCACCCCATCTGATGAAGTTAAAACTTAGTACAATAAAGTTACTAACAATTCATTACCCAATGACAACGGATATATAACTACCTTTACCATTTTACTTAATATCTCCATTTAAATTACAAAAAATACATGCACTGATAAATCCCATTAACTGCTGGTTACACACACTATCAGTCCTTTTAGTTATTTCTTGTTAAACTTTAAAGTCACCTTACAAACCGTTTTGATCAGGGCAGTACTGTTTTTGTTATGTGGTCCTGGTGGTCCCAACATTTTAATAACATTTACAATTTGTATTCAGATTTTAACAAAATGCCATTGACATTTCAAATATATATGTTAAAGTTTTACAAGTTTGTTTTTTTTAACTGTAAGTCTTTCTCTGCAATGTCAATGAGCGAAACTGCAATTTTAGTGACTATGTCATGGGGCTGGGTGCTCTAGATGATGGTCTCTAGACATGAAGGTCCTAGGTTCGATTCCTACCACAGGCAGTGGACAATTTAAAACACAAATGAATCCATAGTTTCTTCAAAGTTTTATCCTCCCCTGGTCTCTGGTGAGATCTGATGTGACAACCTCCTGGAAAATAGTGAAAAACAAAAGGTCCCGGATGCATTCTGTACATTTTAAAGTTGAAAATTGAAAAGTATAGACCATTAATAGCCATTTCCCAGGCAAAATAAATAGGAAAAAATGTACCCAAAACCTTCAACTCTCGATGATAGAAATGAGAGTACCTCTAAAGTCACAGAATATCTGCCTATCTGGAGAGACACATGAGCATACGGAAAATTAGGAAAAGCAATATTCACGCAAAATTCAGTACCTTTTAACTTTGCTAGAGATATAACACTGGCAAATGCAGACAAACAAATAACAATGACCATCTCCAGAAAGAGTTCAAACCTGTATAGTGATGGGACAAGAATAGTATGTCAACATTGTAATGTCCATCTTCCATTGCTCATGGAGGCAGAGGTAACATCTACATATCTGTAAGCTTACAGGTTTCTGAAAGGATTCTCGTTCAATAAAACATCACTTGTTGATGCTGAGACATAATAGTGATAGCTAAAGCAATACAACTGCAGCTCGTGAGTCTCATACTGCTTATCTTACTTAATGTGCATCACGGTAAAAGTTTTCATGCAAATGGCATTCATTTTTTTAATGTAAATTTTTTTACTGGTACTCTGATGAAATAATGAAATCTGCCTCTACTTTCTTTCTTTCTTCTTTCTTTATCCTTCTGCTGTTGCCTAAAAGCATCAGATGAGAAAGGAGGAATGTAAACAATAATCTTATATCTGTAGATGTTGTATTGCTTGTTATTTTTGTCACTTCTGCCTCTACATTTACTAAAATTTTCTATTGGTTCTGTCACTGGACATCAATAGTAAGCTCAATATGTTTTTGGAATTAAACTCCTTTTTTTTTCTTGTCCTACTGTTCATGAATAATGAATATTAAATAACTGCTGTCCACTCCATTTTTGCCGTCTCAAATATCCAAGTGTTGTCTCAAGAAAATATGGCCAGTCTACCTTTGAATCAAGCTTGTCACTTTCTTTTATTGCAATAATACCCTGGTGATCACTGTAGTAAATCTGCAACAAAATTCATAATTTTGTTTTTGATCCACTTTAGAATCTATTATCCATTCATCTTGTGCGTTTCAAAGCATAATAGGAATATAAGATGATAGTTAAATGTATCAGTGAGATCTCTGAATGTCACAGTATCATCATCATCATCATAAAGTACCGGGCCTGCAGGTGCAGGTGATCATGTCTCTCCACAACTTTTGATCACGACAGTTATTTATCATTTCTGTTGTTGACCTTCTGCCAAGCCATTCTCTTAAGCTGTCTGGTATCTTTTCTCTTTGCTTCCTTCTATCTCTTCGTCCCTCAATTTTCCCAGTTGTTACAATATATTCCAGCTGTTCTCTTCTCATTACATGGCCAAAAAATGAGGATTGTTTATTCCTAATATTGGAAATTAGCTCTCTTTTTGCTTTGGTCTCTTTCAGAACGTTTTCATTACTCTTCTTAGCTGTCCATGGTATTCTCAACATTCTTCTGTAAAACCACATTTCTACAGACTCCAGTGATTTTCTTGTCTATTGTCCTTTTGTCCATGATTCACATCCATTTGTTAAGACTGGCTCTACATAACATTTAAGATCTCTTTTTCTTGTTTCTATTGTCAAAAAGATCTACTAAAATCTATCTTTGTAGCCTAAGCGAAGTAGTCAGGCACCACTGATTGTGAAGACCATCGCACTATTAGTCTCATGAGCCATATGACAAAAAATATTACTAAGAATCATCATGAGACACGTAAGAAACAAAATAAAACCTGAAATAAATGAGAAACTGGATTTGTGGAAGGAAAGGGCACCAATAATGCAATATACATCCTGATAACATCGATAGAAAGAGCTATAGAGGCAAAGAAAGATCTATATATGTGCTATTTACACTACACAAAGATATTTGACAAAGTAAAGCATGTGAAAATAATCAATATGCTGGAGAAATTAAACATTGATGGCAATGATCTGCGAATCATAAAAAACATGTACTGGCAACAAACAGCAGCTATACGAATTAACAACCAAACAGGACAATTTCAACTTATAAAACAAGGAGTCAGACAAGGCTGTTGTTCTGTCTCTGGATTTGTTTTCACTTTACAGCGAACATATTATGAGATCAATAGTAGACAAAAAGGAATTGAAGTCAACGGTCACAACATATATAATTTGCGATATGCGGATGACACAGTCTTAATAGCAGAGAATGAACTACAAGAAACGATAGACATAATAGTAAAAGAAAGCAACAAGAAAGGTCTCAGTCTGAATAGTAAGAAAATAGAAGTAATGGTCATATCGAAGAAACAATCATCACCAGCATGCAGCATGAAAATAAACAGGACAAATTTGAAACAAGTGCAACGAGTCAAATACTTGGGCACAACAATAACATCGGATGGAAGATGCACCACGGAAATAAAAAGCAGAATAGCTCAGGCTAAAATAGCTTTTCAGAAAATGAAAAATATCTTATGCAACAAATCTATGTCAATAGAAATGAGAAAGAGAGTTCATCGGTGCTATATAGAACCAATTCTGACACATGGAAGCGAATCGTGGACAGTGGACAAACAAATGAAAGGACGATTAGAGGCAACAGAGATGGGATTTCTCAGAAGAATGTTGAAAGTTCCCTGGACAGCTAAAAAGACCAATGTGGAAGTTCTCAAAGAGGTCAACACAAAAAGGGAGCTCTTAAAAAACATCAGAAAGAAGCAATCAACATTTTTTGGGCACATCATGAGAAGAGGAAAGTTGGAATACTTGGTTACAACTGGCAAAATAAAAAGAAAGAGAGATTGCTGATGACAGAGAGAGAAAATGCTGGATAGCTTGGTGTCATGGCATGGAAAGCAGTCAACAACAGAACTGATACAATGCACTGTAAATAGAAGATTGTGGAAGGACATGATCACCTACGCCAGCCGGTATGGTACATGATGATAATGATTGTCAAAAATGGATTCTATAGTATCTTCCATCACAGTACAGTCACATTAATTGCCTTGGTATTAATTTTCATACACTTTAAAATATGTATTTCTTTGTATTATTTATATGTCTCTGAACTCAGTTTGTCCTAACATATTTATTATTTTTGTTATTAGTGTAACAAATTCATGTACATAATTATATAATTCTATGGGAATACATTGCATTAATTATTCTAATATCCAGGAAAATGGTGGCGGAACTATTGTGGAGAATACAACAGTAGGTATTTTCCCAGACAGATCACACTTGAAAAATTTGGCAGATTTTTCCGGAGTAAACATTGTCTGTGGAACAGGTAAGAAATCTCAAATTTTGTTAAAGCTCAATATTAAAGAATCTACTGTTTGTTTCACTGAGTCTCACTTTTTAATTAAATTGCTTTCTAATATATGCTTTGTAGATGTACATTATGAGTAAATTATGTTTCTATGTTCATTTTATAAACAGTATTTTTTTATAGCTGTCCTATAAAATTATTTTACCACAGACTATTTATGAACATAAACTGGGAAAATTGAAAGAGATAGAGGGAAGCAAAGAGAAAAGATACCAGACAGCTTAGGAGAATGGTTTGGCAGAAGGTTAACAACAGAAATGATAAATAATTGTTGAGATTGAAAGTTGTGGAGAGACATGATCACCTACACCAGCAGGCTTGGTACTTTATGATGATGGTGATTTATGAACATAGTGTTACTCAAGAGGTTTGTACTGTACCTGCCCATGCAGTTTTACAAGGTTTTCAAACTGGTACAGACATACTGTAGTCACATTGGTTTTAATTGAATTGTTTTTTTCTGATTTCAGGACGCAGATTCTCTGCAGTCAGAACATTCCCATAACTGTTCTGCTGCCTTTACCAACAGCAAGTGCAAGATGTGTGCATTGATTGCTCATGTTATTCTGATCTAAGTTATTCATGTGTCTTCCTCTCCCCCCCCCCCACACACACACACACAGTGCATGCTTGTCGTATTGCCCTGTCTCAAACTCCAGATACTTCATTAGGTAGATTTGATGATTATTATCCCATGCCACTTAATCTTTTTCAAAAATGACTTTCTAACAGTGTTTAATAAGTCTGGTCCTGCCTCATAATCTCTTGCATTGGAACCCTCCCAGCCAACAAATTGATTGGCCTGCTCATTATCATGAACACCAACACACTTGGGATAGTATATCAAAATAAATATAATTCCTTGCAAATTTTTTATTTGGCTAGCCTATTCTCTGTGCTTCAGGCCTCACTGAATTTTTCTAATGATGATTTGAGAGTCCTTCACAATTCTTCTTTCTTTTACCTTTTAGCTCCCGGTGGAGCATAGGTCTTCAACAAACACTTTCCAAGTCGTTCTGTTTTTTGCCATTCTTTTAAGATCATTCCATGTCTTCCCCATCATCTTCATCTCTGCTTCTATCTGTCTTCTCCAAGAATTCCTTGGTCTTCCTCTTTGTCTTTTCCCCTGGGGATTCCAAAAAGGGCTTGTTGTGTAATACTCTCAGTTGGCTTCCGTAGTGTGTGTCCTATCCATCGCCATCGTCTTCGCTGTATCTCTTTATCCACTGGTATTTGACCGGTACATTTCCATAATTCCACGTTAGTGACTTTGTCCTGCCATTTCCATCCCTTTATTCTGCGCAAGCATCCATTAATGAAAGTCTGTACTTTCGTGATTGTCAATTTTGTCATTCTCCATGTTTCGCAGCCATATAATAGGACCGACTTAACATTTGAGTTGAAAATTTTTATTTTTGTCCTTCACAATTATTGAATGTAAAATTTGCTGTTCTACCAGCCTCCCTGTAGAAGCAGCTTTGATTTCACCCCCAAGCTGCCGGTTGTGATGTCGTATGCGTCAGATTTGTTTTGTTTGTCTTTCAGTTGAGGTATTCAACAAAACCCAAACCACTCCAGTGTCTTCTAATGATAGAACCATCTGTGAAGATGACATGATCTTGTGGTTGGACATTTCTTTGAACGATGTCTTGATCCTGATGTTCCTGGCACATAGGCACAGTTATGGCACTCCCTGCCCAGTTGCATAATCCACTTGATTATTGCATGTTAGAAGGTGTCATTTCTTCCCTAGTGGTACTCCCTGCCCAGCTGAATTAATGACTTTGGTGAGTTACTACATGTTAGAAGGTGTCATTCCTTCCCAGTGGCATTCCCTGCCCAGCTGAATTATGACTTTGGGGAGTTATTGCATGTTAGAAGGTGTCATTCCTTTCCCAGTGGCACTCCCTGCCCGCTGAATTAATGACTTTGGTGAGTTACTACATGTTAGAAGGTGTCATCCTTCCTCAATGGCACTCCCTGCCCAGCTGAATTAATGACTTTGGGGAGTTGTTACATGTTAGAAGGTGTCATCCTTCCCCAGTGGGAGACACACATCACATAACATTTTCTCTGCTTCTACCATTCGTGACTCTCCATGTTTGATAAATTTACCTTTGTTGGTGTGTAAGTCCAGAACTAGAGAATGACTGGTCATTCTGGCAACACTTAGAAACATCTTTGCTTGTGTATACCTATGTTATGACCTTATATTGAGTAATGGCAGTTTATATCTCATAGCAGCCACAAGTGTGTCCCTGGTGCAAAGAAAGGTCGTCCTCATAGCCTAATTTTTTACTCTCTCAAAACAGATTATTTGAGTTTGGAATAATTTAAGGAGACAGAGCATCAATTGCATGAATGCCTTCATTGACAAGAACAAAGATATCTGCTGGAAACTGCCCTGACCATCATTATGAGAGCATTAATCACTCCCCTCACTTTCTCTGCCTTGTTGTTGACCTAATGATTAAGTGAAAGTGACCTGTTAAAGTAGATGCTTTGGTATCTCAAACAGTGGCATCTCTCAATGGGTACACAATTTCACAATATGTCAATGAGCTGGCTCTTATATGTCATATTGCTCTGGGAACACCATAGAAACTTGGTCTTATCTAGATTAATCGCCTGCCTAAACGAGTACCTTTTTAACAAGATATAAGAGATGGTGAAGTGCACTTACCACCCCAACTATTAGTATTATGAAAATGAAAATGCACATCTCTATAGAATTATATGATGTAGAGCTATCCATCTTACGTTCTCTTTAGTAATCAACATTTAATATGGATCAGTATGGACTCTAGCTATCAAAGTTTATTTGTATTTAAATAAAAGTGATAAGTCAAAGACTGTTATTGAGAAATGAACAAGTTATATTTTATCATTAGGGTTTTACATTGAAGCTGTTCAAACAGAGTCAGTGCGCAGCTACAGTACAGAACAGATGGCAGACAAGATGAGAAGTGATATTCTTGATGGAGTTGAAGGAGTTCGATGTGGTATCATTGGGGAGATTGGGACATCTTGGCCATTGACAGGTATTTTATTGGTACTGGTAACCTATGGTGAGCGTGTACTGTGAAGAAAAATGTTCAGTTTTATCATTTCATCTTAAACAGCTGAACATTTTAAAATTAAAAACTGGAGAGACATGAAGACAAGTCTGGTATAGAGGAGAATACACATGATTTGTAAATGGTTATGTTTATGGAAGGCTCCTGTATCACAGTGTATGATTTGTAAATGGTTATGTTTATGGAAGGCTCCTGTATCACAGTGTATGATTTGTAAATGGTTATGTTTATGGAAGGCTCCTGTATCACAGTGTATGATTTGTAAATGGTTATGTTTATGGAAGGCTCCTGTATCACAGTGTATGATTTGTAAATGGTTATGTTTATGGAAGGCTCCTGTATCACAGTGTATGATTTGTAAATGGTTATGTTTATGGAAGGCTCCTGTATCACAGTGTATGATTTGTAAATGGTTATGTTTATGGAAGGCTCCTGTATCACAGTGTATGATTTGTAAATGGTTATGTTTATGGAAGGCTCCTGTATCACAGTGTATGATTTGTAAATGGTTATGTTTATGGAAGGCTCCTGTATCACAGTGTATGATTTGTAAATGGTTATGTTTATGGAAGGCTCCTGTATCACAGTGTATGATTTGTAAATGGTTATGTTTATGGAAGGCTCCTGTATCACAGTGTATGATTTGTAAATGGTTATGTTTATGGAAGGCTCCTGTATCACAGTGTATGATTTGTAAATGGTTATGTTTATGGAAGGCTCCTGTATCACAGTGTATGATTTGTAAATGGTTATGTTTATGGAAGGCTCCTGTATCACAGTGTATGATTTGTAAATGGTTATGTTTATGGAAGGCTCCTGTATCACAGTGTATGATTTGTAAATGGTTATGTTTATGGAAGGCTCCTGTATCACAGTGTATGATTTGTAAATGGTTATGTTTATGGAAGGCTCCTGTATCACAGTGTATGATTTGTAAATATTGCAAAGAGCTTTCAGAATTGAGGGGTTGAAAAGTTAATGCATCTTGAAAAGAAATAAGTATACGCTGTCATTGGTATATAGGAAAACAAAAAAAAACAGGACAATGTATCCAATTACGTTACAAAACGAAATTGGAATGGACATTAGAAGGCTACCACACCAGGTCCTTATATGGGAACCAGCCAGAAGTTAAAAGAAAATGAGGAAGACCAAAAGAAATCTTGCGTAGAACCATCACCAAAGAGAGCACAGCTATAGGTCTCAGAGACAAACAAGAACAAAAACAGGCTGAGGCTGATCGTCACACATGGATAACTATAACTTCTGTCCTATGTGCCATATTCAGCTCAAAAGGATAATAAATTAATCAATCATTGATATGTATACAAACATTATTTTGGATACAATTATAAAAAAGCTGAGTGTGCTCATGGAGGTGTCTTCATCTATTTAAAAATGTTTCTGTGAATCATAGAAACAACTTAATTTACTCAAATAAAATACAAAAGAGATTTATTATTTACAGATTAAATATAATAATTAGACATTAATTACTGAAGGGAGGTCAAAAAGTAATGCACACCAATTTTTTTCTCGGCTAATAATAAAGATAGAAATATGAAATTTTGCACACTTGGAATATGACATGTTCCAATTATGTGCACCAAATTGCACAGCATTCTGATAAATATTACGCAATCTATGAACCGTTAAAATGGAGCTTGTCAACAATGTCCGTTACAAACAGCGAATTGTCATAGAATTTCTGGTTGCGGAAAAAGAAACTGTGGCAAACATTCATAAACGACTGTGTGCAGTGTACAAATGTTCTGCAGTCGATAGGAGCACAGTTAGTCGCTGGGTTCAGAGAATTAAAGCTGCAGAAAGTGTACGAGTGGAGCTGCATGATTTACCGCGTTCTGGACGTGTTGCCTCGGCTACCAGCACAGACTTGTTAAACCGGGCTGATGCCATTATTCGTAAGGATAGGCGTATCACTAGTCAGCAATTGGCATTGCAGCTTACAGTCAGCAAGGGAAGTGCAATCGCAATTTTTAAAACTCTCGGATATTCAAAGATTTGCGCTCGATGGGTTCCTCGGTGCCTAACAAATGATCACAGAGTTCAAAGGAAAACATTCTGTTCTGAATTGTTGGAGCGTTTCGGTGTTGAAGGAGAAATGTTTTTGTCAAAAATTGTTACCGGTGACGAAACGTGGGCACATTATTATGAGCCTGAAATAAAAATGCAGTCAATGGAATGGCATCATCCGCAGTCACCAAAAAGAAAAAAATTCAAAACATCTTCATCAGCCGGAAAGGTGATGATCACTGTCTTCTGGGACATTGATGGTGTGATTCTTGTTGATGTAATGACAAGAGGTGAGACAATCAACTCGACAGCTTACATCAATACACTGACAAAACTCAAAAATCGGTTCCACAGAGTTCGGCCTAATAAGCCATCTGCAGATTTGTTGCTTCAACATGACAATGCACGCCCTCACACAAGTCTGGTAACACGGGAAGCAATCAACAAATTTGGTTGGACTGTATTGCCCCATCCTCCTTACAGCCCTGATTTGGCTCCCTCAGATTTCCATCTGTTTGGACCACTCAAAAAATTCCTGCGTGGGACACACTTTGACAATGATGAGAATGTGATCCGTGCAGTTAAAAAATGGCTACGCGAGCAGGACAAAACTTGGTACAAACGAGGCATTCATGACCTAGTTTCGCGTTGGCGTAAGGCAATACACTTGGACGGAGATTATGTTGAAAAATAGGTAGTGTAAAGGGATGTTCAGCTACAATCTGAAAATTTCACACATTTTGCCCGAATAGTTTCCGAGAAAAAAATTGGTGTGCATTACTTTTTGACCTCCCTACGTAGTAACTGCACTTCTCAGATAAGATGTTTATGAATGAGGCCACACAGAATTTGCATAGATTATGTAAGACAATATTATAATATTTTGTTATTTACTAACTATGGGCGGATAAAGCAGTCATTGAACTTGTGGTATCTTGTATTGTTCTATCTTTTGATGATGGAATTATTCTCTACCATGTGCCTTTTAAATTGGCTGTACTGATATAGTTGCATTTTGTTATAGTTTTTAACAGCCTGCTATGTCAGCACCTTTTGGCCAACTATTTCCTGCTTTTGAGTACTGGGCTGCCTTCCACCTTTTATCCTTGCTCACTAGGCCAAATTGGATAAACTCTTTTCATGTGAAGCACAGCAGGAAAGTGAAGCACAGCTGGGAGGTGCAGCACAGCTGGGAAGTGCAGCACAGCTGGGAGGTGAAGCACAGCTGGGAGGTGAAGCACTGCTGGGAAGTGAAGCACAGCTAGGAGGTGAAGCACTGGTTGTAGGTGAAGCACTGCTGGGAGGTGAAGCACAGCTGGGAGATGAAGCACAGCTGGGGGGGTGAAGCACAGCTGGGAGATGAAGCACAGCTGGGAGGTGAAGCACAGCTGGGAGGTGAAGCACAGCTTGGAGGTGAAGCACAGCTGGGAGGTGAAGCACTGCTGGGAAGTGAAGCACAGCTAGGAGGTGAAGCACTGCTAGGAGGTGAAGCACAGCTGGGAGATGAAGCACAGCTGGGAGGTGAAGCACAACTGGGAGGTGAAGCACAGCTGGGAGGTGAAGCACAGCTGAGAGATGAAGCACAGCTGGGAGATGAAGCACAGTTGGGAGGTGAAGCACAGCTGGGAGGTGAAGCACTGCTGGGAGCTGAAGCACAGCTGGGAGGTGAAGCACAGCTGGGAGATGAAGCACAGCTGGGAGGTGAAGCACAGCTGGGAGGTGAAGCACAGCTGGGAGATGAAGCACAGCTGGGAGATGAAGCACAGCTGGGAGGTGAAGCACAGCTGGGAGGTGAAGCACAGCTGGGAGGTGAAGCACAGCTGGGAGATGAAGCACAGCTGGGAGGTGAAGCACAACAGTAAGGTGAAGCACAGCTGAGAGATGAAGCACAGCTGGGAGGTGAAGCACTGCTGGGAGCTGAAGCACAGCTGGGAGGTGAAGCACAGCTGGGAGATGAAGCACTGCTGGGATGTGAAGCACAGCTGGGAGGTGAAGCACAGCTGGGAGGTGAAGCACAGCTGGGAGGTGAAGCACAACAGTAAGGTGAAGCACAGCTGGGAGATGAAGCACAGCTGGGAGATGAAGCACAGCTGGGAGGTGAAGCACAGCTGGGAGGTGAAGCACAGCTGGGAGGTGAAGCACAGCTGGGAGATGAAGCACAGCTGGGAGGTGAAGCACAACAGTAAGGTGAAGCACAGCTGAGAGATGAAGCACAGCTGGGAGGTGAAGCACTGCTGGGAGCTGAAGCACAGCTGGGAGGTGAAGCACAGCTGGGAGATGAAGCACTGCTGGGATGTGAAGCACAGCTGGGAGGTGAAGCACAGCTGGGAGGTGAAGCACAGCTGGGAGGTGAAGCACAACAGTAAGGTGAAGCACAGCTGGGAGGTGAAGCACAGCTGGGAGGTGAAGCACAGCTGGGAGGTGAAGCACAGCTGAGAGGTGAAGCACAGCTGAGAGATGAAGCACAGCTGGGAGGTGAAGCACAGCTGGGAGGTGAAGCACAGCTGGGAGATGAAGCACAGCTGGGAGATGAAGCACAGCTGGGAGATGAAGCACAGCTGGGAGGTGAAGCACAGCTGGGAGATGAAGCACAGCTAGGAGGGTCTTGATCAGCTCCTTTGTTTACAGATCTTATGCATGCAATAAGATGTGGGTCATTGACCACACTCAGCTCAGTTGCTGGACGGGCATTTTTGGTCCCCAACATAATTATTCAAGGAATATTTATTTTTTCTAAGACAACAATGAACATAATGCATACAAGTTAATTTTTGCAAAATTGTATATAAAAGTTATTGATTTATTTTAGAAAGAAAAATTGCTGATTTACATAAACAATCTATAATTTTCTTACAAATGGATTGAAAATTTTGTTGTTTTTTTTTAAATAAAAACGTCTTTAAAAAATTAAGAAAATTATTAAAAGATGAAAGAGTCAATTCTCTTATGATTAAATGGAGAACATTATCTTATTTTAATAATTGTGATGCAGCAAATATATTTATTAAGATTTATACGATTAGAATTAAAATGTGGGAGATACTAACAACATACGGAGTAAGCCAACATCTAACCAACCTTATTAAAAGTCTCTACGCCAACAGCAGCTGCAGGGTCAGAACAGCAGCAAGCTACACAGACCATTTCGAAGTTAGATCAGGTGTAAGACAGGGGTGCATACTATCCCCCCCCCCCCTACTGTTTATTACATACATGTACTATATATGCAAGCTAGCCAACCCATCAGAGACAGAGGAGATCAACGAGCTTTTATTTGCAGACGATCAGGCACTAATACATGAAACAATAGAAGACCTACAAGAACACTTAAACAAACTCAACAGCTCAGGCACAAAATACAACATGAAAATCAACATCAACAAATCAGAAGTTACGAATGTCGCCAAAAATAAACAGAACATCAACATAACTATAGGAGGCAGACAACTAAAACAAGTAGAGGAATTCAAATACCTAGGAAGTCTATTGACAAACGATAATTCTCAAACAGCAGAGATAGAATCAAGATGCAACAAAGCTTGTCAAATCATCGGACAGTTATCACCACTATTGTCCAACAAGGAAATAATTCTGGAGGCAAAACGAGCACTATACAATACAATCTTCATCCCAACGTTGTGCTACCAATGCCAGACCTGGACCCTAGATGGAAGAACAATAAGAAAAATAACTTCAACAGAGATGAAATGTGTTAGACATATGACAGGAAACAGTGTGAGAGACAAGATCAGAAATGAAGAACTGTGAAAAATGCTAGGAATAGCCCCGCCATAGAACATATAAGGAAACAACAGATAAAATGGTTTGGCCAAGTGACAAGGCAGAAAGAACAAAACACAACGAGCCTTCAACAAACGTGAGAACACCAGACCCAAGGGTTGATCACGAAAAAGATGGGTCGATGGAATATTAGAAGCACTAGGAAACATAACAGCAGCAGAGGCGAACAGAAGAGCAAAAGACCGCAAATTATATCTCCCCTCGACGCTGAAAGGCAGATGAGGAAGGAAATAAGTAGAAGAAGAAGAAGAGAAATAAAGTTGTGATTTAAAAGTTACAAGTAAAAGTAGTTTATTAATTTTTTTTTTTAAACAGTCAGCTTAAGATATGCTATAATTGTTTTAAACATTTCTATTCTTAGTTATAAACATTTTTTATGCCTGCGGGTATCACACTGAATTCATTTTGTGGAGTACTGTTCATTTTGACATTTTTTAATATCTCATAAAGCAGAGAAATTTCAATGTATAAAAATTACACCACCCATCATGATAGTTATATGGTAGCTGAAAGAAATCACAAATAGTCAACAGAAAAAAAACAAAGAACAATAGGCAGTCCAAAGCAGAATCAATCCTCCTTCATCTATTGTTTTTTTTTCTAATAGTTAATTATTTGTGATTTTTCTGAGTATTGTAAACCTACCACTCCCCATGAAATGATTCACTGATCTATTGCCTTGGAAGTTTCCCCCCATAATAATGTTCTTTTATTATTATTTGTCTCCTAACTGAAAGAAGCATGTTCAAGAAAGAGAACAAATGCTATTGCTTTTTAAAAAAATGTAATTATATTAAACAGAATATTTATATTCTAAGTGTCTATCATCAGTTTAAAATCTCATTTAATGACTTTGTACTTCAATAATAATATAGCAGCTATTTTTTGTAAATAGTTATGTCTCTTTTAATTTCTTAAAATGATTCAGACTTTGAAAAGAAGTCATTGAGAAGCAGTGCAGAGCTGCAGGAGGAGCTTGGGTGTCCAATCATCATACACCCAGGTCGTGAGCCCAGTGCACCAAGTGAGGTCATGAGAGTCCTGTTGGAAGCCGGAGGGAAAGCTGCTCATGTAGTAATGTCACATCTGGACAGTATGTTGTCAAACTGTATCAATTTTATTTCTTAATTATTACCACATTTTAAAAATACAATTTTAGCACAGATCTATAGTTTAATAATTGATTAACAAAGTGTTTCTTAGATTATTTTAACATTGTTATTATCCATGTAATATATTTATATCTGGAGCTGAATAACTTTTTCTTCAGCACTCACTTGACAGCTACTTCTCTTCATCTTCTGTCCTTGAAAGGATGTTAGGTTGGTGTGGAAGGATCATGTTGTTAGTTTACGTATGACATAGCTGTGTATGACATAGCTGTGTATGACATAGCTGTGTATGACATAGCTGTGTATGACATAGTTGTGTATAGACATAGTTGTGTATGACATAGTTGTGTACGACATAGCTGTCTATGACAGTTGTGTACAACATAGCTATGTATGACATAACTGTGTATGACATAGCATGTATGACATAGCTGTATTATTTTTATCCCACCACATCTCTTTTCAGCATGGCATATTTCAACGACTAGATAGCTTTCCCACTTCAATCCCTACTTGCTTGGTTAGAATGATTAATCTGTTTCTCTGAGAACTCTGTTGCTCTCTGATCCTGACACATGCAGTCAGCTTTGCACTCTTTCTGCACTCTCAGCCCAGTTTTGGTGAATGTCTTGGTCCCTGAACTAAATAACTAAACTTCCACTTCATAAAACCTATATTCAGCTTGTGTTCTGTTTTTGTATCCTACCAACAAGCTGCTTTTGTTTGATTGCAGGCGATTTAAAACAAAACTAAACATTTTATGCACCAATTTTTCAAATTGTTATTAATATTTATAGTGAAAATGTTTTACTAATTTTGTCATTACTTAAACATGATTGTTTCTTCTTATTGTCCTTGATCACCAACCCACTAGGTAGCCACTGTTTTGAAAGGTAATTAATGTATCTATTAATCTTGCTCTATCCATGTCCATTCTTTGCAAAGTGTCCCATGCCTGCCCTCTACTCTACATTTTGACTAACAAAGTTTTTGTCATTTGTGAGATTGTTATAGGCCTGTCTCTTTATCAACATTGACAGCCACAGTAGATCCATGTTAGTGAATTGGTCACTGAAGTAAAGGGCTTGTTTTTAGATGTTGGTGACTTATAAGTTCACCCTGCCTTAGAAGTGCACCAGAATTTTCTGAGAAAGAAAATACCTTATAATACTGACCACATTTTCTAAAAATGGGTTTATTGTCAAAAGTATAAGCACTTACAGCATTTTGCCTTAATTGTCATGGACTATGATATTACTCTTTTATTTATCAGCTTCCTGACATAACTTGCTGCATACCAGTTCTTTTATTAGAATTAGAGAAATCGCCAATCAACCACTAACATCTTCAGTAATCAAGAAAAGACGATGGTCATATGTTGGACCTTGTAATGAGGAGAGATAATAACCAAATAACAAAGCAAGCCCTCATATGGGAAACAATAGGTAAGAGGAAAAAAGGCCAACCCAGAGAGACACTGAGAAGAACATTGATCAGAGAGGCAAGAGCAGCAGGAATCGACTCCCTCAATTGCTTGCACAGAACATGGCGAGATCTGATAAAAGATCTTTACAAGGATTGAAAACTGCTCATCATCATGTACCCTGCCAGTTGGCGTAGGCGATCATGTCCCTCCACAATCTTCTATCTACAGTGCATTGTATCAGTTCTGTTGTTGACTGTTTTCCATGCCATGACACCAAGCTATCCAGTATTTTCTCTCTTTGTCGTCCGCGGTCTCTCTTTCCTTTTATTTTGCCAGTTGTAACCAAGTATTCCAACTTTCCTCTTCTCATGATGTGCCCAAAAAATGTTGATTGCTTCTTTCTGATGTTTTTTAAGAGCTCCCTTTTGAAAACTGCTAGAATAAAAATAAGAGAAAGAGTATCTTGGTCTATGCCCTATGGGCCGGCTATCGTTCACAAGGTCAATAGATAGATAGATACCAGTTCTTGTAATGGTAAGCTTATTTAAGTGTTTATTTATATTCAATTGGGAGCCATGATAGCTCAGTGTTTAGTGAACTGGACTACAAAGGATGAGTGATCTGATTCAATCCAGATCGAAGGCTTCCAGGTTCACCCAGCCTTAAATGGGTACTGGAATTTTTCTGGGAAAGGAAAGAGGCATGGGCGTAATACCGACCACATTACTCCAAAAATCAGTGCTGAAGGTCTGTAAAAATTATGGTCACTAAAACCATATTTCCTATACACCACAGGGCACTTTACTTTACTACTTTATATTCAATTGCAGGAACTATTTTTGACACAAAGACCCTTCTGGAGTTTGCTGAGCTTGGGTCTTACTTAGAGTATGACCTGTTTGGCATAGAAGTATCTCACTATCAGTTGGATGAGTCTGTAGACATGCCCAGTGATGCCCAGAGAATCAAGACTATTAAAGTCCTACTGGATGAAGGCCATGAAAACAAAATAGTTCTCAGTCATGACATACACACAAAACATAGACTGGTAAGTAAACATGCATCAGAATAGAGATGATTATGTTGTTATATCACAGAAAATAGACAGGTAAATGCTTGTATCACAAAAATTAGACTGGCTAGGAGTTGTATCTTATAGCAGATTCTGATTACTGATGAGCTCATAAATAATATACCTAATGAATGTCTATTCACTAATGTACAAGGGACATTTTGTTGATTGACTAAGGGCATTGAAATATGGGATAACAAACCAAATACTTATCATCATGTACCATACCAGCTGACATAACCAATCATGTCCCTCATGTGGTAAGACCTGATGAATGGTTAACATCTTCCATATCATTGAACCATCATCATCAGTCACATGTCCTTTGCAGAACATTGCATTCACCACAGCCAGTCTGAAAGAATCTCTGTCTCTTCTGATCTCTCACTTCTTCTGTTGTCGTGTTCAAGGTCTCCTTGATATCTTGAAACCACCTTCTTCTTGGTCTGCCCCAGATGTGTTACCCAGGAACCATTGAGTTATTTGTGGGTCATCATCATTACACTCCGAACATGTCCATAGGTGCACAGTTCTGCGTTGGTTGATAAGTCTTCTTATACGCCCACTAAGTTTCTCGTTTCTGGTTGTGCCTATCTTAACTCCCATCTCTTTCATCTGAAGATGTGACATGGACTCATGTTTGTCGAAGTCCTGCGCCCTTCCCACATCTTGGAGGGCATTAGTGACGTCTGCCTGATCCATTGGTTGACCATCTTCAACGACAGCGCAGCTAGTTAACCTGTCTGCTCTTTCATTTCCCTGTACTCTCGCATGTCAAGGGACATAAACAAAGGTGACCCTATGTATTTTTTACTTCTGCAATGACTCTACCCATTGTCTGCATACAGAGCCCACTACCACTTTTCTTATTATGCTCATCAAATCACTTAGTTTGCAGACATGGGTGTAGTCTTGTGACTCTAACCAGATGACTGCTCTGGTCACTGCCATCACCTCCATCATGCTACTCGTGGTCATAACGTATGCACTACTGTCTTCTTTGACTATTCTGCCTGCCGAGCGTGCTGTAAATGCCCATGCACTCCTTTGCTGTTGCATTACGGATCTATCTGTATAGGTGATTGCATCTTTCTTATCAGTGTTATCCCAGATGAGACCGTTGACTTCTGCATTGAAACACGAGTAAGTTCTATTCCCTTCATTTCCTGTCAAGATTGAGAATACACGAGAATGTGCCCTTGAACGACATAGGCACTGGTATCCACTCCTCGCCAACGTTGATATTGGTAAGCCCACAGACCTGTTTGATGACATCTTCTTCTCGGCCCACCCATGATTTGTCTCTTCTTAGCCTGACACCTTTCCCTGTGTTGAGCTAGTGGTGCAGTGGGTGCTCTTTATCAGTACTTATCTTCTGCTCGTGCCCTCCAGATCTTGATCTTGTCATCCATGGTTGGAAAGTCAAGAAGATACCTCATTGCAACACAGGGAGCATCTCTTGTACACCCAAAGATAACACACATAGTTTCATTTTGTACTTTCTCCAGCTAGTCAATTTGCGTCGTACTGACAGTTAAAATTGCTAGGGCATACTCGATTGGTGCGAAGACTAGTCCCTGGAATAGAAGGGTAAGTAGCCTCTGCTCGATGTTGGCAGCTGCCATGACCTTCGAGGTGGCTAATCCTTTGTGGGATTTTGTTATCACATGGTCAATGTGGTCTAGAAAACACAGACTGAGATCAAACTTAACTTTGAGGTATTTCATCAACCTGTCTCTGGTCACCTAATCAGCTCCCTTTCATACCACAGGTGTTTCTATGTTAACAATATGATTGTTAAGGGAGAACCAAGCAAATGATTATTTATTAGGATTGACCAAGGCACCTAATACTCCACACCAGGAACCATGCCTTCCCTTATTATTCTTTTCAGCCCTCTGTGTATTTAGACTTGGCCATAGTGTTTTAATTCCCTCAGTAGAATTGTGTTTATAAGCCAGTACTTTTTTATGTTGAAATCTTTTAATATGTCTTCATTGCTCTTTTTCATTATCCAAGGTGTCTTAAGAATTTTTCTGTAACATTTTTATTTTCAAATGAATTGATTTTCTTTCTTGCTGTTTGTGAGACTGTCCGTGATTCACAACCATATGTTGCGATCAAGAAGATTGAACCATAGAAATGATAAAACACAAGCTCTAAATCTACCATTTCTCAAAATAAGCACTATGATATCACATCTTTCTCATACTTCTAGAAAAATGTTCTTTTATGTGCCTTTGTTACCCATTGTGGAAACAGTGTGTGTTTGAGTGTATCATTTACATTAGACAACAAACATAATTTTAACATTTGAATTTTTGTATAGTAAAGTAAAGTAGTAAAGTACCCCGTCACGCCAAGTGGCGTATAGGGAAATATGGTGTTAGTGACCCTATATTTTACAGACCTTCAGCTCATGATTTTTTGGGGTAATGTGGTCAGTATTACGCCCGTGCTGCTTTACTTTCCCAGAAAAAAATCTGGTACCCATTTAAGGCTGGGTGAACCCGGAAGCCGTCGGTTGGGATCGAACTCTACCCCTTGTCCGTGGTAGTCCAGTTCACTAACCACTGAGCTATCGCTGCTCCCTAAAATTTTTATATAGATAAATGAGAAAGTCTTTTTTTTTCATGATATCATGATCTTAATTCATGATCCTTTCCACGCCGCTAGACATCGCATCGGGCTCGTAGTGTTTTTCACCATTCATCTCTTCTCTTGGGGAGATATTAGATCTTATCTAATGAGTCTATGCCTGCCAATTTTGCTTCTCTTTTAAGTGTTATTTTTAGTGTCTCTCTAGGTCTCCATCTTTTTCTGTTTATTGATGTTTCCCATAAAATAGCCTGTTTTGAAATTCTCTCGTTGTCTCTTCTCAACACATGTCCGACATATGTCCATCTTCTCTTCCTAATGGTAGATGGGATTGTTGGTTGTATGGCCATTTCACTTATCTCTATATTAGTCTTGAATTTTTTTTTCCTTTGCACACAGAGTATTCTTCTCGGGCATTTGTCTTCAAAGGGGTTTAGATTTCTCTCAATCTCTTTTGTTGTTTTCCAGCTTTCACATGCGTAAGTAAAGGTTGATAATACATTTGAATTGAATATTCTAAGTTTAGTTTTCTTACTTAGTATTTTTTATTTCCAAGCTTTTAAAATTCACTTTTTTTTCACATTTTAAATTTCCATGATATCATCATCATCATCATCATCGCGTGCCTTCTCCGCAACGATTTTCAATTTTCTGTTCTGTTTTCTTATCTAATGTCCAATGATTCCATGTTCCATGATATAGGTCAAATTAAATGTCCAAGATGGTGCATAATTTTTTATTTTGGTGTTAATTCTTGTGTTTATTTATTCTTTTTCTTATTCAGATGAAATATGGAGGCCATGGCTACTCTCATATTTTGCTCAATGTGGTCCCTAAGATGCTTCAGAGAGACATAACCCAGCAGCAGGTGGATAAAATGTTACAAAACAATCCTCAAAACTGGTTACAGTTTTTTAAGTGAAATCATACCATTTCTTTTATCCTAAATTACAATACTGTCATAAAAATGACAGCATCAAAATACCAATTCTTCCAAATTTGATAGTTTGCTGTGTTCAAACATTACCCCCTCTGTGTACCTTCCTAATTACTACTTCTGGTGACCCCTGAGGGATGAATTTGTTTCGTTTGAAAAGGATTATTTTTTTATTTGTGCGAAGTAAAAGTTACTACACCATCGTAAAATGCGATTACTTTTTTAAAAATAAAATTAGTCAAATTGCCAAGAAATTTGTTTCTTCTCCAGTTTTTTCATCAGGACCAGAGAAATTTCCCTGTCTGTCAGCTTGACATCAAAGAAACATTTGAAACATGGGATTGGCAGCTGTGTTAATAGATACAGCTCGATGTGCTTGAAGTTTTAGCCATAAAATGAATCTAAGCTAGGAAATGATTACAGCATTCATGTCCTGTGTTTCTTCTTGAGTAAATACACAGCATTCTAACCCAATTTCAAAGGAAATACTACTTTTGAAATCAAAATGTTACAATTAAGGGGTAGTAATTTTTACTACAGTATCATAAAAACTTGTTTACCAGATAGGTGTCATAATCTAGGGTTAAAAATGTTTTCTTTGTTTTTCTTCCAAGGTACACTTGCTGGGGCTATAATTTGTATCAAAGTTACAATTAATTATTATTGCTCTGTTTGTTTTATTATTTTATTTTTTAATAATGTTGATTATTTTTAAAGGAAGTACTGGGAACTGGATGGTCTACAGGTAAGATGTCAGCCTCTGCACAGGCAGGTTCTAGGTTTGAAGCCGGCACAGGTGGTAGGAATTTTCCACTTCATATCCGTGGTTTCTTCATGGCTTTACATTTTTTGGACTCTTGGTAGCAAGATCCGATGTCTACCCTCTCAGATAATGGCAAAAAACAAGAGGTCCAGTGTGCACTCACTCACGTAATAGAACCCTTGGCAGTTGAAAGTAAAAAAAGTAGGCCAAGATGGCCACTGCCTCGACAAAAATGTTAAGCAAATCTGCCAATGCTGGATGCGTTGAGCCAAAAACTGCAGACGGTACGACCTAGAAACATAATGTAGCCACACCCACTTAATGGGTAATGCTAAGAAGAAGAAAAGAAGTACTATCATTTATCAACTACTTCTTCCTTTCAACTCTCAGTGGAGCATAGGTCTTCAACAAACACTTTCCAAGCCGCTCTGTTTCTTACCATTCTTTTAAGATCATTCCATGTCTTCCCCATCATCTTCATCTCTGCTTCCATCTGTCTTCTCCAAAAATATTTTGGTCTTCCTCTTTGTCTTATCCCCTGGAAATTCCAAAAAAAGGCCCTGTCATGTAATACTCTCAGTTGGCTTCCACAGTGGGTGTCCTTTCCTGCGCCATCGTCTCCATTGTATCTCTTTGTCCACTGGTAATTATTACATTTAATTTCTTTGGATTTCCATATGTTACCTAATACAACAAAAGTTTCTCTTGCTTTTTGTATCCTTATTTTGGTATCATTCTCTGTTCCTCATTCTTTGTCTATATTACTGTCCAGATATATGTAAGATTGTACATCTAGTAGAGGTATTTCTCCTATTGTTATTTGGTTATTGCCAACTGCATTAATTCTCATTATTTTGGTCTATCTCTATTTATCTTCAGTCATAGCTGTTGTGAACTCTCATCAAGCATGCTCATTTTATCTTGCATCTGTATTTAATATATATTGTTGGTTTATTCATTGGCTTTTCTCAATCCATTAATCTCACAAACATTGTTATTTTTACAATCTCATTTATACTTGAGAGTTCAGCTTACTTGAAGGTGCAACAAATCTATATTATTCCATATATACTAATATTCATATTATTATTATGTTATTAATGGCAGAATATTTATATTGAAAATAAGCTGTATCCAGTATGAGATTTTGTAAATCCACATATGATGTTTCTGCATAACCAGACAATTGGTGGGATCACAACTTTTAACTACCATGGAATCTTTACCGTTTATTTTATTAATTTATATGGGAATAGACATATAATTACATATAAATAAGTAATCATGGAGCCCTGCAGTAAAGTTAGTGTAAAGCAAGGGGAAAATAATCATGTATAAATTGTATGCTACAGCATTGTAGACAGGACTCAAATACATTTACAAATTTTAAAGTAGACTGAGACACAAAGAAGATCATAAGAGATTATATGAAGAAAAAACAGATAAAACAAAGATTCTCTGTCGAGTCGCTGTATAAAAAGTAACAAAGATAAAACAAAAAGTAGAGTTAATGATTTGTCCCTGTTTGTGTCTTTGCCTACTGATAAAGACTCTAGAAGTTCAAACATTTATAACCGTGTCCTGACTTATAACCTTGAAATTGTAAAGTACAATTTATATTTGAATGTTTTGCCTTATTAATTTATACTTTTTTCCCTGAATATCTTTCAGCTGTCCTCACTTGCTTATCACATGCCAATCTATCACTTTCTCTTCTCTAATTAATTTTCTTGTAAAGAGTAAACATTACATATATGTTAAAACACATTTTATGCCAAAGATGGATGTGTCGGTGTTGGGCCGAAAGGTGCAGATATCGTGACTATACCATAAATTAGCAACACAACATATCCACACCCACTTAACAGGTAAACACTAAGACCCCCGTATATATCTGTAGTTTTATATTGTTTCTATGCTGGGAAAATCTTATTATATTGTTTTAACCAACAAAAACTACTCTGGTTTTGTTCATCCTATTGTTGATATGCTTATAAGCTCCCTAATTTGTTGTTATTATGCTTTGGGTCAAGGCACTGAAATGCATCAAAATCCATTAAAATGCAAAGCTGATTATACAAGAGAAATGAAAAAAAAATATTAAAAATGGTGTGGTTACAGCTTTAACTCTTTCTGTACGTTTTGCTACACTGTGCACCATGGCGATTTCGGCAGAGTACGTTTCACCGCATAGTGCACCACGCTCAATTTGATTAGTGTGAATGTCATCAAACCATATTCTTTTTACATGTTTGTATCATCTTGATATTAGTGAAATCTAATACCTTGTTCAATTATCTAAATATTAATAAATAATATGTTATATGTTAGATCGATATAAATATATAGATTGATTCTTAAATCCATGAACAATTTTGTCTCTGAAATCTCTTCCTTTGCGTCGATAAAAAGCTTCAGTAAGGAAAGAGTTAAGTGTGTAAATGACAACACAAAATCAAACAACATTGCAGCTCATTAGGCCTTCAGCAGGAAAATAAACAATATCTATACAGGTTTGTATAGGAGCCACAATAGCTCAGTGGTTAGTGAATTGGACTACAAAGGACAAGGGGTAGGGTTCGATCCCAACCAACGGCTTCCGGGTTCACCCAGCCTTAAATGGGTACCGGATTTTTTCTGGGAAAGTAAAGTGGAGGCTTTGATGGCTTCCGAAGGAAGCCATGAAAGCCTCCACTTTACTTTCCATCAAAGCAGATATTAACACCTCTACCAAGATGTTACATGATCTATTGGGTAAAATTTGGGAGAGGGAAGAAATACCTAAAGACTGGAAAGAAGGTTATATGATCAAACTACCAAAGAAAGGAAGTTTACAGGAGTGCACAAATTATAGGGGAATTATGCTACTATCAGTGCCAGGAAAAATATTAGGCAGAATCATTCTGGAGAGACTAAAGGAGGCTATAGAGAAACACTTGAGAGATGAACAAGCAGGTTTTAGGAAGAACAGATCATGTGCTGAACAAATAACTACTCTACGTATAATAGTTGAACAAAGTTTAGAACTAAAATCCCCACTTTATATTGGATTCATAGATTACGAAAAGGCATTTGATAGTTTAGACAGAAGAATGATTTGGAAGTTGCTGAGTCATTACGGAATCCCCCATAAAGTTTATTAACCTGATAAAAACAATGTATGAAGGAACAAAATGTAGAGTGGTGCATGAAGGACAGCTTACAGAAGCATTTGAAATAAGAACAGGAGTAAGGCAAGGATGCCTCCTGTCCCCATTTCTCTTTCTACTGGCCATAGATTGGATTATGAAAATAACTCAAAACAACAGAAATGGGATCCAGTGGTCACTGACCAAACAACTTGATGATTTAGACTTTGCTGATGACATAGCTCTCTTATCACACAGCCATCAACAGATGCAGGATAAAATGTGTATATTAGATGAGAGATCACAACAGCTAGGACGAAAGATTAATAGAGATAAGACCAACATTATGAGAATTAATGCAGTTGGCAATAACCAAATAAAACTAGGAGAAATACCTCTACTAGACGTACAATCTTACATATATCTGGGCAGTAATATAGATAAAGAGGGAGGAACAGAAAATGATACCAAAATAAGGATATCAAAAGCAAGAGGAGCTTTCATTGCACTGGGAAACATATGGAAATCCAAAGAAATTAGGTTAAATACAAAAATAAAAATTTTCAACTGAAATGTTAAGTCTGTCCTATTATATGGCTGTGAAACATGGAGAATAACAAAATTGACAATCACGAAGGTACAGACTTTCATTAATGGATGCTTACGCAGAATAAAGGGATGGAAATGGCAGGACAAAGTCACTAACGTGGAATTATGGAAATGTACCGGTCAAATACCAGTGGATAAAGAGATACAGCGTAGACGATGGCAATGGATAGGACACACACTACGGAAGCCAACTGAGAGTATTACACAACAGGCCCTTTTTTGGAATCCCCAAGGGAAAAGACAAAGAGGAAGACCAAGGAATTCTTGGAGAAGACAGATCGAAGCAGAGATGAAGATGATGGGGAAGACATGGAATGATCTTAAAAGAATTGCAAAAAACAGAACGACTTGGAAAGTGTTTGTTGAAGACCTATGCTCCACTGGGAACTAAATGGTAGAAGAAGAAGAAAGTGGAGGCATAATACCGACCACATTACCCCAAAAATCATGTGCTGAAGGTCTGTAAAATTTATGGTGTCACTAACACCATATTCCCTATATGCCACTTGGCATGACGGGGCTCTTTACTTTTTACTTTTTTATACAGGTTTGTAAGTAAATAAAAGTGTAGTGTTAATTTTGCTTACTTACATATCTGTGTACGTATTGTTTATTGTTCCTGCTGAAGGCCCAATAAACTGCAACGTTGTTCAATTTTGTGCTGTCCAGTACTCATGCCTGAGCGCTGACGGGGCCCGAAAGGGGAGTAAAGAATTGTGGCTCTGTTCCCTACCAGGTATGTTCATAAGAGGCAACTAAGGAGAGTTGGGCATGGGACTGGCTATTCTGTACCGTAAAAAAAAAGCCGACAAAGCTTCACAGGAAGACCAAAATATTTTTGGAGAAGACAGTTGGAAGCAGAGATGAAAATAATGGGGAAGACATGAAATGATATTAAAAGAATGGCAAGAAACAGAACGGCTTGGAAGACCTATTGTTTGTTGAAGACCTGTGCTCCACAGGAAGCTGAAAGGAAGAAGAAGAAGAATACTCATGTAAAGCTGTAACCATATGATTTTCTCTTTTTTTTTTTCATTTCTTCTTGTTATTATGCTTCCCGGGAAGACAGACGGCCCAGGTTTCCTATTTTGACCAGTGTTGAGTTTCTTAAATTTGTCTTCCTGATTATTGTCTGTTTAAGGTTCATGTTCAGTTTATCTTGTTGTTTGTCTTGGTACAGTCTGTCAGTTTTTTTCTAGAATGTGTTGATAGGAATTAGCTGATAATGTGATGTCATTTGTATTTTGCTAAGATTTCCAACATTCAGAAATTTGTGATGCTTATTGTTTCTCTTAAAGCTTTGTCTACAGGTGTTAACTTGTATCAGGTGTTAACTTGTATCAGGTGTTAACTTGTATCAGGTGTTAACTTGTATTAGGTGCTAACTTGTATCAGGTGTTAACTTGTATCAGGTGTTAACTTGTACCAGGTGTTAACTTGTATCAGGTGTTAACTTGTATCAGGTGTTAACTTGTACCAGGTGTTAACTTGTATCAGGTGTTAACTTGTATCAGGTGTTATCTTGTATCAGGTGTTAGTTAACTTGTATCAGGTGTTAACTTGTATCAGGTGTTAATATTTGCTAATCTTTGATTTGTTATGTTAATTCTGCATAAATATTTACTTTAGCTGAAAATATTATTTTTTGGGTATGATGTCACAAATTGAAACCACTTCCATAAAATATTAATTGTTAGAATAATGGGGAAGTGCTAGACTCAGGACATCTTTATCTGTGAATGAAGAAAAGTTTCCAAAATTAGAATTAAAATGCAACTTTGAGATGAAAACAAACAACTGTGGTGTACGTGCTCTGTGAGCTGTGCATTCCATCTGTTTTGATCGTGTTTTGATATTTTGATTGTTTACGATGAATGATGATATCGTATGATGGAGAACAGATAGCTGTATTCACTTTCTGTGCGGTTTTGCCTTATGTCTTTTGGCATGTGCTGAGACTGCTATGATGGGGACTACAGCTACCTTTCTTTGTTTGGGAGATGAAATAGTAATTCGGATGATTCCATTGGCACGGACGATTGAGCAATTATGGATTTTAACTTGTTTGCAGTGATACCGGGGCCATCGATAACCATAACTGTGGTGTACGTGTGCACGTGAGTGAGTTTGTGAGTGAGTGGGTTGATGGGTGGGCAGGCGGGTGGGTTGGGTGGGTGGGTTGGTGAGTGAGTGAGTAGTGAGTGAGTGAGTGAGTGAGAGAGAGGAAGGTGGAATTTAAGTTTAAAATGAACATGATATGAACAAACATTTTAAATGTTCAACTGTTTCTATCATGTGATATCTGCAATATGCTATACAAGCTGCCAAACAATGTGAAAGCAAAACGCCTTGTCTTGGTATCCCTTTTATATTGTGCTTTATTTAAACACTGTGATTTGATGTATATTTCCAACCATTATTTATACTTTTATTTGCCAGTTGCCAACTCAAAATAATTTAAAGTTTTATCTGTTATTAAAGTTGTTTTTTTTTTTTTACATTGTCATTGCCTTTAGTCTTTACTTTGGACTGGCATCATCACAGTCGCAGCATTCCCATGTCCGCTAAGTCACCATTCCAGCAACCATCAAAGTGTTCATCTCCTGATTGTTCCTGTCCTGCATTGATTGACCATTTTGCATTCTTTGCCACTGAGGACGCTTTTCCTGCTTTTGCCCTTTGTGGCACCATGTTCCAGCATTCTTTTGGCATATGTGGATTATCCTCAGTTTCCTTGTCACCATCCTATGAGAGATGTCATTTTAAAACTTTTTCAATGTCGTATATGTCCAATTTTAAAGTTTCTTGCACAATGGCAGACCCCAAAAACCTGTCGGCCATCTATTTGCCATGAGCTCCCACTTACCTGAAGCAATATATCCAAGTTAGTTTGTTGATATGAAGCATGTTGAGCTCACTCCCTGTGATGTGTATTCATGTCAATCTAACGAAGCATGTTTTAGGAGTCAGTCAATATGGCCACATGTGTTGTTATCATTACCAGTCCTGCTGATAGCAACATTTATCTGACCTGTGCTATAGTTGACAATAGTAAATAATTGACTGTAGTTGTCATAATTGACTGTGGATTTTGCAGCGCCCCTAGAAATGTTATTTTTCATTTCTTTCATTGTGTAATTCTCTTTTTTTTTCTATGAATCTGTCTGCTTCTTGTTTGAGTTGAAACTTTAGAGTGTGTTTCCAAAGATTGCGGTCTCCAGCTATGGTGGTTTACATTAGTTGTAATGCAAACAATATTACAGACCAACATTATTTATATTTTATTAAACAGAAATAAAGATATAGACTTACATATTTTATTTGGTTTTATTTTTTTTTTATTCTTGTCCACTTTTAACCTTTAACTTTGTAAAAAGTCAATTAAGAAGAAAAATCACACTAATATTTTAATGTACAAACTGGCAACTATATTATTTTCTTTCCCTCAATATCCATTAGATGTTCATACTGATGGTTCTAAAAAAAGGTAGGCACAAGTCAGCCTGACTATCAATATCTCTGTGCAACTATCAACATATCCCTGCATTGATCAACATTTCCATGAAACTGTCAACATCTGCATACAACTACCTACATACCGATACAACTATCAACATATCCTTGCAACTATCAACATCTCCATGCCACTCTTACATCTAAGTATTAAAAAATCTTATAGCTACTAAAATCCTCATATAATTGTCAACATCTCCATACAACTACCAATAACTCCATACAAATATCAACATCTCCATATAACTACCAACATCTCCATACAACTACCAATACCTCTATACAACTACCAATACCTCTATATAACTACCAACATCTCTTTTCAACTACCAACATCTTCATACAACTATCAACATCTCTCTATAACTACTAATACCTCCATACAACTACCAACATCTCTTTTCAACTACCAACATCTCCATACAGCTATCAACATCTCCATACAACTATCAACAACTCCATACAACTATCAATGTCTCCATACAACTATCAACATCTCCATATAATGATCAACAACTCCATACAACTATCAACGTCTCCATACAACTATCAACATCTCCATACAACTACCAACATCTCTTTTCAACTACCAACATCTCCATACAGCTATCAACATCTCCATACAACTATCAACAACTCCATACAACTATCAACATCTCCATACAACTATCAACATCTCCATACAACTATCAACATCTCCATACAACTATCAACATCTCAAGACAACTACCAACATCTCCATACAACTACCAACATCTCCATACAACTATCAACATCTCAAGACAACTACCAACATCTCCATACAACTATCAACATCTTCATATAACTATCAACATCTCCATACAACTATCAACATCTCCATACAACTATCAACATCTCCATACAGCTATCAACATCTCCATACAACTATCAACATCTCCATACAACTATCAACATCTCCATACAACTATCAACATCTCAAGACAACTACCAACATCTCCATACAACTACCAACATCTCCATACAACTATCAACATCTCAAGACAACTACCAACATCTCCATACAACTATCAACATCTTCATATAACTATCAACATCTCCATACAACTATCAACATCTCAAGACAACTACCAACATCTCCATACAACTACCAACATCTCAATACAACTATCAACATCTGAAGACAACTACCAACATCTCAATACAACTACCAACATCTCAATACAACTATTGACATCTCCATACAGCTACCAACCTTTCTATTCAACAACCAAAAGCTCCATCATACAACTACCAACATCTCCATACAACTACCAAACCTCAATACAACTACCAACAACTCCATACAACTACCAACATCTCAATACAACTACTAACATCTCCATACAGATGCCACTATCTCCATACAACTACCAACATCTCCATACAGCTACCAACCTTTCTATTCAACAACCAAAAGCTCCATAATACAACTACCAACATCTCCATACAACTACCAAAACCTCAATACAACTACCAACAACTCCATACAACTACCAACATCTCAATACAACTACACTGTGCTAACATCTCCATACAGATGCCACTATCTCCATACAACTACCAACATCTCCAGACAACTATCAACATCCTCATACAATTAACAACATATTCTTACAGCTTTTTATCTTCAACAAGATTACCATAAACAACAGAATTGAACAACTGGAAGTATGTAATGGGGAAGGATGGGGTGGGGTGGAGAGTTAGACAAAGGTGTTCTATTACACGATCTTGTATTTTTAGACATTGAAAACGAATGAGACACATAAAGTATATAAGGAACTGTTGACACGGCATACACAATCGATGACACTGATAGTTATGTCTCCTTAGCAACAATGTAAACAGATATGTTTACCAGTTGAGATTCTTGCTGCAGTTGGGATTTGTTTCTGCCAGAACAGGAAGTTAGAGAACATTGTAAGAGGAGACATTTTGACAGACAGGGGTATTCACTCTGTCTTGTCAGTGTATATGTCTTTTAAGGGTGTGTTAAACATTTGGATCATGTTTGCCAAGTGTCACTCCCCTGTGGCATTTCTGAGCCATGAAACTATTAACAACCTAAATGATGAAGCCCTTTAAGCCAATTATACTTATGTGCATTGTTATATAGACATGGAGACAAATAATAATAAATGAATATTATTACAGAAGACTTAAATATCAATGAAATGTGGGACTCAGACAGCAAAATACTAATGACAGCAGCAGAAGTAAGTGCCGGACTGAAGAAAATTGAAAAACGAGCTTGGATTTCAGACACTACATGGAAATACATCAAAGAAAGAAGAGAAGCGAAGAGAGCCATGACTAATGTAAAGATAGATCTTGGAAAGGTCCTGGCAAAAGCAACATACAAAGAATTAGACAACAATGTAAAAAGTTCAGCAAGAAGAGATACAAGAGCTTATATAAACAATTTGGCAGGGAAAGCTTAGACAGCTGCAATTACTGGAGACAGCAAAACTCTCTATACTGTACAAAAGATGCTGACAAACACCTATACATCTAGTGGAACACCAATTCTAGACAAATCTGGATTAATGCCAACAACAAGCACAGCCATAAAAGCCCGTTGGGCGGAACACTTCAAAGAAATTCTTAACCGTCCATTACCCCACAGTTAAAGAGATTTTGAAGCTGAAACACCAGCAGCAGAATTAGATGTAAATTTAGATGAATTCACCTTGAGCGAAATAGAAACCACATTAAAGCGTATGGCTAACAATAAGGCTGCTGGAGAGGATAAGTTAACAGCTGAGATCCTCAAGGCAATTGTTAGCCATAGTTTAATACATCTCCAGAAAATGTTCAACATCATTTGGAAAGCAGAGAAGACCCCTCATAAATGGAAAAAAGGAATCATTGTTAAGATTCCAAAAAAGGGCAATCTTAGAGATTGTAACAACTGGAGAGGCGTGACACTTTTGTCAGTTGCCTAAAAGTTATTCTGCAAAATCATCCTAAATAGAATAAAGGATTCAATAGATACAGTAATGCGTGAAGAACAGGCTGGGTTTAGAAAAGGGAGAAGCTGCCTTGACCACATTTTTACGCTACGACTTATATTGGATGAACACATTGAAAAGCAAAAACCTTTTGTACTTAACTTTATCGACTTCAAAAAAGCATTTGACAGTATTCATCGAGATTCTTTGTGGAAAATTCTGAAGCAATATGGCTTACCATAAAAAAAAAATCATAAATATTATTAAAGACTTTTATAATGGTTACACATGTGCAGTTCGAACAGAGGAAGGACTGAGCGAGTGTTTCCCAATAGAAACTGGGGTTAAACAAGGATGTATTTTATCGCCCTTGTTATTTGGAAGTGTTATGGACTTCATAATGAAGAAATGCTGCACTGGTAATAAAAGCATCGAATGGATAAAAAGGAAACCATTTGGAGGACCTTAAATTTGCTGATGACATAGTTCTCATCAGCAGTCAGATAAAAGCGATGCAGGTAAACACAAATGAACTATCATCAATAGCCAGCAAAAATTGGACTTGAGATCAATCCTGCAAAGACTAAAGTCATGAAAAGCTTAATTCCAACAGACGACAAAATATACATGGAAAACAAGCCAGTGGAAAACCCTGCTTTAATAAATGCAAATCAAAGCAAATAAATCATATTAGCCTACAAAATGTGTAATAGAATATTCGAAAATGTGTAATATAATTATGAAAAAAATTATAATAAATTATCATTTCCTTTTGTATTTCGTTAATATGTTCAGGCTACCGGCGGTAGCTTAGAGAATACGCCACTGGAATGTGGTAGTACGGCAGGTAAGAAGCGCTGGATGAAACAGAAATATTTTCTTCATCTCTAAAAGCACATATGGATCACATGCAATGGCGTGTTGCTCAGAAAACTGAGAAATAATTTTTTTGAGAAAATTATATAGGGCACCATCTTAGATGACATCTGCATATTCAGATCACATTAGATACTTCTACAATGAGACTATAATTTAGGTCCATCGCTAAACAAGTACTGTTTCAAAACATGGGAACAGGCAAATAAATGCAATGCTACGGTAAACTGGTAGCATGGAACAAGTGGTGGGATGTTACACCTCACTGCTTGGTCACTGTTTCGAAATAACGCAACATAGAGGCGATACACGCATTGGTAACATGCGTACGATAGTTAGATTATTTGCTCAGACGAGATCTAGAAACAAAAAAAAAAAAAAGAATTGTTATGCTGTGGGCTACGGAAGGAAGTGAATGAAAGTATTATTGAAAGGTAGATCTAGAACAACGTTGCTGGGGATTGTAGAGACATCGATTTTCTGCGCTCTTGAAATTCGCAATAAAATAACTGATTTGGTACAAGTTGTTTATCTGGCATGCGAATCCCATGTCCATTTGGATATGACGTCATGAGATGCACTAAAATGGCAGCTTATTTACATTCGAGCCATGGACTAAGCGGGTGTCCGGTTAGCGCAATCGATAGGCGGTTGGCTTACCACGGCAACAGCCGGGGTTCGTAATCCTGGCGAGGACACCTGGGTTTTACTAATTCCCTAAAAATTAGTAGGAGCCGCGATAGCTCAGTGGTTAGTGAACTGGACTACTACGGACAAGGGGTAGGGTTCGATCCCAACTGACGGCTCCGGGTTCACCCAGCCTTAAATGGGTACCGGATTTTTTCTGGGAAAGTAAAAGCAGCACGGGCGTAATACCGACCACATTACCCCAAAAATCATGTGCTGAAGGTCTGTAAAATATAGGGTCACTAACACCATATTTCCCTATACGCCACTTGGCGTGACGGGGGGTACTTTACTTTTTTTTTCATGGACTAAGCAATGTTTACTTTGAACACCACGATATCTGTTATTGCAGCGAGTTGGCAGATTTTTGAAAATGTATTCAAGGGTTTAAACATAAATGTTTGTTCACAGTTCGTTCACCTTCGCTGTAGATAAAGTCTTTAATTTGATGGCTTCGTTTGTGACCTTGGTAGCTAAGGACCTAACTTGTGCAAACGGATGGCATTGGCAAGGATCATTTTGAATCTATGAAGTGGGCTCATATTGTGTTTAACTCAAAAGCATATGTGCTTTTTAACCAAAGACCTTTTTTTGGGGACTCAATGAAGATATCCCCGATGGAAGAATAAATTGTACTATTAGTCCCATAAATGATTCGCTTCCAGAGGTTTATGATGTAAACAAAGCAGTTTTGTCATTGCAAGTGAATAATGTCCACACCTATAATTGGTCAGGATTGTGTAGCAGCAGCAGCTTTATAGCGAACACAGAAAACATCACAGGGTTGTGCTGTTCTGAAACAGCTATGCCATGCTACCCTAGAATTGCCTTTAATGGGATTACTGTGACCACAAACCACTCTCCATGTGTGTGCCACATATTTACACCCCAGAAAGAAATACTGAATATAACAACATCATATGCCGTCTGTGATATTAATGACCACAAACCAGGAGCCTCCTGTATGATTGATACAACTGTTGCACCAAGCACTTCATCAGCACAGCCAGAACTATGGAATGTTAACCTGACATTGTTCTTGAATGATGTCCAAGTTAATGAGACATCAGAATCGTGTGGCAGCAGCTACAAGAAGGGAGCAGAGAACATCAAGTTCTGCTGCTATAAAGGTGACTTGCCTTGCTATCACAGAATTGCCTTAAATGGGATCACTGTAGTTGAAAACTTCTCCTCTTGTGTAAACTACACATTCACATTCAAGAGTGAATCAGTGAAGGTCATAAAATCATATTCTCTCTGTGGTTTTACTAACTACAGGTCAGGTGGCTTCTGTTGGATTAGAAATGATAACTTACCACCACTGTGTGTCTATATGTTTGGAATTGGAGTCATCAATGATGGCCTAACATCATCAAGTGCTATGACGATCATCATTTTCGGGAGGACGTGAACTCCCATGGTATATGGTGGATAGGCGGCAGGAACCATTGAAGGCTATGTCTGAAAAGTGTTCCTTCTTGCAGTTTCCTCATATTCCAAGTCCGGCTTGTTGCAGGAGCTACTGAGTTAAGTGCTCTGTGCACACCGTGAGCTGTGTGTCTCATCCGTTTTGATCCTGTTTCGATATCCCGCTTGTTTACGATGAATGATGATATCGTATGACAGGGAACAGTTGGCTGTGTTCGTCCGAGTTCTAGCCGTGGTGTATACAATGCTGATCTTGAACATCGCGCTGTCTGTTGTCACAGCGAGTTGGCGGATTGTTAGAATTGTAACCACGGGTTTGAAATAATTGTTTGTGCACATTTCGTTAACCACCGCTGTAGATCAAGTCTTTATTCTGCTGGCTTTGTTTGCCACATTGGAAGCTAATGACCTAACTGCCTAACTTGTGTAGACTGTTGGTTCGGGGCAAAATTGTGTTCGTTGCAGTGTCACTGCTAAAATCGCTCAGTTTGTGACAGGGCTACAGGGATATGCACAAACGGACACAGTTGTCGGCGAGAGCGTTTCGGACCCCAGTGTCAGTACTTTGATCTAGTTTGCAAATACGCCTAGGGATCTGGACCTACAGATCCGGACAGTTTCATGGTCTAATCAACAAGTTACGGATTGAAGGGGCGATAGTTGCAAATATCTGCTCCATCTACATTGGCGGGGGTCGGAATGTGGCTCTCAAACAGAAGGCAAACCAGATCGACACATTTGATGCTTGATATACAGTGGACGGATGTGGACCAGAGGCCGCAGTTAATGGCAAAACAAAGACCAATCTTTATGACAATGACTGCACACACGCACAATTGAGAAGTGGAACCAATTCTGTTTACTGGTATCTGTACTTTGACACGTTCCAGAAGACTCACATCATTCGAATTTATCATTGAGCTAGCACTATGATTAGGATAAAGAATGACACTCCAAAGGCTTTCTCTGACAGTGGCGGTGTAGTGTTCCAGTATAATGATATATCATACCCAAATATTTCTGTGAACACTATTGTAGTCACCATACAAGCGACAATGGCACATAGTAAGTTTGAGTTCTCACCGACCTTTTCGCAGGACGAGAGTGCACTGACGGTGTGGTGTGTGAGGTGCAAACATTTACAGACACTTATTGTCTGGACGGGCATTCTTGGTCGTTTTGTACAGTGTGTAGTGGGTGTTGCAAAGGCTGCACCTGCGTCATCATCGGTACGTGGCACGGCAATTTTTCACATGGGATCTATGCTCCGGGAAGACTGCTCCGGGTCTTGTCTTAGTGTCAGTTCTTTATGTGAGGAAAATCCGGAAAATGCCAACATTGCAAACACCCTGGCTATACCTGTGATGACACTTGTCCTGATGGTAGTTTTGGACTACAGTGCGAACAGACGTGTTCTGATGGCTGTGACATCATATGTGACACAGAAAGAGCAGACTGTACGCGCAAGGAAGCGTACTGCGGGCCAGACTGCACTCTCAAATGTCCTGACCACTGTTTCAACGACACCTGTGAACAGTCAACCGGGATCTGTTCATGCAAGGGAACGTTCTACGGGTCAGACTGCACTCTCAAATCTCCGTACAACTGTTTGGACGATATCTGTTAACAGTTCATGGGGGCCGGCGTCTCGTATGTCGATGATTCCCACGTTAGAAGAGTCTGCCGACTACAACAAACCCAAGCATATGAATACCTTAATGTGTACTGGATATTTTCTTTCTGTGCTGGACATGGTTCATTTCTTGGTGTGTTTCATTGCTAGCCAAGGCTCATATCTTGGCTTGTGTGTGTGTGTGTGCTGGCCATGGCTCATATCTTGGTGTGTGTCATGTTAGTCATATCTCATATCTTGGAGTGTCCGTGTTAATCATGTCTCATATCTTTAAGCGTGTATGTGTTTAGTCATATCTCATATCTTAGTGTGTATCTGTGTTAGTCATGTGTCATATCTTTGTGTGGGCACGTTTGGGCTAGTGATATCTCATATCTCTGTGTGTATGTTTATGTTAGTCATATCTCATATCTTTGTGTGTGCATGTCTGTGTATGTCACATCTCATATCATTGTGTGCCTATCTATGTTGGTCATATCTCATATCTTTGTGTGCATGTCCATGTTAGACATGTGTAATTTCTTTGTGGGTGCATGTCTATGTCAGTCATATCTCTTATCTTTGTGTGCATGTTTATGTTAGTCATATCTCATATCTTTGTGTGTGCATGTCTGTGTATGTCACATCTGATATCATTGTGTGTGCCTATCTATGTTGGTCATATCTCATATATGTGTGTGCATGTTAGACATGTGTAATTTCTTTGTGGGTGCATGTCTATGTCAGTCATATCTTTATGTGCATGTTTATGTTAGTCATGTGTCATATATCTTGATGTATGTCAGTGTTAGTCATGCCTCGTATCGCTATGTGCATGTCTGTGTTAGTCACCTCTAGTGACTCAGGCAGATGGTGCTCGTAAACCTGGGAGGGCCGACCATCTAAGGGCAGAATCCCCCTACAGAAAAGATCACCTGCTGCCTTGCAGGAAGATTGGGGACAATCAAAGGCTAGGGAAAGCAATCCTGAATAAAATGCTGGCTGAAATCGGATGCACTGGGCCACTGGCGCAGAACACAGTGCAACGTTTTTAACGGGTGTTCAATCAGAGTGGATCTGGCAGACTCTAATTGTGATGTTCTGTTTGTAACACACCTAACCTGACAGCTGAGTTCATGTGAGGAGCTGGAATCCTACTCTGATTGGGTCCTGATCGCAGAGAGAGAGAGAGAGAGACTTTCTGCGCGGTTTCACCTTATGTCTTTTGGCATGTGCTGAGACTGCTACGATGGGGACTACAGTTACCTTTCTTTGTTTGGGAGATGTGTTAGTGATTCGGATGATTCCACTGGCACGGGCGGTTGAGCAATTATGGATTTTAATTCGTTTGCTGTGATACCGAGGCCTTCCATAACCAATAACCAATCCCATGTCCAATTAATCTCAACTTTGACCTACACGTTATGTGTAGTTGGGTGCATGTTTATCATGCCAGGTTGGACTAGCGTAACTATGTCACTATGTCTATCACAATTGCATGGCGCTTGACACATAGGATATACTGACGCTCTATTCACTTTAAAACAGTTAGCAGAAAAGACGAGAAAACACAATCAAAATTTGCACATAGCCTTCATTGACCAGGAAAAAGCACTCGACCGAGTAAACAAAAAAAACAACTGTGGGAGATACTAACAACATACGGGGTAAGCCAACATCTAACTAACCTTATTAAAAGTCTCTACACCAACAACAGCAGCACGGTCAGGACAGCAGCAGACTACACAGACCACTTCGAAGTTAGATCAGGTGTAAAACAGGGGTGCGCACTGTCTCCCCTTCTGTTTATTACATGCATGGACTATATTTGCAAGTTAGCCAACGCATCAGAAACAGAGGAGATCAATGAGCTTCTATTCGCAGACGATCAGGCACTAAAGGAAACAATAGAGGACCTACACGAACACTTAAATAGACTCAATAGCTCAGGCACAAAATAAAACATGAAAAACATTAACAAAACAGAAGTCATGAATATCGCAAAAGAGAAACAGAATGTCAAAATAACTATAGATAGCAGACAACTAAATCAAGTAGAGGAATTTCAATACCCAGGAAGTCTAGTGACAAACGGCAGTTCACAAACTGCAGAAATAGACTAAAGATGCAACAAAGCTTGTCAAATCATTGGACAGTTATCACCACTATTGTCCAACAAAGAAATAACTATAGAGGCAAAAAAGGGGTACTCTACAATACAATCTTCGTTCCAACGTTGTGCTGCAAGTGCCAGCCCTGGACTCTTGATGCAATGTCAAAAAGAAAAAATAACCTCTACCGAGATTAAATTTGTTAGACGAATGATAGGAAACAGCTTGAGAGATGAAAAATGGAGAACTGAGGAAAAAAGTTAGGAATAACCCCAGCCATAGAATATATACAGAAACAACAGATATAATGGTTTGGCCACGTAACAAGGCAGAAAGATCAAAACATAACACAACAAACCTTCAATAAACGTTGCGATATCACCAGACCCAGGGGCTGGCAACGAAAGATATGGATTGACAGAATATTGGAAATTAGGAAACATAACAGCAGCAAATGAGAACAGAAGAGCAAAAGATCGCAAAGCATATCTCCCCTCGGCGCTGAAAGGCAAATGGGGAAGGAACGAAGAAGATAGCTTGCCATCTATCTTCAGCAGTTTCTGTAGGCAGTGTATAATGAAGTTTTTCAGCTTAATGGCATGGTGACTATAGATAGTCTATGTTTCGCATCCATATATTAAAATCTTCTCAATATTCATATATGGTGCAGAAACATGGACATTAGACAAGAAAACAGAACAGAGAATTGAATCCTTTGGAATGTGGATATATAGAAGAATAGGTAGAATTGGATGGAAAAGAAAACAAACGATAAAGTCTTAAAACAACTAAATATGAAAAGAGAGCTACTAGATACAATTCAAACAAGACAAATGCGATTTTTGGGCCATGTTAAAAGACACAACAGCCTACTAAAAGTAATCCTGGAGGGGAAAATACAAGGTAAAAGAGGCAGAGGAGACCAAGATAACATGGACGAGTAACATCAAAAGATGGACAAATCAGCCTATGACAACCTGCACCATCAAGGCAAGAGACAGAGCTCCATGGTAGCCAACTTTCGTTGCGGAGACGGCACTTGATTATGATGATATTAAAATAGCCAGAACAGCAGCTTTATCCTGAACCTTGAATTTTAGTCTGGAACTTGATGTCACACATGCTTCCGTGGTATAACTTGCCATTGAACATTGCAGAATGGTTTTGATTTGGAATCTATGGGGCTGATGTAGTTCCTGCATTCTCTTTGTCGTTGAGGCCAAAGTTTGTGCCAGCTGAAGCAAAGCGTTCTAGCATTTAATGCAGACCAGTTTAAATGTTTACATTCAAGGAACGTTCATCTGCACAGAAAAAGTAATGCAATGTCCAAAGACTGTCGTTTTTGCATGACATTTTCCTAAATGAAATAATTTTCCATCGATACGATACTGGAGATCAACTCTGACGTCATACTAATGGTAGGCGTTCCAAAGCATGGCAGGAAATGTTAGGCTTAAAAGAACTGAAGGCAGTACACACGCCTACAAAATGGCTGCAAACATAAGACTAAAAGAGAAATGGAGCCAGCACACAACCCTCCAAAAAATAAGCAATTACTAGACAGAAGAGAACTGGAGCCGGTGCCCTCCCTTGTTTCACACCGCTAGAGATAGCAAGCAGTGCAGAGTACTTGTCCAGATCCAGAACTCGCACTTGCAAGCTATAAAGAAACAGTCTCAGCATCATTCTGACAAAGTGTCTTTGTGCATCCTAACTTGGCCATACATTCCCAGAGTTCCTCCGGTTAACCGTCAAAGGCCATGACTTGTTCCACTGATGTAGTGTATATATGGGTATTCTGTTGCTGGCAACAGATAAAAAAAGTGGAGGCGGGCTCTGTACGCACGCAATGGGTAGAGTCGTTGCAGAAATCCAAAATACGTAAGGTCACATTTGTCTATGTCCCTGGACATGCGTGAGTACGGGGAAATGAAAGAGCGGACAGGTTGGCTAGCTGCGCTGTCGTTGAGGACGGGCAACCAATGGATCGGGCGGACATCATCAATGCCCTCCGAAATGTGGGAAGGGCACAGGACTTCGACAAACACAGATCAACGTCACTTCTACGGATGATGGAAATGGGAGTTAAGTTTGGCACAGCCAGAAATGAGAACTTAGTGGCCGTGTAAGAAGACTTATCAAACTACATAGAACTGGAGTCATCAGTCGCTGGACACTGAGGGAATTGCTGAGGAGGGGATCTGAGCACCTATGGACATGTTCGGAGTGCAATGATGATGACCTGCAAATAACTCAATAACTCTGTTGCTGGCACTTTTCTGGTATCAATCTGACGGCGATAATACCTGTGGAGCCTCACCCTTTCCTAAAGGAATATTGACATTCAAGTAACTCATTAGTCTGTTGATAAGTATTCGGATAAGCAGCTTTCTTCCTATTTATATCTTGCATGCTGACTACATTTCCTCCCGTAGAGATGTTTGTTTGCGGAACATCAGCTTCATGTCTTTAGCCAAGTCAAGGAGACACTGAATTTTGCGTGAATATAACTTTTTCCTATATTTTCATATCGGCAGCCGAGTAATACGGCGGTTCTCAACATACAAACAAATATTCTCCAACTTCAGAGGCACTCTCATTTTTATCGTTATTATTGGTTATTGGTTATGGAAGGCCTCGGTAAAAAGACATCAATAACTTCAAAATATACTTTCATCTTCCAGTATTCTTTATTGCTCACACTTTCAGGGCCATCTAGGGGTTTTCCAACAGTTGAGAGAACAAAACTGTCTTTTAGCATCACACTTTCTTCATGTTTTCTTTTCTTACATACAGTAGGACTTTCTAAGCATATGCCGTGTTTCAGTGAAAATTCTTCAATATTCTTCCAAATCTAAGAAAATTCATCATCAGTTCTCTTGTCTACTATTGTCCGCATAGTATTTGTTATCAGTTCTGCAGCCTGTCCTAAAGTGACATTTGCATTCTGCATACATAGACTTAATACGTGGGTATAAGACAGGATTTCATGAAAAACAAACAGGTTGACAATGAAATTAAATGTTGATATTGATTTCAAAATTCCAATGGCTTCTATGGAGTCTTTGTCTTCATTTCTGTCAATTTCAAATTTTAAAGCTGCCACTACATTATCATAGTGTTTAATCAACAGATTACAATTCTGGTACCTGCATGTCCACCTAGTTGTACTTAATGAAATTATTTCAAAAGGCTTTGTCTGTAACAATCCTGACACCGTTCTTAAAGCATCATGATTTGACGGTTTTGAAAAATGTACATACAATGATTCCAAAGCATTGAATAAAAGTCTTGAAGATTCTATGTTTTTACAAATGTCTGTTACAATAAGTGCAACCTTATGTGCATAACAGTGGAAGTAAACAGCTTCAGGATAAAACTCTCTAATTTTAGCTTGCAGCCCTCCAACATCACCAGACATTACTGCGGCACCATCATAAGTTTGCGCTATTACTGATAATCCTTCAATACTAAACTTCCGAAGAACAGTCATTATCAAATCAGCTAAATCTATTGCTGTTCGTTTGCTTGAGCAATCATAGAAACCAAGAAATCTTTCATGTGGAGTGAGTTCATCGTCAACATACCGAACGCAGAGAGACAATTGTTGCTGTTTCTGACATCTTGCCTCATCAGCCATAATTGCAAAAAACTCGCATCTTTTAACCTCTAACTATTTTCTCAAAAAGAAGAGCTGAAGTTATGTCAATCACTTCATTCACAATAGTTTTGCTACAAAATGAAATGTTTTTTGTAAAATTTTGTTTAAATGTACTATCATACTTAGCAAACACCTCGCAGAACTCTAAGAAATTACCCCTACTATTAGATTCTTTCTTTTCATCATGTCCTCTGAACGCAATGCCCTGTCTTCCAAGAAGTATAATAACATCAACAACTTTCGCCATGTACTCTTTGTTTTTTTCCACTTCGGTCTTATGTGATTTTGAAATCATTGACATGACACTTCCTTTTTCATTACTATATTTATGCATTGCATATTTTTCCATGCATAACAAATGACTTTTACTTTTTCCATGTTTATCAAGTTTTTCTTTTAATTTTTTCCAGTTTCTAAAACCAGATTTAGTAAATGTTTCTTCACATGCAAAAGATTTGTCAAATACACGACAAACGTAACAAAATGCTGCATCTTTTCGTTTACTATATTCTAGCCAGTGATATTGTTCAAAATAAGCTTTAGAAAAAGAACGGTTGACTTTACCACACAGTGAAGGCGGGTAAGATCTTAAGACTGGCCTTACTGGTCCAGAATTTAAATCGCCCAAGTCCATCTCACACTGACTATTAATATCCATACTGGGTCCTGCCACTGGTCCATAATTTAAATTGCCCAAGTCCGTCTCACACTGATTATTAATATCACTATTGAGTGGACCAGCTTCACTTTTTATAAATGTAATTGTACGAGTATTAGGCAGACTAGCGTTGGAAACGAGATCACTTTCAGAAACTGGCTCACTGTTAACTGTATTAGTAGTTGTTGATGTAATAGTAATTTTTTTATCCTTCGTTTCACTAGGACTAATATCGACCCTAGATGTAGGTGTAAAATCAGGAAGCATAAAAGCAGATCGAGTTTCAGTTTCGTGTGATTTTGAAACTTTTTGAAAGAAATTTGTAATTCGTTTCATTTTTAAAATATATTAAAAACCTTTAGACATTAATAACAACTAAAATAAAACAGGTAGTCCGCAACTAAATGAAGTCCTTTTTACAGCATATTATAACAAATATATGTACACCGGCAAACAACTCATTAAACATATCTACTCCCTTGTGCTGTCATAAAATCAAATCAGCACGGCAATTTTGGCACCGCCAGAGCGATAAATAATTATCGTTACCCTATATAATGGATAATATATAATATAGATAATGATCGTTACCCTATGCTATAGTCATTGAGAGCGCCTTTCGTGGAAGACACTACTGCAATAGCCAATTTTTTAGTTGGCTGCGTGGCAGTGTACCAAGCGTTCGGCTTCTCGTGGCAAGGCGCGGTGCCACTGAGTACGGGTTCGATCCCACTTCGGACCATATATTGTTCTTCGTTTTTTTCTATTGTTGTTTGTCTGTCAATTTTTCCGAGTGCTAACACATACTTCTTTGTTCTATTATTCCCGATAAATAATTAACATTTTCTTCACAGAAGAACAATCGTACACAAAAAATATCGTATTTTTTTAGTTGTTTTTCCGTGGACATGATTTCAATATCAAAAGATTGAATAAATAGACCTATATATTTGTGAATTTTTTTTTTTATATTACCTCTTTTCTTCTTTAAAAATAATAATAATAAGTAAACAAACGTTGCTCTCACTTTATTAATGAATGTACTAAGAAGTACGTTTTTTTTTTTTTGGGGGGGGGGGGGGGGGGATTGCCCCCCCCCATGACCCCCCCTAGATCCGCCCATGGGTTTAGTTTTAAAGGATAGATAACACAAACATTGGTTGGTTATTTGGTTATTTGGTTATAGAAGGCCCCGGTATTACAGCAAACGAATCAAAATCCATAATTGTTCAACCGCCCGTGCCAGCGTAATCATCCGAGTCTCATCTCCCAAACAAAGAAAGGCAACTGTAGTCCCCATCGTAGCAGACTCAGCACACGCTAAAAGACATAAGGCGAAACCGCGCAGAAAGTGAACACAGCCGAATGTTCCCTGTCATACGATATCATCATTCATCGAAAGCATTTGGAATATCGAAACATGATCAAAACGGATGAGACACACAGCTCACGGCGTGCACAGAGCACCTAACTCAGTTGCTCCTGCAACAAGCCGGACTTGGAATATGAGGAAACTGCAACAAGGAACAAAAATGTTCTCAATTACACGGGGATTTGTACTTTTACAACATCCGGAAAAAAAAACTACAAACAACAACAGCAACAAGAACAACAACATACACACACAACAGCACACACATACACACAACAGCACACACACGCACAATAGCACACACACACACACACACACACACATCACACACACACACAACGCAATATCCCCTATTGTTTACGGCTCTTTGTGGACATTTACCATAGCGGTAAAACACGAGCTCTACAGTAGGGTGACCATTCGTCCCCGACTTCCGGGACAGTCCCCGGAATGTAGAAGTTGTCCCCGAAAGAAATTTGTCCCCGATTTTGTCCCCGATTTCAGTAAATAAATAAATGTTCATACACGGAATCGGCCCTCATTTAAAGTAATCACTAGGACTCGGGACGTTACTGAGTTGTGTTTCCTTATCCCAGACTGAGCGGCATTAGCAAGAAGATAAAAGAGAAGACTTGGCCGCGTTGTGTCGGAGATAGCTCTTTGAACTCTTGAAGCGCGGTGCTACGTCGCTTCTATTCCCACCACTCACTTCTATTGGGATGGGTTTAATTTTTTTTTAAAAACAGACACTCTCTCTCCCCCCACCCCTGCATTTTCGGACATCAAAGTATAAAGTATCTTTCCCGGCCAATTTTCAAATCAGTCCGAGTGTAATGACAGTACAGTCAGTCGTGTAAATATATATATATATATATATATATATATATATATATATATATATATATATATATATATATATATATATATATGTATATAAATATATATATATATATATATATGTACACACACACACACACACACACATATATATATATATATATATATCGTTCGTCCCCGATTTTGTGGGACAGTCTCAGAAATAAGCAAAAAAATCCTCTGAAATGTAAAAAATATGACAAATGTCCCCGGAGACAATGGGAAAAAAATGGTCACCCTACTCTACAGCGGCTTCTGTTTGATATTTTTCAGAGTAATGTAAACACACTAACGCCCACCTATGTAATTTTTTTTTGTCTGTCGCCTCTGAGTTTCCTTAACATAGTTCACGCTTGTATAGCCCATATGTCATTGCTGTCTCCAGTGAAAGTGGCAGAAGTGAATCAATAACATCATTACTTTGTTACAGAAATACAGTCGCTCTCCAAAGAACGTGTACATTCGTTGATTTACGGCATTTTTCTTTGTAAATAAGGGTTGGGAAAAAGACTCTTCAAACACCTTATGGCAACTGCACTGGCATGCAACCTTTGTTCTGCAACCCTATAAGAAACCCCCGAAAATGAGAAAAAAAAAACTGTAACGATAATCTGGTCACAGCCAACTATAGTTTTACTAACTGAAGACGTCACAAGCTTTGGCTTATTTCGTGAAATCCTCTCAGCCCGCAAGCCTCAGTAAACCTATAGTCGGCTGTGGTATAGTAGTAATCTGTCATTTGTAAAATATTTAGCCAAATGAACCGGCTCAAAATATAACTAAACAAAAACAGTGCCCCCTGTTATTTAATATTTTAAAATATTTTTAAAAGGCTGTGCGTTATAATAATTTATTTACATAACAGTATCAATGTTTTTTTTTACACAAACTCAGAACTGTTATATTGTTTTCTGTGTTGCTCTATTTCTTGTTTAGATTTTATTTTACCGTCAACTACCACGAGACTTCCGGGGGTGTGTCTACAGTCTGGGAGGCTTTCGCTACTTTCAGACTTTCAATTTCATCCTAAGATTCAACGGAATACAAATTCTTCATAGTAAGAACTGTAGTCCTACAAACATTCACGTATTTTCGAAATAAGGCCGGCTAAAAGTGTAGAGATTTGTGTCTGCACAGACGTGAGCGGACAGCGCATTGGCAAAAATGGCTGGTAGTAAAGGGAAAGTATTAACAGGTGAGGTTGGTCAGGGTTCACGGTCACCACCGGTCAGGGTTCACGGTCACCACCGGTCAGGGTTCTAGTGAAAGTAAAAAATGTCCAGTGTTGTTGACATTTACTTTAAGTTTTATACCTGATTGCAACACTTGAACGGAACATTGCAGTTTTCATGAATTTGACTACGAAGTAACACTAACATTGATAATACTTATACTAAAGCAGATCTGAGTTCATCATCATCCAAGTACCGGGCCTGCTGGCGTAGGTGATCATGTCTCTCCACAACTTTCGATAATTGAAATTGGCTATTTTAACTATTTATAATTTATCATTTCTGTTCTTGATCTTCTGCCAAGCCATTCTCTTAAGCTGTCTGTTATTTTTTTCGCTTCGTTTCCCTCTATCTCTTCGTCCCCCAATTTTCCCAGTTGTTACAATATATTCCAGTTGTTTCCTTCTCATTACATGGCCAAAAAATGATGATTGTTTCTTCCTAATATTGGAAATTAGCTCTCTTTTTCTTTGCTTTAACCTCTCACAGAACATCTTCATTACTCTTCTTAGCTGTCCATGGTACTCTCAACATTCTTCTTTAAAACCACATTTCTACAGACTCCAGTGATTTTCTTGTCTGTTGTCCTATTGTCCTTGATTCACATCCATATGTTAAGACTGGTGCTACGTAACATTTAAGAACTCTTTCTTGTTTCTATTGTCAAAAATGGATTGCATAGTATCTTCTTCATTTTTTGGAAAGCTGCTTTTGCCTGAGCCATTTTCATCTCACTTCTTTTGTACATCTTCCATCTAAGTTAACAAAGTTCCCAAATATTTAAATTCATTTACCTGTTTTAATATTCTTCCACTTGTCTTTATTTTGCACTGAGGTGATGTCTTTTTCTTTGTTGTTACCATTAGGGCCTACCTCTGTCTTTTTGCTATTAAGGCTAAGTCCTTTATTTTTGCTTTCTTTCACTATAATGTCCAACATTTTTTGTAACTCATTTTCACCCTTAGCGATTAAGACTGTATCATCAGCATACCTTAGATTATTTATATTATGACCTCCAATTGTTATTCCAGGCATGCTCCTTATGGATCTTAAAATAATCTCACTGTAAATATTAAACAGATCTGGTGACAGCACACAACCTTGTCTAACACCCTGATTTATTTGTTGAAACATTCCCAATTGGTTTCCAGTTCTTATGGCCGCTGTTTGTGGCCAGTACATGTTCTTTATTATTCTTAGATCTTTGCTGTCTACGTTTATGCTTTCTAAAATGTTCATTATTTATTGGTGCTTTACTTTGTCAAATGCCTTGGTGTAATCTATGAAACATAGGTATAGATCTGTTTTCACCTCTATGGCTCTTTCTACTAAAGATCTTATGTTATAAATGGCATTACTTGTTCCTCTATCTCTAACAAAACCACACTGTTCATCGCTAATTTCTGGACTGATTTTGTTTCGCACTCTTCGCATGATGATTCTTAGTAATATCTTAGTCATGTGACTCATAAGGCTTATTGTGCGATGATCATCGCATTCAATCGCACCTGATTTCTTTGGTAGGGCTATGAATATTGATTTGAGCATGTCGTCTGGTATATATCCACTGTTGTAGATATCATTCAATATTTTTGTTATTATTTCTATTCCAAAATCACCCATTGCTGCTATCTCTACTTTAGTTATATTATCTGGTCCAGGAGCTTTGCCTACTTTCATATTGCGCAAGGTGTCTTCCACTTCTTCTCTGAGTATTTCTGGTCCTTCTCCATTATCCTTAATGTTTACTTCCGTTCATTCATCATTATAAAGATCTTTAATGTATTCTGTCCATCGTTCCCTAATGTTTTCTTGATCAATCAACAGTTCTCCTTCCTTTGATCTTAAACATCCAGTTTTTGATTGCGTTTTATTTCCTATTAACTCCTCAATTTGTTTGTATATAGCTTTAGCATCTCCTTTTTTGTTGCATTTTAGTTTCTTTGCATCTCTCTTTTAGCCATGCTTCTTTTGCTTCATTGCATTTTACTACAATTTCTTTATTTAATCTCTTATACTCATCTTTATTTTCTTTATTTCTTCTTCTTGAATCCATTAGCTGCAAAATGCCATCTGTCATCCATTTCCTTCTTGAATTTGTTCTCACTGGTTGTATGAACTCTTTTGATGTTTGTTCCATTGATTCTTTTAGCATTTCCCACTGTTCATCAATGCTTTGTATCTTCTCTATTGCATTGTACCGGTTCTGAATTGTGATTTTATATTTGTCTTGCAGCTTCTTGTCTAATTTGAGTAAATCTAAATTTAACTTGATGTTAACTGAGGCTTGTTTTGTTGTTTTTAATTTTACTCTAAGCTTTCCCACTACTGGTACATGATCACTAATGCAATCTGCCCCTGGTCTAGTTTTCACACACACCAGACTGTTTCTAAATCTATTGCTTATCATTATAAAATCAATTTGATTATGTGCATTATCCCCTGGGCTTTTCCATGTCCACAGACGCCTTGGATGTTGCTTAAACCAGGTGTTTACTATCATCATGTTGTGTGTTCTTGCCCAGTCAATAAGTTTCTCACCTCTTTCATTCCTCTTGCCTAAGCCATAATGACCAACTACTTCCTCAACTCTTTCCTTTCCTACTTTTGCGTTAAAATCCCCTAGAACTATGGTGTTTTCATGTGGGTTGCATTTATGAAGTGCCTCATTTAACTCGTTGTAAAATGTATCAATTGTTTCCTCGAGACTGTCTGCTGTTGGTACATAAACTTGTATAAGATTTATGTCTATTGGCTGTCCATTCAATTTCACTAAAAGGACTCTGTCAGATATTGGGTAACAGCTTTTCACTGTTCTTGCTCTTTCTGCATCCAAGATGATACCTACTTCCCTTTGGTGTTCAGTACCTCCAGCATAGATTATTTTATGTTTATCAGAATACATCTCCCCTGATCCGGTGTATCTCATTTCGCAAAGTCCCAGTAATTGGAAACCCATTCTTTTCATTTCTTGTATGATGTTTTCTAGTTTACCCTTCTGCATGAGTGTTCTCACATTACAAGTACCTATCTTTAGAGTTTGTTTTATCTTTATTTTGCTTACAGTAGCTTGATGTCGATTGGGTATCACCTGTAGCACATGATGTCCCCTACTGAACGAGGGTTTTCCATTGGAATTCCCCCTTAACGTCGTTGTCAAAACACTACTGTTTCTACTGTCAAAATAAACGAGTAAAGACCTAGTAAGGGGCTATCAGTTCAGAACTACAACTACCTTGGACATACTATAACCGGTGATGGAAAATGTACAACTGAAATAAACAAAAGAATAGGAATGGCAAAAAGTAATTTTAATGTCATGAAGAACATACTAACATCAAAACAAATAACACCATGGCTAAAACTAAGAATAGCAAAATGTTTTCTCAACATTCCTATATTGTGCAGAAACATGGACATTAGACAAGAAAACAGAACAGAGAATTGAAGGCTTTCAAATGTGGATATATAGAACAATAGGGAGAATTGGATGGAAAGAAAAGACAAGAAAGCAAATTATGAAGTTTTAAAACAACTAAAATAAAAAGAGAACTACTAAACACAATTAGAACAAGACAAATGCAATTTTTGGGGCATGTTAAAAGACACAACAGCCTACTAAAGTAATATTGAAAGGGAAAATACAAGGTAAAAGGGGCAGAGGCAGACCAAGACTAACATGGACGAGTAACATCAAAAGATGAACAAGTCAATCTATGACAACCTGCACCATCAAAGCAAGAAACAGAGTGAAATGGCGCTCCATGGTAGCCATCCTTCGATGCAGAGATGGCACTTGATGATGATGATGATAGGGCTATAGGATAGGGACATAATTATTTCAGTTTGAAAGAAATCGTGCCCATGAGTGACATTGCACTATATTCGGTAATTCTCAAATCTGTCATTAGAAGACCCCTAATTGTAGAGAAAGGGGAAACAAAGCAACGGTAATGTCCTATGTTTCCTAACCCAAAAATAAAATAAGTTGTGTTGGTGATAAACAATTAAACATTGATGGATATAGAAATAATTTTGAGTATTTGAGAACCACTGTAGTTTTGTTGTGGCACCAACTAAGGGGAGATCACTTTAATTTATGTCCCTAAATAGTAAATTACCAGGAAAAGCTATGTTAACTTATATAATTCTTCATATTTGTATTATTCTTCTTCTTTCCTGCCTCATTTGCCTTTCAGCTTCGAGGAGAGATACCTTGCAGTTTATAGTCTTTTGCCCTTATGCTCACCTCTGCTGCTGTTATGTTTCCTAGTGTTTCTAATATTCCGTCAATCCATCTTTTTCATTATCGACCCCTGTGTCTGGTTTTCTCACAACGTTTAATGAAAGCTCGTGTTGTATCTTTTTGCCGTATCATGTGGCCAAACCATTTTATCTGTTGTTTCTTTATATATTCTATGGCAGGGGTTATTCCTAGCTTTTTTCCTCAGTCATTTCAGAAGAACACACACACATACATGCTAGTGTTGTAAAACAAAGAAAATAAATGTCAATATGCCATCTGCCATGTACATTTACTTATATTTTTCAAACATAGATAATCAGTTTTGTGTATTTTCACATTGACTTTGTGTCATTCAGTTCAAGGTACTGTGGACCCAACCAGTTTAGGCAATACACTAACACATGAGCACCTTTACCTTCAAGCTCCAGTCTTTTTCATTCCACCAAAGGACAGTCTTGGAAATAAAATGACCAATTCTCCTTTTGAGCTGAAAAATCTTGGATGGATAAGACAAAACCCGTAAGATGTGATATATGTTTGAATCAATATTCATCATCATGTGTCACCGGTTGGCACAAGCGATCATATCCTTCCTCAATCTTCTATCTACCGTGTATCGTATCAGTTCTGATTTTGACTGTTTTCCGTGCCATGACACCAATCTATGCAGTATTTTCTATCTTTGCCAACCATGATCTCTCTTTCCCTGTATTTTGGCAGTTGTAACCAAGTATTCCAACTTTCCTCTTCTCATGATGTGCCTGAAAAATGTTGATTGTTTCTTTCTGATGTTTCTTAGGAGCTCCCATTTGTGAATCAGTATTGGATATTTGAAAAGATTTACAGTACCTTTTTGAAAAAAAAAAAATCATCAGAAAAAAATTGATGGTACCTTAGCTCAATAAATTAGTGAAAGTAATAAAAACAAACACGAGCACTGCCCCATTACCTGCAAACACTTTTGATAGTTCGGTAATGTTTAACTCTTACTGTCATCATCATCGAGTGCTGTCTCCACAACGAAGGTTGGCTACCATGGAGCGCCATTCTACTCTGCCTCTTGCTTTGATGGTGCAGGTTGTCATAGGCTGACTTGTCCATCTTTTGATGTTACTCGTCCATGTTAGTCTTGATCTGCCTCTGCCTCTTTTACCTTGTATTTTCCCTTCCAATATTACTTTTAGTAGGCTCCTGTGTCTTTTAACATGGCCCAAAAATCTCCTATGTCTTGTTTGAATTGTACAGGGTGTTTATAAAGTCTCACTACACTTGGTATCTAGGTCAATTTGAAAAAAAATGTTTATGACGTCATCACAATATGTGCTCCCACTGTCAATGAAATTTGTTGAATAAGTTTATTGCTACTGGAAATGTGGAAGATGCTCCACGATCTGGTAGGCCTGCTGTGAATGATGAAATATGTTTAGATATCCAAGACAGAATCCTTAAAAGTCCAGACAAGTCATTAAGAAAACTGTCGCAACAAGTGAACTTACCATTGAGCACATATTGTGATGATGTCATAAACATTTTTTTCAAATTGACCTAGATACCAAGTGTAGTGAGACTTTATAAACACCCTATAATTATATCCATGTTTCTGCGCCATACAGAAATGTTGAGAAGATATAACATTGACCTATTCTTAGTTTTAGCCCCGTTGTTACATCCCCCAAAAATCTCATTTGTCTTGTTTGAATTGTGTTCAGTAATTCTCTTTTCATTTTTAGTTGTTTTAAGACTTCATTGTTTGTTTTGTTTTCTTTCCATCCAATTCTTCCTATTCTTCTATAAATCCACATTTTAAAGGTTTCAATTTTCGGTTCTGTTTTCTTGTCTAATGTCCATGTTTCTGCACCATACAGGAATGTTAAGAAGATATAACATTTTGCTATTCTTCATTTTAGCCCTGGTGTTATGTTATTTGTTTTGATGTTAGTATAATTTTCATGGCATTAAAATTACTTTTTGCCATTCCTATTCTTTTGTTTATTTCAATTTTACATTTTCCTATCACTGGTTATAGTATGTCCAAGGTAGTTTTAGCTCTGAACTGTCTCCAGGTCTATTTCTTCAACTTTGATATCCACTTGTAGGTTTTGAGTATTATCTCTGTTTATGATCATAGTTTTAGTCTTTTTGATATTCATATCTAGTCCACATTTTTTGCTTGTCATGTTTATTTCATTAAGTAATTGTTGCAGATCTTTAGAATTTTCTGCTAGTAATACAGTATCATCAGCATATCTCAGGTTATTGATTATCTTTCCATTTACGTTTAGGCCTGGCATCTCTATGATGTTATTAAAGATTTGCTCAGTGTATAAATTGAACAAACTTGGTCACATGTAGATTCAAAATGAAATCAGGCCTCCACTTTGGTGAAACACTTGATCAGACCGCAGTTCAGCTAGTGCCGAATTTACAGTCGAACACAGATCACACATCCCGTCCCAGGGAAAGCCAGGGCTTGGTACCATTCTACTTCAATCAGCAGTCAATCTCCTTCAGTTTGAATCTCCTGGTAGATCAAAGATGGCCACATAAATGTTAACTTTGTAGTGTGGCAAATTCAACTGAAACCACAACCGTGTCCGCAAATGAAAATCCAAACCAGAAAGAATCATTTGATTTGACAACATGCTGCAGCAAAAATGCAACCAGTCTTAAACTGGATTTAATTAACTATGCGGCTATCTTAGTTTGCCACACCAACTGGAAAGGAGTGTCTTAATGACATCTCTTATGATGCTGGTACTCTGGTGGCAGTCAATTTTATCTTGCAGTAATTAGGGCCCCCACACAGCTAATGGGTATCATCTCATGCTCCTGAGATGATCTCAATAAGTTCTTTAAATTGTATCATTGTAAAAATGGGTTTTTTTAAAAATTGAGGTGCAGGTGTTCTAAAACTTTGGGGATTAACTTATCTTCTTTTTTTTTTAATAATTAACTACGCTACTATTTGTCTGTTCTCTACACTTCAGGGAATTTTCCTTGACCTAGTTTTCGAATAGCTTTTCTCAGTGTCCCAGTCTCTGTTTTTTAAATGACTTGCCGTGGGTAGCATTCTTTATCCATATGTACCCCACACCTTGTGGTAACCTATTCTTCTGTCAACATTCTTCTGTCCTGGCCTTCTGAACAACAGTGCATTTTAGGCACATGGGAATATAAGTATTTCATATGCACATTGTTGTTTTAGTTTTATTGGTTTCAACTTTTCTGCCTTGTTCCTAGTTTAAGTTCCTTCTTAGTAATATATTATTTATGACTTTTCCAACTGTAGTCCACCAGTGCAAAAGAGTTAGTGATAGTAAGCTATTTATTACAAAAAATTAAATAACTAGTTTGTTTGTTTGCGTTCACCTGATGACTGAAGGTTAAACCTCTTCATTGTCTGCCCTTAAAAGGATGATATGTTTGTATTGTGTTGTGGTAAAACTCTGATATTTGTGCTCTTCGGCTCATCACATCCGACTTCAGCACTGCATTTTGAGTACAGAGCTGCCTTTCCTCTTGATCCCTACTCACTTGGCCAGACTAGACTAGTTAGTCTGTTTCTAGGGCATGCGAAGACGGTAGAGTAGGGTCTGGATAATTCTAGTTCACCAATCCTGGTGCAAACCATCAACTATGAATCACTGACAACTTTCAGCTTTGTTGCTGTCAGGCGCCTCTGATCCGAATATCTATAGTGATGTCTGCAATTAATTGATAGTTTCTGCTTTGTCCCATATTGGGTTTTCAGTGAATCATTTTCCTCAGATCTTTGAGTTTTGGATTCTAAATAATTGTTATCAACAAATCAGCTTTATGCCACAGCAGAAACAATCTTGTTATTGTATACATTCATATAATATGCTCCCTTTTCACATATCAGTCACAATCATTTAAATCTCAATAATAGAGTTATGGCAGCAGTTGCAACCAGTATTTCATTCAAAGCTTGTGGTTATGCCTTCAAGAGAGGAACATATTTTATTAATTTACCTATAAATTTTTTTTTAAAGTTATGTTTCATTGGACATGAAAGAGAAACTGCACAAATTTGAAAATTTTCTCTATTTTTTTGAGTTAGTCTTCTTTCTTCTCCTTCACTTCCTCTCTTATACCCCATCGGGTATTGAAGGAGATACAGAGTTCTAACTTTCGATTTCCTGACAGCTTCACTTATTGATGCTCTCAAATTTCCTTGAATTTATAAACTCTCTCTCTTTGGGTCTACTTTGAGCTTTCAAACTGTGCTTCTCTCCTCTTTTTATAGATAAGTCTCATAATGTATTAAATCACAAGTGGGTAAACTGAATTATTGCTTCTGTGTGTTCTTCAAGCATGGCCTAGTCACATATTCTGTATTTCTTAACTCTTTCCATACATTTCCCCACACTGTGCGCCATGCTAATTTCGGCAACGTATGTTTCGCCATATAGTGCACCACGCTCAATTTGATTACTGTGAATGCCATAAAACAATATTCTTTTTACATGTCTTGTATCATCTTCATATTAGTGAAATCTAATACCTTGTTCAATTATCTAAAAATTCATATATAATATGTTATATGTTAGATAAATATGTAGATTGATTCTTAAAATCATGACAAATTTTGTCTCTGAAATTTCTTCTGTTGCGTCGATAAAAAGCTTCTGTACGGAAAGAGTTGGGAGCCGCGATAGCTCAGTGGTTAGTGAACTTGAACTGTACTACAAAGGACAAGAGGTCAGGTTCGATCCTGACTGACGGCTTCTGGGTTCACCCAGCCTTAAATGGGTACCGGATTTTTTCTGGGAAAGTAAAGCGGTACAGGTGTAATACTGACCATATTACACCAAAAATCATGTGCCGAAGGTCTGTAAAAATCATGGTCACTAACACCATATTCCTTATATGCCAGTTGGCGTGTGGGGGGCTCTTTACTTTTATTTTACGGAAAGAGTTAAGTCATTAAAAACTCGATTGAGTTATTGAGTTGTTTGTGGTCATCATCATTGCACTCCGAAAATGTCCATAGGTGCTCAGATCCCCTCCTCAGCAAGTCTTGCAGTGTCCACTGACTGACGACTCCAGTTCTGTGTTGGTTGATTAGTCTTCTTACATGACCAAGTTTCTAGTTTCTGGCTGTGCTATCTTAACTCCCATCTCTTTCATCCGAAGGAGTGACATGGACTCATGGTTGTTGAAGTCCTGTGTCCTTCCCCTATCTCAGAGGGCATTGATGATGTCCGCCCTTCCATTGGCTGACTGTCCTCAACAATAGTGCTGCTAGCCATCCTGTCCGCTCTTTCATTTCCCTGTACTCCCGCATGTCCTGGGACATAGACGAAGGTGATCTTACGTATTTTTGACTTCTACAATAACTCTACCCCTTTCCATACATACAGACTCAATGTCTCATTACAGTTGAAATGTATTTATAAAAGTGAAGTTGTAAAGAACACACACTTGATAAAGTTTACATCTTAACAATAATTCTTCAGGTATACCCACTCCCCCAACCTGAACCTCCATGAAGATATTGATGCTGTGAAGGAAGAATTGATCTTTTATAAGGTTATTTTATATGTATGCGTCAGTCTATATGTAGTCATAATTATGTTAATCATCACACTAAATTTAAGTTAATAGAACTGTACCTATGAATGTACATGTCACAGGTGATTATATTACTGTTATTGAGTTATTAGTGGGTGATCATCATTGCACTCCGAACATGTCCATAGGTGCTCAGATCCCCTCCTCAGCAAGTCCAGCATGTCCAGCGACTGATGACTCCAGTTCTGTGTTGGTTGATCAATCTTGTTATACGCCCACTAAGTTTCTCGTTTCTGGTTGTGCCCATCTTAACTCCCATCTCTTTCATCCGAAGGAGTGACGTGGACTCATGTTTGTCGAAGTCCTGTGCCCTTCCCATATCTTGGAGGGCATTAGTGACGTCTGCCTGATCTACTGGTTGACCATCTTCAACGACAGCGCAGCTAGTCAACCTGTCCGCTCTTTCATTTCCCCATACTCCCTCATGTACAGGGACATAGACAAAGGTGACCTTACATATTTTGGACTTCTGCAATGACTCTACCCATTGCATGCGTACAGAGCTCGCCTCCACTTTTTTTTATCATACTCATTGAATCACTCAGTATACATGTGTGGGTGTCTTCTTGTGACTCTAACCATTTGAATGCCTTGGTCACTGCCATCACCTCCATTGTCATGCCACTCGTGGTCATGACGTATGCACCACTGTCCTCCTTGGCTATTCAGCCTGCTGAGTGTGCTGTAAATGCCCATGCACTTCTTTGGTGTCATATTACAGATCCGTCTGTGTAGATGACTGCATCTTTCTCATCGGTGTTATTGCAGATGAGACCGTTGACCTCCGCATTAACTACGACCGAGTTCTGTTGACTTTTCCTGTTGAGTGTGACAATACACGAGAAAGTCCCCTTGAATGACGTAAGCACTGGTATCCACTCCTCGCCAACGTTGATATTGGTAAGCCCACAGACCTGTTTGATGACATCTTCTGCATGGCCCACCCATGATTTGCCTCTTTTTAGCCTGGCACCTTTCCCTGTGTTGAGCACGTGGTGCAATGGATGCTTTTTATCTGCACTAATCTTCAGGTATGCTCGTGCTCTCCAGATCTTGATTCTGTCATCCATGGCTGGAAAGTCAAGAAGATACCTCATTGCTACACAAGGAGTGTCCTTGTACATCCCAGGATAATGCGCATGGCTTCATTCTGTATTTTCTCCAGCCTATCAATTTGAGTCGTACTGACAGTAAGAATTGCCAGGGCATACTCGATTGGTGCGAGGACTAATCCCTGGAACAGAAGAGTAAGTAGCCTCTGCTCGATGTTGGCAGTTGCCATGACCTTCAAGGCGGCTAATCCTTTGCGGGATTTTGTTTATCACATGGTTGACGTGGTCCCGAAAACACAGGCTGTGATCAAACTTAACTTGTTATAAATACTGTTTACTGATTGATATAATACCATGACATTTCAGGAATACACATAGGTAGTGTCTCCCAATCAAATGACAGAAAGTACATATAATGTTATTTCTCATAGTCTGCTGTTTACACACACACACGGCCTGTCCTTCTAGTCACAGCATACACAATATAATATATGCATCATAATATAAACAACCTGATTAAGATACTTGCATGCTGAGAACAGAAATAAGTTAAGAAATTGACATTCTTGTTCCTTCCCAGCGTCACATAGGGCTTGTAGTGTTTTTTCGGCACCCATCTCTATTCTGGGTGAGATGTTCGATCTTATCTAATAAGTCTATACCTACCAACTTTGCTTCTCTTATAAGTGTTCTTTTTGGTGTCTCTTTAGGTTTTCCTATTTTTCTGTATCCTGATACTTCCTGTAGAGGAGCTTGTTTTGGAATTCTCTTGTTGTCTCTTCTCAGCACATGTCCAACATATATATGTCCATCTTCTTTCCTTAATTGTAGATGAGATCTTTGGTTGACCAGCTATTTCTTTTATTTCATTATTAGTCTTTAATTCATTCTATTGTACACAGAGTATTTTTCTTAGGTATTTGACTTCAAAAGAGTTTAGTTTTTTCTCAATCTCTTGATGTTTTCCAGGTTTCATATGCGTAGGTATGTGTTGATAATACGTTTGAGTTGAATATTCCAAGTTTGGTTTTCTTGCTTAGCATTTTTTATTTCCATATATTGTTTAGGTTTTAAAAATTTTTTGCTGCTTTTGCTATCTTGCTTCTGATCGCTTTCTTTGTTTCACCTTCTTGATCTATATTATACTACATTAGTATAGATCCTATTACTTTAGATCCACTTTCAAACATTTCATTTTTCTGCTCTATTTTCTTATTGAATGTTCCTGTTTCTGCCTCATACAGGGCTGTTGAGTAAATATACATTTTTACAATCCATAGTTTTATTTATGATGCTTTCTACATTATGGTTAAGGTCTGAAAGCACAAGTCCAAATTGGTATTACTCTTATAAGTAGGGTCCCTGAAAGTCAAGGTATAGCCATAGTAATTGCTGGAATATGCATTCGCCTGATATCTTTGTGTATGATTTATTTTGATTTTTTTCACTATTTGTATTATTTAATTTTACTTGAATTATTCTCAAAGAATATTATTCTACCTTTGCTATTGATTAACAAATTCATAGTTATATAATATATATTATACACATTTTTATAATGTATACACATAACATACATATTATATAATATATACAAATATCATATATATTATATACACATAACATACATATTATATAATATATACACGTAACATACATATTATACTGTCCAGGAGAATGGTGGAGGAACTATTGTGGAGAGTTCAACAGTTGGTCTTTTTCCAGGCATATCGTATTTGAAAGATCTTTCAGAATCTTCTGGTGTAAAAATTGTCAGTGGAACAGGTACAAAGTTTCATTTTATTTGAAGGCACAGATTAGTTTATCATCCAAAACATAACGTAATACTTACGTTATTGAGTCACAAAAATACACAATTATGAACCATTTTGTGATGTATTCACAATATCATTAATTTACTTTGCAATGAATGCTTTGTAGATGTAATTTGTTATCAATTTACTGTGTAATATTTACTTTATGGACAGTGTTGATTAGTTGAATCAAGTTAATTTATTATGGACTTTCTATTAGCATAAGGTAGCCAAGTGGCTAATACACAGATAGCAATGATGCGTGGTTTTTCTCTTGAACATAGACTTGCTGTAATCTCCTCACTTGTAAATGCTTATTTTTTTGCAAGATGTATGTAAAAGTTCCTTCTCTGCCTTGTTAGGTATATGGGGAATATGGTGTTAGTAACCATACTTTTCCATATTCACTGGCATATTTTTGGATAATGTGGTCAGTGTCATGCCAGGCCTTCCAAGAAAATATCAGGTACCCATTTTTAGAAGCCGGGTGAACCAAAGGTCTTACCGGTTTGAAAAAATGTTCTGCTATTTCTGAGAATCAAATCTGGACCCTTCTGATCATGAATGAAATGATCATGTAGGGAAGATGCAAGATGTAGGGAAGTCAATAAACTAAGATTATTATCACTGACCACCAAAATGGGAAAGAACTCCCTCACTGTGCTGTCATTAGTATGGTGAAATGTTATATTTAACACCCCCTCCATGACAGATACATGTTACAGAACTACTACATGTTAGCCATAAAATGAAAATTCATATATGTCATTATATGATGTAGAATTATCCATCTTTGATACACTTTAAGTAAATAACAGCATACAGTATGAGTCAATATGTTCTATAGCTTTGCAACATTGATCCATAATTTAATGAGATTGCTTAGTCAAATCTTGTTATACTAAATCCAACATGTTATATTCTATCTTTAGGATTTTATATTGACCGTTCTCAGACGGAATCAGTGCGCAGTTACAGTACAGAACAGATGGCAGACAAGATGAGAAGTGATATTCTTGACGGGGTTGAAGGAGTTCGATGTGGTATCATTGGGGAGATTGGGACATCTTATCCAGTGACAGGTGAGCTCTGTATATGTGTGTGTGTACAATTGCTGTGTAGAAATTTATTATATGAAATCAATAAAAAATGAATACATTTTTCAGGATAATTTAAATAAACAAAAAAATACAAATAATTTGTGCATATTGCAAAGAGCTTTAGACTAATAGTTGAGGCAGTGAGAAGTGAGTACATCTGGCAAGAAAGATGTTAATACTGTCATCGATATGGAAAAAAACACCGTTTCATTAATAAGCACAGATCAGTTTTAATATTTTTACATACATAAATGCTTTTTTTCACTGAAAGATTTTTTATGATTAATAATAATGAATAATTTTACTAAAATCAGAACTTACCTACTATCTTCTTTGAGTGTTCATAATTTATGTGGAATTTATTTCTTGCAGAACATTTTTGGACAAGAAGCCATTTATACAGAAAATTATACCTTTCTTTTGAATGAGACTTAATGATACTAATTTATTAAAAATTGCTCTTTGGCTCTACTATACAGTTTAAGGAAAATAGCTCAGCTTAAACATATGCCAAAAATAGTCAGTCATATTGTACTAGACAATAATTTATTAAAACATTACTATTGCGTTCTCCTGTACCTTTACCAAAGCTGCTGTGTATTATAAAGAATCTTCGTCTGTATGGTGAGTATAATATTAGCCATTCCTATTTTGAAATAGTCATATTGATATTTTCTGACAGTGATAAAATGCTGATTCATGACTCTAGTTGCAGAAAGTTTCTTCCAATAAAGTCAGCGTCATTCCGTTCTTTTATTTATTTTGGGTTGGCTTCAGCATTAGTTGTTTATTTGGATATACTGTAAAGTTTGAGTTTCTTTCAAATTTCACACATTTAAATTTATTATTTAAGCAAATTCAAATCTTTATCTTTTAGTTGTTATATTCAAGCTCTTCTCACTTAGTCTTTGCTACTTCCTTTGCCTTTCAGCAGAGAGGAAAATATGAAGTATTTGTGTCAGTGCTCTCTAGTGAGTCCTCCACATGGTGTTCATCATGATGTCTGTTATTGCATTAATTCATCATCTTTTATGTCTACCGTTTCCCCTCTTGCTGTTGCTGTTGCTTGTAAAGACTCTATGAGGGAAGCTGTCTGGTGATGATCATGTTACATATCCAAACAATTTGATTTGTTGTTTCTTAATATTATCTGGCACTGGTCATGGAGCCTTGTTTTCAATATAACAATGACTACTTTAGCTCTGCCTTCGATGATAACTCTGCCAGCACTTTGCGATGCAGATTATTATGCCATGCATGGAAAAAGGGGTGGGGGGAAAATGGGGGATGGGGTTTCCAATATGTTGTGAAAAAGCTACATCAAAATAATTCCTTGTTACTGTTGCATGTTTTGCTTTTCTAGCAAGAAAAAAACTATCTAATTATAATAATTTAAAATACTGTTCATTGTTCTGTGAAATTTCACCATTGGCATATATTTATTTAGGTTAAGAAAAAAGTTTTAAACAAGTCACCATCGACCGCGACTGTTGCCTGTAAGAAGTCAGATCGACCTACATATTTAACTCTTTCCGTACGTTTTGCCGCACTGTGCGCCAATGCGATTTTGGCAACGTACGTTTCGCCGCATAGTGCGCCACACTCAATTTGATTAGTGTGAACACCATCAAACCATATTCTTTTTGCATGTCTTGTATCATCTTGGTATTGATGAAATGTAATACCTTGTTCAATTATCTAAACATTCATATATAATATGTTATTTGTTTGATAAATATAAATATGTAGATTTATTCTTAAAACCATGAACAATTTTGTCTCTGAAATCTCTTCCGTTGCGTCGATAAAAAGCTTCCTTCCATACGGAAAGAGTTCAACATGATTGTGAGAAAACTTGGCGGTGACGAGATTAAAAAAATAAAAGCTGTAACAACTATGTAGGTCACAATTTACTTACATTTGAAATGGTGTCACGCTACCACGTAGTTTTTTTTATAAAGCTTTAATTCTTTTTTCCAATAACAAAGTACAGTAATACTAGATATATAGGTCAGAATAATTGTGCGCATGCATGAAAATTACAGATCAGCTGCTCTCTAAAAATGCCATTATAAATTATTACTAACTTATTTAATATGCTATAAAAGAAACTATTTAAGAAAATAACATACCACTGCCAAATTAATATAATCAGATTATGTTTTTAAGTGCTTACAGAAGATGTATAAAAACATTTAAGAACTATTTTACCGAGGTATAATAATCTTTGATCATGTGTGCACTGTACTAAAACTAGGGACACAATTAAAAGTTCAGTAGCAGGACACCGAGTGGTATTATTCCAACACTTTTCCTAATATGATCTGGCACTGGTGTTATGTACCAGTCAAATACCAGTGGATAAAGTGATATAGTGAAGATGATGGCAATTGATAGGACACACACTGCAGGAGTCAACTAAGAGTATTACACAATATGTCCTTTTTTGGAATCCCCAAGGAATGCAGCAGGAATCGGCTCCATCAATGAGACAGAGTTGCTTGCACAGAACAGAGACAAATGGCGAGACTTGATAAAATATCTTTAGAAGGATTGAAAACTATCTATCTATATCTATCTATCTATCTATTGTCCTTTCGAGCCGAAGACGGCACATAGGGCAGAACCACAATCTCAAAAACAGAAACCTTGCATGCCAAAATGGCACATATTGCAGAGATCACTGCTCTAAAATCTATGGCGCTGTTTCCATAACAATACTTTTTACAATGACAGCTTGTCAAGCCATCGATCAACCTCCTTAGTCACCTCTTACGGCATGCCTGGAAGGTCACAGTATCACTATTCTTTACCTCCCTCATAATGAGGCCACGGTAGCGCACGGGATGATTGAAAACTGTTAGAATAAAAATTTATATAAGAGAAAGAGTATCTGGGTCTACACCCTATGGGCCAGCTGCGGCTCGAAAGGTCAATAGATAGACAGACTGTGTTATCCCAACACTTTTCCTAATATGATCTGGCACTGGTGTTATCTCAACACTTTTACTGATTCCTGTTACTGAGGAAATGCATATATTATAAACAATAGGAAACGTAACAGCAACAGTGGCCAACAGAGGAGCAAAAGACCACAAACTATCTCCCCTTGATGATTTGAAAGGCAAATAAGGATGGAAAGAAGAATCTATTACTGAGGACAAGAGGCCGGGTTCAATCCTGATTAACAACTTCTATATTCACCCAGCTTTAATGGCACTTGATTTTTCTGGGAAAGAAAGATAGCACAGGTGTAATACTGGTCATATTACCCAAAAAATAATGTGTCAAAAGTATAAAAAAAATACTGCCACTAACACCATGTTCCCTATATACCACCATATGGTATAACAGGATTCTTTCTATATATATATAAAAAAAAAGTAAAGTGCCCTGCAACGCCAAGTGGCGTATAAGGAATATGGTGTTAGTGATCAAAATTTTTATAGACCTTCATCACATGAATTTTGGGGTAATGTGGTTGGTATTACGCCCGTGCTGCTTTACTTTCTCAGAAAAAATCCGGTACCCATTAAGCCTGGGTGAACCTTGAAGCCATCGTGCATGTCAGCAATTTGGGTGAAAATTCTGAACCACTGACATCTTTTCTGATTTCTCGTATTTTTTCAGACTTTGAGAAGAGGTCACTGCGGAGCAGTGCAGCAGTGCAGGAAGAACTTGGTTGTCCAATTAACATTCATCCAGACCGTAATGTCAAAGCACCAGGTGAGGTCTTGAGAATCCTGTTGGAAGCAGGAGGGAAGGCAGCACATACAGTAATGTCACATCTTGACAGTATGTATTTCAAACTTTGTCACTTGAAATGATTTTTTTTTACATGAATATCACTTTTCCAAAGTATAATTTTTAGGCACAGCACAATAACAGGTTGATTTAGTTTTTGCTTGTATTAAATGTGTCTCTTTATCAATGGAGCCTCGGTGGCTGAGTGGTTAGTGTGCTCACTTCCAGACCAGAAGGGTCCGAGTTCGTTTCCTAGCAGTGGCGGATTTTTTTCAGACTGACAAGGCTCCCGGGTTCACCCAGCCTCTAAAAATGGGTACCAGAGATTTTTCTAGGAAGTGAAGGCAGCCTGGCGTGATACTGACCACATCACCCAAAAATGTGCTGTGGTCATAGAAAAATATGGTCACTACACCACATTTCCCATTCGTCCTGCAAGGCATGAAAGAAACCTTTACTTTTTTTTTTATACTTTATCAATCAAAGATTTGTGTTTGGGCTGGAATGATTCATTTCAATCCACAAAGTAAATATTCAACTGTGTTTATTTTTCCCTTTCCTTATTAAAAACTTACTTTTTTTCCAGACAAATATAGCAAACTCTTTACATCTTGACTAACACTGGTCTTTGTAAAGTTGTGCCTTACTTTGCCTTTCTTTCTTCTTTTGTGACTGGAGTTAACTGCTTGAGAATTCTTTTGATGTTAAGCTGACTTAATTGCCTGTTTATATTCAAATACAGGAACTTTCTTTGATGTAGACTCCTTTTTGGAGTTTGCTGAGCTTGGATCATACATGGAGCTTGACATGTTTGGCACAGAAGTGTCTTATTATCAGCTGAATGAGTCTGTAGACATGCCCAATGATGCTGATAGAATCAAGATGATTAAAAGTCTGCTGAATGAGGGCTGCGAAGACAGAATAGTTATCAGTCATGACATACACACAAAGCACAGAACAGTAAGTGGGTGTTTACAAAAACAAAGATTGATAAGCAGTTATCATCTAGACTGGTAAGCTGTTGTGTTAAGTAATTGCTGATTAGTCATGGACTTAATAGAAAATAATAGATCTGATGCATATTACTCTCTTAGTTTTGAATTATGTAAAATAAGCACAAAATTGTAAAGGAGAGGTAATGTCGCAGGGAAACCACGGATTAATTTTTCCTATTTTTGCAAAAATCAACATCCCTCCTCGTGAGCTTTGAATCTGGGTCCTTCCTGTCCTAAGGCTGAATATCTCTGGACTACCCAGTTCCACAAATTTGAAATATGTTTTATTTATATGTTTTTAAGTACGTTTAACTTTTAAATATCTTGACCAGACCAAAGACACAGGTGCTGTAATAAGAACTTAAATTCAATGAAAACTGGCAAGTGAATTTAATATAAGCAAAGCAAAGTGACATATTTTAGTCTTATCAAGTACAGGCAGTGAAAAAACAATAATACAGTTTATAGTTCCTGGAAGGAGGGACAGAGTAATAAAATGGTGGGGCCAGGACATCAGAGATTCCTTGTAGAGTACATTCCCAAAGCAGATAACACCAGTAAACAATGACAAATATTCAGAATGGCAGCCAAAGGTCCAAATACAAGGCACTCTCCTCGTGATAAGTAATATGATACTGTAAAATGCTTACCACTCCTTTTGATCCACTATTTTTGTTTGTTGAGGAAGGAAGGGGTGCTAAGATCTTGTGAATGGCCGACAGCAATCCTTTATACACTATACTATGGAGACAATAAAGTCTTCTCATGCCTTTAAATATGTCATATCTTTAGATGAACACAATGACTAGCAGGCTCATCTTTCTTAAGGGAAAATTGAAAAAAAAAAATAGAAAAAATGGTATGGTAAAAGCTTTACATGATTAGTAGACGACACAGATTTGAATGATGTTTCGGCTCAATAGGCCTTCAGCAGGAACAAACAAACAACACGCACACACAGATATGTAAGTAAATAAACCTAATCCTACATAGCTAACTAGTAACGAAACATCCAAAATAAAATAATTGAAATTGGTTAAAGAAGAGAAAAATGACTTCCCTGTGTTGTGGACCGTGGTCAGAATGGGAAAGGGCGAGTCACACGGGTGTAGCTGTAATTATACCCTCTGGTCAGGTGAAGGGTTATAAAAATACACGAGCAGGGGGAAACACTGTCTAGGTTACCTCGACTGCAAAGACACTGACAATGTCTAAAAGTATCTAAGGGCCCGTAAATACAGGTATACACACACACACACACACAGATGCGTGTATACATATATATACACGTACAAACAGACATGCACCTACTTATACATATCAACATACACGTTCATCTTTCTTAATACTTTCAAAAAAATTACATTATAAGAACCACACTGGGGTCCAACGGTGAGGGGAGAAAAGAATAGAGTCACTATTACCTTCCATGTATGTCGTAAGAGGTGACTAAGGAGGTTTGAAATCATCGACAGTGCAGTCATGTAGGATGTGCATAGAGTGGCCTTAGACAACAGAATTGACCAATACATTTTGAAAGATGCTGTGATAAGTGGTGGAGCAGATGTGAGAATTTGCTGACTGCAAGGAAACTGGTTCCGTGAAAAGGACATTCAAAGGAATAGTTTTCTTGCCTATGAACTTTTGGTAAATTGTACAAAGATTGTTTGACTAAAATGTATTATTGTGGCAGTCTCAACTGTTTTTATTTTATGCTCTTGAGTTTCCTTGTGGTTTTCCCTCCAACTTAACTCTGTCTTGGATTCAACTTTAATTGGTTCCTCTCTTCTTATATATTCCTTGTGTGTTATGGAACCATTATTTCCAGATGCGTAAACCATTTTATCTATTGCCTCCCTATGTAGTTAAAGATTTGTTCTCTGCTACGTTTTTACTTTTATTGCCTTGTTTCTAATTTTATTGCCTCTGGTCTCCACCAACTGTTGTCCGCAAACATAATTTCTGTGGTAATTAATTTTACATCTGATTTGTCATGCATGTCCATGTTTGGCACTGGTAGTATAATGTAGGCATGAATATTCTTTGTATAGATATCTTTTCATGCCTACAGGCATAATTTGCATTATCTGTCTATCTATCTATTGACCTTTTGAGCTGTAGCCGGCCCATAGGGCATAGACCCAGATACTCTTTCTCTTATCTAAATTTATATTCTAGTGACTTCCGTTTCTAAGATGGCGGGTCTACTCCATGTTCTCTTGATCGCTGCTGAAAGTGCATTCGATGTCTGATTAATTTCAGTTCTCCATTGCACACCTGTGCCTTAAAGTCAAGATGATGATCTACTTATTACATCTGCGCCGATAAAATGATGTCGTACACCGGCAATATTCCATTTTCGACAAATCAAGTGTTGTGTATGGGACCTTCCATCGTCTAGGCTTGTTCTGCACTTTACGTCACATTGGTGCTGTTCATGACCGTTGTTGGATTTGCTTGATGCAAGTTATTTCCATGTTACTCATTAATGTAAAATGATTCGTCAGCCGCAGTTTTATCTCTTTAGGGAATTTGCACTGTGTTCTGTTCGTTGTAGGCTACATGCACTAGAGTAATCAGGATTCTAAAGGACGTGTCATTGCAGTGCGTCCGATATTATTATGTGTGCTACGTCATCGTAATGGCTCATCGTAAATCCCTAGACCGGCCGTACGCTAATCTTACGGTCTGTTGTTTGATGTGCGACGGGGATAATCTGACAACTAACTGTGTGTTTATATGTTCGGAATTGGAGTCAATAACGATGGCCTAACATCATCAAGCACTATGCATTTTTAAAGAAATATGACGATCATCGCTTTAGGGAGGACGTGAACTTCCGGTATATGGTGGATAGGTGGCAGGAACCATTGCAGGCTATGCATGAAAAGTGTTCCTTGTTGCAGTTTCCTCATATTCCAAGTCCATGGAGGACTGGTTGGTCTCGAGGCAAGACGCCGGCCTCGGGACAGAGAGGTTGTGGGTTCAAATCTCAGCTACACCGGTTGGGATTTTTATTTACGATTTCTCTCTGCTACAACCACCCCTGGTCTCAGCAACGAGGCCCGGCTTGAAACGTCAGTTACTCATCAACGGAAAAAACATGAGTACCTCCGAAGTCGGAGTTATCTGCCTGTGCGGCGAGTGACCCCTGTGCACACGGCTGCCAGGGAAAAATGGATTAACACGCAAAATTCAGTTCCTAGTCTCTAGGGACTTCGTCAGAGTTGAAAGCTGGCGAACGCAACAACAACATATTCTAGCAGTTCTCAATCCTTCTAAAAATATTTTATCAAATCTCGCCATTTGTCTCTGTTGAAAAAGTCACATTTATTTCTATATGCTACCTTAGGTGTTCATTTAAAGACAAATATTAATTTATATTTTTGGCAATGATTTTTGTCTTTTTCTCTTTATACTTTATTTTTTTTTTCATCAGATGAAATACGGAGGCCATGGCTACTCTCATATTTTGCTCTACACAGTTCCCAAAATGCTTCAGAGGGGCATAACCCAGCAGTATGTGGATAAGATTTTACAAGGCAACCCCAAAGATGGTTGCAGTTTTTCAAGTAACATTATTTCTTTGTATTATTTTCTTTATATTCTTTCTTCCATGTACACTCAATGGGATTGGTCATTTGTACTCAGGTAACAATCAATTTTTATTTCTTGCATTTGTGCTTATTATTTTGTTCATTACTATAATCATTTTGTTTGTTACTGTTGTTCATTGTTATATTGAGGTTTCAAAAGTGTTTATTTGTTTAGTTGTTATTTTTTTTTCAAATTTAAATTATAATACAATGTTTTCCCAATAATTTTTATTAAATTACAAGAACAATTCATTTTATTCATTACCTCTACCTGTATGTCTGTTAGTTTCATTTACATACAATTTTGCATGTAAATGTTCCTATATATTTATATTTTATTTGGAATACAGATAACATGTATTACTATTTTTAACTGTTTTTAGAAATAAATGTACGATATTTTTATGCAGTATTTGCAGTAAAAATAAGATATGCTGGTATTATATTATGTTTACAAATGTATACTGACTTTTCTTAACCAGATAATCATGTGTAACCACAAATTTAGCTACAACAGAATATTTACTAGTTATTTCATTAATATATATTTATATGTATATATTTTTTATTTGTAATACCTTATAAGCAACTCTATATATCTACTTACAAGTAATGGAGTTGCAAGCAAATAATAAGAAGTATTTTTTAAAACCACTTTTTAATTGGAAGTGCTTAATTTTTTATGAATTTATTCAGTTATAAACAGTTTTACGGTGAATATGCAAAACATGTATTGCCAGAGTATTTATATCCAGTACTGTAGTATAAATAAATGATAGTGGAAATTAATCTTTAGTTCTCTATTTTGTTTTTTATTACTGATCAATCAAATGTAGTTTTGTTGAGTTACATTTTTAAAAATTCTTTAAGGTGGAGCATGTGTTAAGTCACAGATCTTAAAAGAATGGCAAAAAACAGAACGACTTGGAAAGTGTTTGTTGAAGACCTATGCTCCACTGGGAGCTAAAAGGTAGAAGATGTGTTAAGTCAACATAGAATTATAGAAAAGTACCAGTTAAATACCAGTAGACAAAGAGATACAAAGAAGATGATGGCATTGGATAGGACACACACTGATGATGCCAACGGAGAATATTATGTAACAGGCTCTTTTTTGGAATCCCCAAGGGAAGAGATAAAGAGGAAGACCAAAAGATGATGAGAAAGACATGGAATGATCTTAGACGAATGGCAAGAAACAGAGCAGCATGGAAAGTGTTTGTTGAAGACCTATGCTCCACAGGGAGTTGAAAGTGTTTGTTGAAGACCTATGCTCCACAGGGAGCTGAAAGTGTTTGTTGAAGACCTATGCTCCACAGGGAGCTGAAAGTGTTTGTTCAAGACCTATGCTCCACAGGGAGCTGAAAGTGTTTGTTCAAGACCTATGCTCCACAGTAAATGAAAGCAGAAGAAGATGTCTTAAGTCAGATTATCAATTTATGTGAAATTAATGACAATTTATAAGAGGAAGACCCAGAGAGACACTGAGAAGAACATTGATGAGAGAGGCAAGAGCAGCAGGAATTGGCTCCCTCAGTGAGATAGAGCTGCTTGCAAAGAGAGTTCATCAGTACTATATAAAACCAATTCTGTTTATGGAAGTGAATCATGGACAGTAGACAAACAAATGAAAAGACAATTAGAGGCCAAAGAGATGGGACTTCTCTGAAGAATGTTGAAAGTTCCCTGGATAGCTAAAAAGACCAAAGAGGACATTCTCAAAGAGGCCAACACAAAAAGGAAGCTCCTAAAAAACATCAGAAAGAAACAATCAACATTTTTTCGCACATCATGAAAAGAGAAAAGTTGGAATATTTGGTTACAACTGGCAAAATACAGGGAAAGAGAGATCTCGGACAATAAAAGGAGAAGATACTAGATAGCTTGGTGTCATGACATGGAAAACAGTCAACAACAAAATTGGTACGATGCACTGTAGATAGAAGATTGTGGAGGGACATGATCGCCTACGCCAACCTGTATGGCCCATGATGATGAGAATTAGTAAATGAAATATTAGGTTATTAAGAAAATGTGGTTAATGACAAAGTTTGCTCATGTAAAGTAGTCCATCTGAATGTATGAGCAATGTTAACATGGACATTCTAGTACTGATGTCTCCTGGTTTCCTATCAAATTATTTAGACATTTCCTATCATGTTGAAGCATTAGTAAAGTCCTGAATTTATTCTGGCAAGAAACAAGTGCAATTACTTAATGTTACATTAAAACAGTATTGACTTTTTATTTAATAAACAAAAATAAAAAAAATGGACTTAATTTGTATGTTTTTTGTTTTGTTATTTTTGTATTTAACTAGAGCGTTCGATTAATTAAGAAGAAATAGTTACTATAGGTCGTTTCAAAATATTTTGAAGGTGTTTAAAATTCCATATCTTTGCAACCAATTGATTGATAATGCTGAAATGTTGCATATGGTCTTGTGATTTTTTGGTCCCAAGAAGTACATTCATTTCCTCACCAACAAACGTATAGTTTTAAATATTCTTTATTTGAAGTATACAAATTTAAGGCATTTTGGTCAAACCATATATTTGGAGGAATTACCGCTTCATATGAGTGAGCACCCACGGACTTGTCATCTTGAACGTAATGCGCGCCAATTTCCCTGTTTTAAGCACTAAAAAACACATAAAACGCGTCATAGTTATAATTTTATATCCGGTGCATCCCATTTCCTGTCGTTTTGTTGTGATTTATGTGCAACGGCGTATCCTAATTATTGGGTAATTTAGTTAAATTTGTGATCTGTTAGTCAATGGGTATAAAAGTAAAGTTCCTTACATTGCAATATGTGGCAATAAAGGTGTATAAATATTTTTGCATAGAAGCTAAGCGTGGAAAACTGTATCGAAGCATCTCAAAGCCAGAAAAGAGAACTATTCACGCATTGGGTATAAGCAAACGCTTTTTCAAACAAGTGCTTAAAGCTAACGGAGTGTCCAGTTCAATCAAGACTAGGACGCTAGGAAGAAAGAAAGTAGTAGATAGTTTTGACAAGGAAGTGATTAGAAGAGCAATTTGTAAAATGTTCGATTCCAAAGAAACTGTGACTTTAAGAAAACTGAAAATTCGACTGAGAGCAGAAAATGACATTGTTGTGTCGAAAACAACATTATGGAGAACTGTTAGAAGCATCGGTTTTACGTTTAGAAAGTACGATAGTGGTAGAAATGTCATCTGCGAGAAGCCGCACTTAGTTTCTATGAGGAGTAAATATTTACGTGAAGTACGGGAAATGCGTAACCAAGGTTATGATATTGTATTTCTAGATGAATCTTGGATAAATTCTCACCACACAAGTGCAAAGGAATGGCAGTTATCAGATGGAAGTATTAAAAGATGTGTACCCACTGGAAAAGGACAGCGTATTATAATGGCACATGCAGGCAGCCGAAAAGAAGGGTTGGTGAAAAATGCAGAACTTATATTCACCTCTAATTATACTGACAACAGGGACTATCACACCGAGATGAATGGCCATATATTTAGAGAGTGGATTGAAAATACTCTTCTTCCAATTCTAGACAGACCATCCTGTCTGGTAATGGACAACGCGTCGTACCACAACGCTGTGGCAGAAGAAGACAAAATTCCTACATCTACCAGTACAAAAGATGTTATAAAGATTTGGCTAAGAAAGGAAGGAATTCTATTTAACGAGGGATTTTTGAAACCTGAATTACTGTCACTTGTTAAGAAATCGCAAAAGACCAAAGTATTCCAAATAGACAAAATCATTCAACAGCATGGTCATACGTGCTTGAGACTGCCCCCTTATCATCCACAATTAAACCCCATTGAACTCGTTTGGGCAAAAATTAAAGGGCAGGTGGCAGCTGAGAATACAAGTTTTAAACTATGCGATATAAAAGGACTGACATATGCTGCTCTATCACAGATTGACAAAGATTTTTGGTGCAAATGTGAAGATCATGTCTTAAAAGAAGAAAATGACTATTGGAAAAAAGATGGACTATCGTTCGTTCAGCCCAGATTAGTAATCAATATGTTAGACTCCTCTGATTCAGAATAAATGAAATAATAATGGACGTTTTTATATGTCCGCATGATCAATCTTTAGCTAAAGTTGATAACGTTTTGAAAATGTAAAGATTCTTGATATGTGTACTGCAGGCATGCAAAGAAACTAAATCACTTTCATATGTCTTGTTTACGTAAAATAATGAAATTCACATGGAAAGACATAAAACGAACAATGTAGCTCTTTACAGTGAAGAGGATCCCGTGCTTACATCGGACTCTTTAGTCACATGCGTACCCATAAACAATAACTTTGCTTGATATGTCATGCTCGTTATCGCTCGCAACGGATAATTAATTTTTTAAAATGTATTCTTTGTTGTATATTGTTTAAATAGTTTTCATTAATGGAACTGTTTATACGCTGATTTGTTTTAGACCGTCTGTAAAGGCTATAACATTGACATTCTCATAGTATTTTAAAGAAAGTAAACAATAGAAAGTAAACAGTTGATAAACGCCTCCAACTTTCAAGTTGTGTAGAGACGCCTATGTCGAGAAGCTGATTTCCATTAATGTACGGTAAATTATTTTCTCCAGGAGCAAAAAGATCCGTAAATTCACTGAGATCAAAGGAAAGTGCTGCTTCATGATGAAGCATACTTCCTACATCATTAAATTTTGTGAAATCGGTGGGACCTTGGAAAAACAAGGCCAGATGCAAAAAATCAAGTTTGTAAGTGCAGGGAAAGAGGAGATATTTCATGTTAATCGTGAACATTTAGATTTGAAACGACCAATAGTAGCCTCCAGCAGTCATAGTTGACTATTGATTTTACAGTGTCCCTAGTAATGTTATTTTTTTCTAAGAAATAAGCACACACATATTTAAGCTGCAAACAGGTAACAGAATAGAACATCTCAAACAGGGATCTATAAAACAATGATATATAAATCTATCTATCTATCTATTATCCTTTCGAGCCGAAGACGGCACATAGGGCAGAACCACAATCTCAAAAACAGAAACCTTGCGTGCCAAAATGTCACATATTGCAGAGATCACTGCTTCTAAAATCTATGGTCTGTTTCCATAACAATGCTTTTTACAATGACAGCTTGTCAAGCCATCGATCAACCTCCTTAGTCGCCTCATACGACATGCCTGGAAGGTCACAGTGTCACTATTCTTTACATCCCACATAATGGGGCCCCGGTAACACACGGGTTGATATATAAATACAGGGATCTATAAAACACGGATTTATAATACAGAGATCTATAAAACAGGGATCTATAAATACAGGGATCTATAGATACAGGGATCTATAAAACATGGATCTATAAATACAGGGATCTATAAAACACGGATCTATAAATACAGGGATCTATAAAACAGTGATCTATAAATACAGGGATCTATAAAACAGTGATCTATAAATACAGGGATCTATAAAACAGTGATCTATAAATACATGGATCTATAAAACAGTGATCTATGAATACAGGGATATATAAAACATGGATCTATAAAACAGTGAACTATAAATACAGGGATCTATAAATACAGGGATCTATAAAACAGTGATCTATAAAACATGGATCTATAAAACAGTGATCTATAAATACAGAGATCTATAAATACAGGGATCTATAAAACATGGATCTATAAATACAGAGATCTATAAAACAGTGATCTATAAATACAGGGATCTATAAAACATGGATCTATAAAACAGTGATTATAAATACAGGGATCTATAAAACAGTGATCTATAAAACATGGATCTATAAAACAGTGATCTATAAATACAGGGATCTATAAATACAGGGATCTATAAAACATGGATCTATAAAACAGTGATCTATAAATACAGGGATCTATAAAACATGGATCTATAAAACAGTGATCTATAAATACAGGGATCTATAAATACAGGGATCTATAAAACAGTGATCTATAAAACATGGATCTATAAAACAGTGATCTATAAATACAGGGCTCTATAAAACATGGATCTATAAATACAGAGGTCTATAAAACAGTGATCTATAAATACAGGGATCTATAAATACAGGGATCTATAAAACATGGATCTATAAAACATGGATCTATAAAACAGTGATCTATAATACAGGGATCTATAAAACAGTGATCTATAAATACAGGGATCTATAAATACAGGGATCTATAAAACAGGGATCTATAAAACATGGATCTATAAAATGGTGATCTATAAATACAGGGATCTATAAATACAGGGATCTATAAAACAGTGATCTATAAATACAGGGATCTATAAAACATGGATCTATAAAACAGTGATCTATAAATACAGGGATCTATAAATACAGGGATCTATAAAACATGGATCTATAAAACAGTGATCTATAAATAAAGGGATCTATAAATACAGGGATCTATAAAACATGGATCTATAAATACAGGGATCTATAAAACATGGGTCTATAAATACAGGGATCTATAAATACAGGGATCTATAAATACAGGGATCTATAAAACAGTGATCTATAAATACAGGTTTGTAGTTTCCGGTTGTATCCAAGATGGAGGAATTACTTTTTTCCAGCTTGGTTTAGAACCGTTGATCAGAGGTTTGACAAGTTGCTATCGTAAAAATGATTTTGTTAATGAATCGTAGACCTGATACAGAATGTGTAAATTAGCAGTAGATAAGTGATAGTTTTTTCGGCCCTAAAACAACAACAAAAATAGGATTCTGGAATGTAGGAACAATGATCGCGCCTACTAGACGCGAGCGAGATAGATACGATATAGATATTTTAGGATTAAGTGCAATGCGCTGGCTTGGAACAGGAATGAAATCTGGTGATAATAAAATAGTAGTTTTTTCTGGAAGGGAAGATCGAAAACACAGTGAAGGAGTAGGCATATACGATGACAGACATAGCTGCAAGAAGTTTATTAGAATGGGAACCGGTAAATAGCTGTCTGATATGAACACGCTACAAAGCAAAATATGGTAATCGCCAATCAACCACTAATATTTTCAGTAATAAAGAAAAGATGATGGTCATATGTTGGACATGTGATGAGAAGAGATAATAACTGAATAGCAAAGCAAGCCCTCATGTGGGAAACAACAGGTAAGAGAAAAAGAGGAAGACCCAGGGAGACACTGAGAAGAACATTGATGAGAGAGGCAAGGGCAGCAGGAATTGGCTCCCACAATGAGATAGAGCTGCTTGCACAGAACAGAGACAAATGGCGAGATTTGATAAAATATCTCTTTTTCTCTTACCTGTTGTTTCCCATATGAGGGCCTGCTTTGCTATTCGGTTATTATCTCTTTTCATCACATGTCCAACATATGACCATCATCTTTTCTTTATTACTGAAGATATTAGTGGTTGATTGGCGATTTCTCTAATTTCCTCATTTGTTTTGAATTCGTTCCACGCTATACCAAGTATTTTCCTTAGACATTTATTTTCGAATGCGTTCAACTTTGTTTCTATATCTCTTGTTGTTTTCCAGCTTTCACACGCATACGTAAGGGTTGATAGTACATTTGTTTTGAATAGCCTAAGTTTTGTGTTTGTGCTGATTAGTTTTGATTTCCACAACTTTTCAAGGCTTCTAAAAGACATTGCTGCTTTAGCTATTTGTATTCTAATTTCTTTACTTGTATCCCCTTCTCGATCAATGTGACTTCCAAGATAGATAAAGTGATCGATTTCTTCTACTGGTTTGTTTTCCATGTATATTTTGTCGTCTGTTGGAATCAAACTTTCATGACTTTAGTCTTCTCATGATTGATCTCAAGCCCAATTTTGCTGGCTATTGCTGATGATAGTTCATTTGTATTTTCCTGCATCATTTTTATCTGACTGCTGATGAGGAGATCTATAAATACAGGGATCTATAAAACAGTGATCTATAAATACAGGGATTTAGAAAAAGATGGGCTCTATTACTTGATTTGTTAGTTTTATACTTTTATATTAAATAAGATCTGTGTATAAATAAGAAACAGTGGGCGTAGAATAAACAACACGATAACTGTGTCAGTAACAAAAATGTAAATCAATATAGTTACAAATATGCATCTGGGTTACTGCCAGTGGCTTACTAATAACAGGAAATGTTATGCTGATTTTTGCAACAGGAGACAATATGACAGAGTTGTCTTTCTCATTGAGCTCATGTTTCAGCTCTATGAGGGGGGATATGAAGGCAATGTATCTCTTTAAAAGTGTGATACATACACACAGTTTAACTTCCCCATCTCATCTTTGCTTGGGTCCCTTCTTATAATTATATACCAATCCTGTTTATGAGTGCTGTCATCATAGAGCAATGGGGACAAGAGATCAGGTTTATTACAACAGCCAACTAACCTCTAGGGTCACTCAACCTTAAATGGGTAATGAACATTTTTTAAAAAATAGACATGACCTGATGTATTGCTGATCACATTTCCCAAAGATGTTTTGATGGTCAAGAAAAATACAGCCATCAACACTATATTCTTTAAAAGCCACAATTCACAGGCATAACAGGTTTCTTTCTTATATAATAAATTAATGTGTGCTCCATTGCAGAGTGTATCATTGCATGATTCTGTGGTTTCTAGTATGCCTTTTGACTTAGTATCATTGGCTTCATCACCTTTTGATGAGAGATTAGGTTTATTCCTTCACTTTTTGATGAGATATTAGGTTTATTCCTTCACTTTTTGATGAGAGATTAGGTTTATTCCTTCACTTTTTGATGAGAGATTAGGTTTATTCCTTCACTTTTTGATGAGATATTAGGTTTATTCCTTCACTTTTTGATGAGAGATTAGGTTTATTCCTTCACTTTTTGAAGAGATATTAGGTTTATTCATCCTGTCTCAGTTGGCTTGGAGTCTGATAGCAGATAATCATGGGACCCAACACTGACTTTTAGCAGATAATCATGGGACCCAACACTGACTTTTAGCAGATATACAAAGAAAGTGATGCTGAAAATGTTTAACAGTTTGCCAGTGCATCCTGTGAGGACAAGACTAGACAAATTAACAATGGGATGACTAAAGTGCGTTAGCTTGTTCATTTTGGTAAAGAACTTATTTCGAGATAACGATAACATCATAAAAATTACACATCAAGACATAGATTCTTCAAAATTGTACATGTTGTTGTGGTCAAACCTTACCCATCTCTGTGTACTTTCCTAGTTACGACTTCTGGCCTGAGACCCCTGAGTGTTGGATTTTTAACTTTTGATGTAGTAATTTTTTTCCCTCATTTCATGAGATAATCATTTTTGCAAACAAAAAATCACAAATTTTCATAAAACAACCCTTTGTGATTTGGAGAAACACAGTTAATAATGCTATGAGGTAGCCGAACATACTGATGGACTTACGGCGACCATTACCAGTGGACATTGTAACACGTCCAGTCCATGAGGTGAAACTAAAATCATAAACCAACCTCAGCCAGGAATTCTGAGTCACCGTATTTTGCCTAATGTGAACACACTGCTGTATGTCAAAAGTTCAGAGAAAATACTATGGTTAGAGCACCTAATGTTACATTTTAGTAGTAGTAATTTTTATTGTGGTATCGTAAATTGAAATATTAATGATAATGGAGAAGGACTAGAAATACTCAGAGAAGACGTGGAAGACGCCTTGCGCAATATGAAAGCAGGAAAAGCTCTTGGACCAGATAATATAACTAAAGAAGAGATTGAAGCCATGGGATGATTTTGGAATAGAAATAATAACAAAAATATTGAATGATATCTACAACACCGGATATATACCAGGCGACCTGCTCAAATCAATATTCATAGCCCAACCAAAGAAATCGGGTGCGATTGAATGCGATGATTATCGCACAATAAGCCTTATGTGTCACATGACTAAGATATTACTAATAATCATCATGCGAAGAGTGCGAAACAAAATCAGTCCAGAAATTACGATGAACAGTGTGGTTTTGTTGGAGGTAAAGGAACGAGCAATGCCATATATATCATAAGATTTTTAGTAGAAAGAGCCATAGAGGTGAAAACAGATCTATACCTATGTTTTATAGATTATACTAAAGCATTTGACAAGGTAAAGCACCAAGAAATAATCAAAATTTTAGAAAGCATAAACGTAGACAGCAAAGATCTAAGAATAATAAAGAACATGTACTGGCAACAAACAGCGGCCATAAGAACTGGAAACCAATTGGGAATGTTTCAACAAATAAAACAGGGTGTTAGACAAGGTTGTGTGCTGTCACCAGATTTGTTTAATATTTATAGTGAGATTATGTTAAGATCCAAAAGGAGCATGCCTGGAATAACAATTGGAGGTCATAATATAAATAATCTAAGGTATGCTGATGATACAGTCTTAATCGCTAATAGTAAAAATGAGTTACAAGAAGTGTTGGACATTATAGTGAAAGAAAGCAAAAATTAAGGACTCAGCCTTAATAGCAAAAAGACAGAAGTAATGGTAACAACAAAGAAAAAGACATCACCTCTGTGCAAAATAAAGACAAGTGGAACAATATTAAAACAGGTAAATGAATTTAAATATTTGGGAACTTTGTTAACCTCAGACGGAAGACGTACAAAAGAGGTGAGATGCAGAATGGCTCAGGCAAAAGTAGCTTTCCAAAAAATGAGGAAGATACTATGCAATCCATTTTTGACAATAGAAACAAGAAAAAGAGTTCTTAAATGTTATGTAGAGCCAGTCTTAACATATGGATGTGAATTATGGACAATAGGACAACAGACAAGAAAATCACTGGAGTCTGTAGAAATGTGGGAGCCGTGATAGCTCAGTGGTTAGTGAACTGGACTACCACGGACAAGGGGTAGGGTTCGATCCCAACCGACAGCTTCCGGGTTCACCCAGCCTTAAATGGGTACCGGATTTTTTTCTGGGAAAGTAAAGCAGCACAGGCGTAATACTGACCACATTACCCCAAAAATCATGTGCTGAAGGTCTGTAAAATATAGGGTCACTAACACCATATTTCCCTATACGCCACTTGGCGTGATGGGGGTACTTTACTTTTTTCACTGTAGAAATGTGGTTTTACAGAAGAATGTTGAGAATATCATGGACAGCTAAAAAGAGTAATGAAAACATTCTGAAAGAGGTCAAAGCAAAAAGAGAGCTAATTTCCAATATTAGGGAGAAACAATCATCATTTTTTGGCCATGTAATGAGAAGAGAACAACCTGAATATATTGTAACAACTGGAAAAATTGAGGGACGAAGAGATAGAGGGAAGCAAAGAGAAAAAATAACAGACAGCTGAAGAGAATGGCTTGGCAGAAGGTCAACAAAAGAAATGATAAATAACTGTCGAGATCGAAAGTTGTGGAGAGACATGATCACCTACGCCAGCAGGCCAACTTGATGATGATGATCGTAAATTGGAGAGTTAAAGATAGGTATCGTAATTATTGGAAGACAGGCCTGCAAAAGTAAGACCAATGACACCATACAATTTTATCTCATAACCAGAGAACAACAGTGAGACAGTCCATGATCTAGGGGTCTAGATGTTGTGAGGTAAGACATCATCCTTTAGAAAAAAAGGTCCTGGACTCAAATCCAGCCACAGACTGGGAATTTTTCTCTATGAATCCGTGGTCTTTTTGTGTCTTTATGCTCCGCTTATCTCTTGGTAGTGAGATCCGGTGCCTAGCCTTGTCAGATAATGGTGAAAAATAGGAGGTTACACATGCATTTCATACATGCTAAAGAACTTTTGGCAGTTAAAAGTTGAAAAGAGTCATCCAAAATGTGTTTGCCTGTGTTAAAACATCTACCTGAAATGTCAGACTCTTGACAATAAACATATGTGTACCTCTGATGTTGGAGGATATCTGTCTGTATGGTGCGGGACACCTGCTCACACTGAGGACACTTATATAGTCATTCATCAACAAAAGGAAGGCTGTCAGGGTCCTAGTCTGGGGTTTAATGGGGCCTGAACTTTGAAATTATGTTTGACATTATTGTAAGATTTTAATATGTAAATCCATATAATATAGTTTTATTTTAAAATAAATATTACTTTTGTGCCAACATTTAAAGTAAATTTTTAAATCCTATTCTTTCATGTTTTGCATCTCTCGGCCCTTAACAGTGGGTAGGGGTGCCCACAAAACATCCTGTGTTGGAAGCTTGCTTCAGGATTTGGTTATCATGCTCTCAACTGAATTCTGAGGATGCTATTGTGTACTGTCAAATACTGAACACAATACTGAACTTGTCAAACAAAACAGGTGTTCATGCAAAATTCAGTTCCTGAAAGAAGTTAGGAAAACAGAATGGAGAGAGTTTTATGGAAAATATTAGCCAGAACATGACAGCTTAGACAAACTCACCAGACATGAGCAGACTAAGATATTCAGACTCAGAACAGGTGAATGTGACATCAGAGCACACCTACACAAGATAAGACTCAGTGACTTTACAGCATGTGACTGTGGAGCATCCAGACAAACTCCAGAGCATATACTACATGACAGCAACACTCTCAGTACCCTAAGAACATGACAGCAACACTCTCAGTACCCTAAGAACATGACAGCAACACTCTCAGTACCCTAAGAACATGACAGCAACACTCTCAGTACCTTAAGAACATGACCCACAGAAACAACCCTGCATGATAAGTTATTGGAAATGCAGTGAAGACCTTAAATGCTCTGTTTTGTTTGTGACCAAAGCTGGTCTAATCATCTAAACACATATCAGTAGCTGATCATCTAAACACATATCAGTAGCTGATCACTGGAGGAATCCCTAAAAAAAATTCACAGGTATTCTCAACATTCTTCTGTAAAACCACATTTCTAGAATCTCCAGTGATTCTCTTGTCTGTTGTCCTATTGTCCATGGTATTCTCAACATTCTTCTGTAAAACCACATTTTTAGAATCTCCAGTGATTCTCTTGTCTGTTGTCCTATTGTCCATGGTATTCTCAATATTCTTCTGTAAAACCACATTTCTAGAACCTCCAGTGATTCTCTTGTCTGTTGTCCATGATTCACATCCATATGTTAAGACTAACTCTACATAACATTTAAGACCTCTTTTTCTTGTATTTATTATAAAAAATTGATTGCGCAGTATCTTCCTCATAGAAAGCTGCTTTTGCCTGAGCCATTCTGCATCTCACCTCTGTTGTACACATACCATCTGAGGTTAACATTGTTCCCAGATATTTAAATTCATTTACCTGTTTTAATATTGTTGCACTTGTCTATTGTGCATTGCGATGAAGTCTTTTTCTTTGTTGCTACCATTACTTCTGTCTTTTTGCTTTCCTTCACTATAATGTCTAACATTTCTTGTAACTTATTTTCACTCTTAGTGATTAAGACTGTATCATAAAAAAAATTGGAATGGCAAAAAGCAATTTTAACACAAAAAATATATTTACATCAAAGCAAATAACATCAGAACTAAAACAACGAATTGTAAAATTTTATATTTGCTCAACATACCTGTATGATACAAACACATGGAATTTAAATGAAAAAAGAACAGAAAACTGAAGCCTTTGAAATGTGGATCTATAGAAAAATGGGGAGAATTGGGTGGAAGGAAAAGAAGACAATCAGGGAAGTTATGAGGCAGCTGAAAATGAAAGAAAGAACAACTTAACACAATTCTAAATGAAAGAAAGAACTACTTAACACAATTCTAAATGAAAGAAAGAACTACTTAACACAATTCTAAATGAAAGAAAGAACTACTTAACACAATTCTAAATGAAAGAAAGAACTACTTAACACAATTCTAAATGAAAGAAAGAACAACTTAACACAATTCTAAATGAAAGAAAGAACTACTTAACACAATTCTAAATGAAAGAAAGAACAACTTAACACAATTCTAAATGAAAGAAAGAACTACTTAACACAATTCTAAATGAAAGAAAGAACTACTTAACACAATTCTAAATGAAAGAAAGAACAACTTAACCCAATTCTAAATGAAAGAAAGAACTACTTAACACAATTCTAAAAAGACAAATGAAATTTTTTGGACATGTGAAGAGACATGACGCCTTCCTAAAAGGAATCTTGGAAGGAAAGGTACAAAGTAGACGAGGCAGACCAAGACTAAAGTGGGCAGATAGCATCAACAAGTGGACAAGTAAACCTATGACATGTACCATCAAGACAAGAGAAAGAGTAAAATGGTACTTCATGATAGCCAACCTTTGATGTGAATACAGCACCCAGTGAATGAATGCAGTCCTCAAACATGGTTAGTTTCTACAAATTTAGAAAATTGACAGAAACAAAGTTGATCAAGTGGTTTTGACATGTGATAAGACATACAAAACGAAATGTAATACGAGTCACCAGACCAGGAGGCCGACTAAGAAACAGACGAACAAACAAAATACTAGAAACAATCGAAGGTATAACAGCAGAAGAACCAAAAGAAAAGCAAGAAACCACGAACCACATCTCCCCTCGACGACAAAAGATAAATGAGGAAGGAAAGAAAAACAACATATATTTTTAGGAAGTGAACTACAAATCATGGACGAGCTGGGTGTACATAGTCAGTGAATTAATCCAATGACAGTGTACACCCACTTCATTCTGTGTCGAGAGTAACTGAATACCAATGGGTTTGCCAAGAGTGCTGTGATATAAATTTGAACAGTCATGAGTGATGAAAACTAATTAAAATCATTACATTTGTCATTTGCCTTCCAAAGGAAAAACCAATTTTTTCTATTTTAACGTCACCATATTTAAAATGCGAATCTTGCTTGCTTGCGTTTGCCCTATGACTGAAGAAGTACACCTCTTCGTCATCCGCCCTTAAAAGGACGTAAAGTGGACGTGTCAGCGTTATGTTGTGGTTTGCAGTATAGCTGTAATATTTGCGCCTTTTGGCCCAACACATTCGATTTCTCCACGAAATGGGACTCTGGTCACAAGGAAGTCAATCATTTAAGCAAGGAGATCTATAAAACTCCACCCAGATGTGATTCAGTTGACTGATTTTAAATAATCGCGAAAATGTAGAATGATTAATGAAAGTGGTTCTAGATTCCATGTCTTCATGTTGCTTCTAATTTTATCTCTTTGCTCATTGGTTAGCTCTCTCAAACACCACCCTTGAGAAACGGCACATTTACCCCTTCCTCTTCTCATTAAAGTGGAGCAGCTGAACTTCCGGGTTTGGCTTCTTCTTAAACCAACTGCTGGTCTATAAATAACCTTAATTCATCAAGCGAGATGTTTCCCAGGGAACAGGCAAATAATTGCAATGCTGCGGTAAAGCTGGTAGCAAGGAGCCAGTAGTGGGCGAATCAATTCTGTGGAAAGGTATGTTTACAGCACTCGGATAAAAATGACAAATAATCTACAAAAGAAAAAAAAAACAAAGAACAATATATGGACCGAAGCAGGATCGAACCCGTACTCAGTGGCACAGCACCTGCCACGAAAAACCAAACGCTAGGGAACACTATCACTAAGCTAACTAAAAAGCCAGTAGTGGGGTATGATAAACACTCCAAGGCATGGCGACAGCTTTACAAGGAAGGAACACCACACAATACTGACGTTTCGGCCTTTGGCCTTCTTCAGAATACAAGGACAACAACAGACGGTGAAGCACAATTATCTATAACTACATGTCAAATGATAAAGTATAGGAAGAGGTGGACGGAGAGAAGAAAAGTAGGATGGTGAGATAAGAAGAGAGAGAGAGAGATGTGTTACATGAGGGGAGTTAGGATGAGTGTAAAGATATATAAACACACTCTTCTGCTATAAATAGTTTCCTACTTCTGTCTCAACTACTGATATCCATTAAAAGAGCTAGTGGCCAAAGTGATAACTTGTCAGGCTCCAGATCGGAAGAGTGTGGGTTCGCATCATGGTTGGGTCAACACGTTTTATCTGTCGGGGTGAAACTCTGACCCGAGCTCCTTGTGATTAACCTGGACAAAAAGGTGTTGTTCTTCAACAAACTGTTCTTTATTCTCCAACACACGGTTCTTTACTCTACAACAAACTGTTCTTTATTCTCCAACAAACAGTTCTTTATTCTCCAACAAACTGTTCTTTATTCTACAACAAACTGTTCTTTATTCTACAACAAACTGTTCTTTATTCTCCAACACACGGTTCTTTATTCTCCAACAAACTGTTCTTTATTCTCCAACAAATTGTTCTTTATTCTCCAACAAACTGTTCTTTATTCTCCAACAAACGGTTCTTTATTCTCCAACAAACTGTTCTTTATTCTCCAACAAACGGTTCTTTATTCTCCAAACAAACTGTTCTTTATTCTCCAAAAACGGTTCTTTTTTCTCCAACAAACTGTTCTTTATTCTCCAAAAACGGTTCTTTATTCTCCAACAAACGGTTCTTTATTCTCCAACAAACTGATCTTTATTTTCCAACAAACGATTCTTTATTCTTCAAAACACGGTTCTTTATTCTCCAACAAACTGATCTTTATTTTCCAACAAACGATTCTTTATTCTTCAAAACACGGTTCTTTATTCTCCAACAAACTGTTCTTTATTCTCCAACAAACTGTTCTTTATTCTACAACAAACTGTTCTTTATTCTCCAACAAACTGTTCTTTATTCTCCAACAAACTGTTCTTTATTCTTCAACAAACTGTTCTTTATTCTCCAAGAAACTGTTCTTTATTCTCCAACAAACTGTTCTTTATTCTCCAAAAAACTGTTCTTTATTCTCCAACAAACTGTTCTTTATTCTCCAACAACTGTTCTTTATTCTTCAACAAACTATTCTTTATTCTCCAACAAACTTCTTTATTCTCCAACAAACTGTTCTTTTTTCTCCAACAAACTGTTCTTTATTCTTCCACAAACTATTCTTTATTCTCCAAAATACTGTTCTTTATTCTCCACAAGCTGTTCTTTATTCTTCGACAAACTGTTCTTTATTCTCCAACAAACTGTTCTTTATTCTTCAACAAACTGTTCTTTATTCTTCAATTCCAACAAACTGATATTATTATCCAACAAACGGGTATTATTCTCAATCAAACGGGTGTTATTCTCCAACAAAAGATCTTTATTCTCCAACAAACGGGTATTATTCTCAAACAAAAGATCTTTATTCTCCAACAAACGAGTATTATTCTCAAACAAAAGATCTTTATTCTCCAACAAACGGGTATTATTCTCCAACAAAAGATCTTTATTCTACAACAAACGGTTATTGATCTCAAACAAACGGATATTATTCTCAATCAAACGGGTATTATTCTTGATCAAACAGGTATTATTCTCCAACAAAAGTTCTTTATTCTAAAAAAAAACGGGTATTATTCTCCAACAAAAGATCTTTATTATCCATCAAACGGGTATTGTTCTCCAACAAACGGGTATTATTCTCCAACAAACGCGTATTATTCTCCAACCAAAGATCTTTATTCTCCAACAAACGGATATTATTCTCCAACAAACGGGTATTGTTCTCCAACAGAAAGGTCTTTATTATCTAACAGAAAGGTCTTTATTCTCCAACATTTACAGTGATGAATACACCTACAGAATATGAGTCAACCAGAACTGCTCCACTGCCTTTTGAGAAACCATCAGCTACTCGATGGCTTGTGCGAGGAAAAGTTATGTTTAATATTCTGATGAATTGGGAAGAGCTAAAGGCTTATTTCATGAGTACTGAATTAGCCCAGTCAAAGTTTGACACAAAATACAAAGCACGATTGTTAAAGGACATGATGTTAGATTATAACAATTACTTGTTCTTTGTTTTCGCAACACCCGTTGTGCAGGAATTTGAAAGACTCAATGGCCTTTTTCAACAAACTAAAGCTGATCCTCATGAACTGTGTCAAGAATTATTTTTACAAAAGGCAAGTCTTCAGAACAGATTGTATGATACAAATGGACAAAGAAAGGATATAAATCAAGTTGATTTTGGTATCAAATTTTTAACAGAATGTAATACGTTCCTACAAAAGAACAACAACACTGACGCTCATCACGAAATTAAAAATGTCAAAGAAAGATGTATGTGTATGCTAGAGGAAGCTCTCAATCAAATAACATGTAGACTTCCTTCGGCGAGTAATATATTTCAAAATCTATCAAAGCTGAGTCCACGGATTATTTTAAATCAAGCTTCGAGAGCAACGTTTTCAGACTTACCCTTCTTACACCTAGCAGGAAGTAACATCAGCACTATTGAAGAACAATACAGAAAAATTATATTGATTGATTGGAAAGAAGATACCATGTTTAAGAAAGATGGACTTCCTACTGACAGTGAACAGTTTTGGATTGGCATACATCAGCATCAGTCATTCAAAGAGTTAGCCAACTTTGCCCTAACTTGTCTGATCACCCATGCAGCAATGCCATAGTTGAAAGAATGTTCTCCATTGTAACGTCAGTGAAGACAAAAGCAAGGAATAAGATGCAACTGCATTTGCTTGACTCTATTGTCAGGATTAGAGCAGAACTGTTGCTTTCAAACAAATGTTGTAAAGACTTCATCCCATCAGCAAAAATGCTCAAAGAATTTACATCAGAGAATTTGTATGCTGTAGAATCAGGTAGCTCTGATGCGGATGACGTTAATAATCTTGATCTGGAGAGTTTCATGTGATGTGAGTATAGCAGAAATGTTTGGCCTTTTTTTGGCTTTTTAATTGACTATTTGGCCTAATTTGGCTTTTTTTCAACACTTTTTGGCCTAAAATCCAAAAATATATCTGGCAACCCTGATCCCATCTACTATTAGGATGAGAAGATGGACATGCAACCAACAATCTCATCTACCATTAAGAAGAGAAGATGGACATGCAACCAACAATGTCATCTACTATTAGGATGAGAAGATGATCATGGAACCAACGATCTCATCTACCATTAGGATGAGAAGATGGACATGGAACCAACGCTCTCATCTACCATTAGGATGAGAAGATGGACATGCAACCAACGCTCTCATCTACCATTAGGATGAGAAGATGGACATGCAAACAACGCTCTCATCTACCATTAGGATGAGAAGATGGACATGCAACCAACGCTCTCATCTACCATTAGGATGAGAAGATGGACATGCAACCAACGCTCTCATCTACCATTAGGATGAGAAGATGGACATGCAAACAACGCTCTCATCTACCATTAGTAAGAGAAGATGGACATGCAACCAATGCTCTCATCTACCATTAGGATGAGATTGGTGGACATGCAACCAACAATGTCATCTACTATTAGGATGAGAAGATGATCATGGAACCAACGATCTCATCTACCATTAGGATGAGAAGATGGACATGGAACCAACGCTCTCATCTACCATTAGGATGAGAAGATGGACATGCAACCAACGCTCTCATCTACCATTAGGATGAGAAGATGGACATGCAAACAACGCTCTCATCTACCATTAGGATGAGAAGATGGACATGCAACCAACGCTCTCATCTACCATTAGGATGAGAAGATGGACATGCAACCAACGCTCTCATCTACCATTAGGATGAGAAGATGGACATGCAAACAACGCTCTCATCTACCATTAGTAAGAGAAGATGGACATGCAACCAATGCTCTCATCTACCATTAGGATGAGATTGGTGGACATGCAACCAACAATCTCATCTACCATTAGGATGAGAAGATGGACATGCAAACAACAATCTCATCTACCATTAGGATGAGAAGATGGACATGCAAACAACAATCTCATCTACCATTAGGATGAGAAGATGGACATGCAACCAACAATCTCATCTACCATTAGGATGAGAAGATGGACATGCAAACAACGCTCTCATCTACCATTAGTAAGAGAAGATGGACATGCAACCAATGCTCTCATCTACCATTAGGATGAGAAGATGGACATGCAACCAACAATCTCATTTACCATTAGGATGAGAAGGTGGACATGCAACCAACAATCTCATCTACCATTAGGATTACCTCTGTCACTCTGGCGACCGCAGCCGCTATACTTTGGAAAATCGCCTCATAGTCCAGTATGGTTCGCTGACCCCACGAGGCATGAATGTATCACACTCATACACATAGTTTCCTTTCGGCTGCTCCTTCCCTCTTGCATAGCCCTCTCTACCACCCATGTGGTGGCTCTTTAGTCTATCTACTATGCCACGCTATTCTTAGTTCTTCTCCACTGGTCCCCGTTGAGGCACTTCGGTGTTCTCCTATATACCTTTTTTCTGCGCTACTTAGCCCTCATATGTTTTTATTGCACCACACCCTCATACATCTCACTCTTTCCGCCTTTTGAATACCTGTCATTCCACTGTTCTATTCTTTCTCCTTCGAGTTTGCACACTGACCCCGGTTTGAACCCTTCCACACATACGATTGTCCCCGTATGGACGTGCACATGCATGTATGTGTCCATAGGCACGGGTATTGGTATATATGTGTATACGCATATACATGCATGTATATGTGCTCTTGCTTGTATGCATACACATGTATGTGTGTGTATATGTATGTGTATGTTGATATGTATTAGTATGTGCACTTCTTCTTGCACGTGTACATATGTATACACGCATCTGTGTGTGTGTATACATGTATTTATGGGCCCTTAGATACTTTCAGATATTGTCTGTGCCTTTGTAGTCGACGTACCTAGATAGCGTTCCCCCCACTCGTGTATTTTTAGAACCCTTCACCTCTGACCACAGGGTATAAATTACAGCTACACCCGTGAGAAATTCCTTTCATAGCCTGACCACTGTCCACGACACACAGGGAAGTCAACATATTTCGATTATTTTTGTTTTTGATGTTTCATTACTAGTTAGCTATGTAGGATTAGTTTTATTTATTCACATATCTGTGTGTGTATGTTGTTTGTTTGTTCCTGCTGAAGGCCTATTGAGCCGAAACGTCGTTCGAATCTGTGTCGTCTATTAATCACGTAAAGCTTCTAACATACCATTTTTTATTTTTTTCAATTTTTCCTAAATAATTCTTTGTAGGCTTCTCGTCTTAGGCTACTGTGGGAAAACCATTGCGGTATTTCTGATAGTAAAAATCCTATATTTGACGGTAGCTTAGCTACTGCATAATAAATGCAAAGTGCCAAAGAATGACAAATACATTTCAGCTGTACACATGAAGGAGATACATTTCTTAATCTAGACCACACTGAGTTGTTACAGCCAACCATGTTTGACGCTCCATCTGATGCAAATCCAATGCAATTTGTGAGACTCTGGCCACATTTTTTTATTTCACCATCAATCAAATTAAATATGTTTTCTCCTGTTGCTTCTTGCACGGGAATTAGCCCAAGATACCCTGTTAGAATTTCCTGTTTTCTTTCACTGAAAAACCGAATTAAGATACACAAGTATTTTTGTGTGGAGACATCTGTAGATTCATCTAAAATGATGGCGTATTTCTTGTCCTGAAAGTCATGGATGAGATCCGTTTTTAGTGCTGGCGATATTATATTTTTTATTAAGCATGAACATTTAGTTCTGTGCAATTTGATGTTTCCTAATGTACTGCCCTGGCCATGTGCTGTCATAATTTCACTCAGATGGTCAATTGTGCGAATTGCACAGTGGCAGGTCATGCTTACAGCAATTTGGAGCTCTGCTGTTTTAACTTTATCGTTATTTTGTCTAGGACTTTGAGTGACACTAAGTTGTGTCTGACTATTTGATGGAACTCTCATCATGTGCTTAGATGATTTCTCATGATTTGAGATGTTTCCTCTTTTTGGTACAATCGTACACCGGCAGAGTTTACAATATGCTGCCTCTGATCCATCAGAAGCTTTCATGAGCCATGGGTATGTTTCTTCCAAAATACTATTGTACTTACGATTGCTATCATAAGATGCTTTCCATTTCTTTGATGAAGAAGCCATGAGTAACACAAGTAATATCTTTATCAAACACAGCGTAGACTAATGTAAATAATTAGTCGACTTGTTAAGCGCACGTCCTAGGCACACTCCTGTACGACGACTCACGACTCACGACACGTTCGTTTTGTTTCAATTTTGAAAATGAACTATTTTGAAGAATATTCCTAGAATGAAACATTAAGAATTAAGACCTATGGATTCTGAAAGTGAAAGTAATTTGCAAAAGTGCGCCAAATTCTTATTAAAGTCAGATGATTTGATGCATTTTTGGAGCAAAATAATTATATTTTTAAAGAACTTTTACTGAAATTGTGGTTTATACTTTTTTTTTACTACTGGTTTAGAAAAAAAAGCCAGGAATAAGCCAAAAAACCAAAAAAAGCCAAAGAATTTCTTTAGGCCAAACAAAAACCAAAAAAGCCAGATTTGTGGAATTTGGCCTAAAAAAGCCAAATTGGCAACCCTGGATGGGATTGTTGGTTGCACGTCCATCCTCTCATCATAATGGTTGATGAGATTGTTGGTTGCATGTCCATCTTCTCATCCTAATGGTAGATGAGAGCGTTGTTTGCATGTCCATCTTTTCATCCTAATGGTAGATGATATTGTTGGTTGCATGTCCATCTTCTCATCCTAATGGTAGATGAGATTGTTGGTTGCATGTCCATCTTCTCATCCTAATGGTAGATGGGATTGTTGGTTGCATGTCCATCTTCTCATCCTAATGGTTGATGAGATTGTTGGTTGCATGTCCATCTTCTCATCCTAATGGCAGATGAGAGCGTTGGTTGCATGTTCATCTTCTCTTCCTATTGGTAGATGAGAGCGTTGGTTCCATGTCCATCTTCTCATCCTAATGGTAGATGAGAGCGTTGGTTCCATGTCCATCTTCTCTTCCTAATGGTAGATGAGAGCGTTGGTTCCATGTCCATCTTCTCATCCTAATGGTAGATGAGATTGTTGGTTGCATGTCCATCTTCTCTTCCTGTTGGTAGTTGAGATTGTTGGTTGCACGTTTATCTTCTCTTCCTATTGGTACATGACATCCGTTGGTTGCATGTCCATATTCTCTTTCTAATGGTAGTTGAAATCGTTGGTTGCACGTTTATCTTCTCTTCCTATTGGTAGATGAGATCGTTAGTTCCATTTTCATCTTCTCTTCCTAATGATAGATGAGATCGTTGGTTCCATTTTCATCTTCTCTTCCTATTGTTAGATGAGATCGTTGGTTCCATTTTCATCTTCTCTTGCTATTGTTAGATGAGATCGTTGGTTCCATTTTCATCTTCTCTTCCTAATGATAGATGAGATCGTTGGTTCCATTTTCATCTTCTCTTCCTATTGTTAGATGAGATCGTTGGTTCCATTTTCATCTTCTCGTCCTATTGTTAGATGAGATCGTTGGTTCCATTTTCATCTTCTCGTCCTATTGTTAGATGAGATCGTTGGTTCCATTTTCATCTTCTCGTCCTATTGTTAGATGAGATCGTTGGTTCCATTTTCATCTTCTCTTCCTATTGTTAGATGAGATCGTTGGTTCCATTTTCATCTTCTCTTCCTATTGTTAGATGAGATCGTTGGTTCCATTTTCATCTTCTCGTCCTATTGTTAGATGAGATCGTTGGTTCCATTTTCATCTTCTCGTCCTATTGTTAGATGAGATCGTTGGTTCCATTTTCATCTTCTCGTCCTATTGTTAGATGAGATCGTTAGTTCCATTTTCATCTTCTCTTCCTAATGATAGATGAGATCGTTGGTTCCATTTTCATCTTCTCTTCCTATTGTTAGATGAGATCGTTGGTTCCATTTTCATCTTCTCGTCCTATTGTTAGATGAGATCGTTGGTTCCATTTTCATCTTCTCGTCCTATTGTTAGATGAGATCGTTGGTTCCATTTTCATCTTCTCGTCCTATTGTTAGATGAGATCGTTGGTTCCATTTTCATCTTCTCGTCCTATTGTTAGATGAGATCGTTGGTTCCATTTTCATCTTCTCTTCCTAATGATAGATGAGATCGTTGGTTCCATTTTCATCTTCTCTTCCTATTGTTAGATGAGATCGTTGGTTCCATTTTCATCTTCTCGTCCTATTGTTAGATGAGATCGTTGGTTCCATTTTCATCTTCTCGTCCTATTGTTAGATGAGATCGTTGGTTCCATTTTCATCTTCTCGTCCTTTTGTTAGATGAGATCGTTGGTTCCATTTTCATCTTCTCTTCCTATTGTTAGATGAGATCGGTGGTTGCACGTCCATCTTCTCTTCCTAATGTTAATTGAGATCGTTGGTTGCATGTCCATCTTCTCTTTCTAATGGTGGATGACATCATTGGTTGTACATCCATTTCTCTTATCTTCACATTAGTCTTGATTTAATTCCGTTGTAAACGTATCTTTTGACTCACCGCAAGAATCTACAACAACCATGGATGGTTTCCCGGCCTAGGGTTGCCCCAAAGCGAGTCTCAGTGCAAGTTTGTCAGCCCTACACCCAACGGCCCACGCAAGACCATTTACAGCTACACCATCATTAACCTGATCTCTCATCTTTCTGGCATTTCGTATTTCCTTTGTAACTATTCCATTACAGACCATGCCTTTTCTAATGTCTCATTTCTTTATATGTTTATATCTATGCCATGTATATCTATAGGTGGTTGACGTTGGCTCGTAGAACATACCTACGTACCTACCTGTCCGCCTACCTACCTGTCTGTCTACCTGTCTCTGTCTGTCTGTCTGTCTGCCTGCCTGTGTGTGTATCTATCTAAATGTCTGTCTGTCTGTATTGTCCTGTCTGTCTGTCTACTGACCTTTCGAGCCGTATGTTTTAAATCCTTGTATAGACTTTTATCAAATCTCGCCATTTGTCTCTGTTCTGTGCAAGCAACTCTATCTCATTGAGTGAGCCGATTCCGGCTGCTCTTGTCTCTCTCATCAATGTTCTTCTGTGTCTCTCTGGGCCTGCCTCTTTTCCTCTTACTTGTTGTTTCCCACATGAGGGCTTGCTTTGTTGTTCGGTTATTATCTCTCCTCATCACATGTCCAACATAGACCACCGTCTTTTCTTGATTTTTGAAGATATTTGTGATCGATTGGCGATTTCTCTAATTTCCTCGTTTGTTTTGAATTCGCTCCACGCTATACCAAGTATTGTCCTTAGACATTTATTTTCGAATGCGTTCAACTTTGTTTCTATATCTCTTGTTTTCCAGCTCTCACATGCATACGTAAGGGTTGATAGTACGTTTCATAGACCATTACGTTATTGAAAACCTATTTAGGTACACAGTGTGACACAATCATAAACCATGCAGTCTGGGAAGAAATAGCTGCACACCGCAATCTTTGGAAACGCAATCTAAAGCACCAACTCAAACAAGAAGCAGACAGATTCATAGAAAAAGAGAACACATGGCGAAAGAAAAGAAATAAATAACATTTCGGGGGGGGGGGGGGGGGGTGTGCTGGACAATCAATACTCAACTATGACTAACGGATGCTACAAACAGTGACCAGTCAATCAGTAAAGGCTATATAGTATATTTTTCATGGCATTAACATTACTTTTTGCCATACCTATTCTTTTGTTTATTTCAGTTTTGCATTTTCCATCATTGTTTGTTATAGTATGTCCCAGGTATAGGTCGTTTCAAAATATTTTGAAGGTGTTTAAAATTCCATATCTCTGCAACCAATTGATTGATAATGCTGAAATTTTGCATATGGTTTTGTGATTTTTTGGTCCCAAGAAGTACATTCATTTCCTCACCAACAAACGTATAGTTTTAAATATTCTTTATTTGAAGTATACAAATTTAAGGCATTTTGGTCAAACCATATATTTGGAGGAATTACCGCTTCATATGAGTGAGCACCCACGGACTTGTCATCTTGAACGTAATGCGCGCCAATTTCCCTGTTTTAAGCACTAAAAAACACATAAAACGCGTCATAGTTATAATTTTATATCCGGTGCATCCCATTTCCTGTCGTTTTGTTGTGATTTATGTGCAACGGCGTATCCTAATTATTGGGTAATTTCGTTAAATTTGTGATCTGTTAGTCAATGGGTATAAAAGTAAAGTTCCTTACATTGCAATCAGTGGCAATAAAGGTGTATAAATATTTTTGCATAGAAGCTAAGCGTGGAAAACTGTATCGAAGCATCTCAAAGCCAGAAAAGAGAACTATTCACGCATTGGGTATAAGCAAACGCTTTTTCAAACAAGTGCTTAAAGCTAACGGAGTGTCCAGTTCAATCAAGACTAGGACGCTAGGAAGAAAGAAAGTAGTAGATAGTTTTGACAAGGAAGTGATTAGAAGAGCAATTTGTAAAATGTTCGATTCCAAAGAAACTGTGACTTTAAGAAAACTGAAAATTCGACTGAGAGCAGAAAATGACATTGTTGTGTCGAAAACAACATTATGGAGAACTGTTAGAAGCATCGGTTTTACGTTTAGAAAGTACGATAGTGGTAGAAATGTCATCTGCGAGAAGCCGCACTTAGTTTCTATGAGGAGTAAATATTTACGTGAAGTACGGGAAATGCGTAACCAAGGTTATGATATTGTATTTCTAGATGAATCTTGGATAAATTCTCACCACACAAGTGCAAAGGAATGGCAGTTATCAGATGGAAGTATTAAAAGATGTGTACCCACTGGAAAAGGACAGCGTATTATAATGGCACATGCAGGCAGCCGAAAAGAAGGGTTGGTGAAAAATGCAGAACTTATATTCACCGCTAATTATACTGACAACAGGGACTATCACACCGAGATGAATGGCCATATATTTAGAGAGTTGATTGAAAATACTCTTCTTCCAATTCTAGACAGACCATCCTGTCTGGTAATGGACAACGCGTCGTACCACAACGCTGTGGCAGAAGAAGACAAAATTCCTACATCTACCAGTACAAAAGATGTTATAAAGATTTGGCTAAGAAAGGAAGGAATTCCATTTAACGAGGGATTTTTGAAACCTGAATTACTGTCACTTGTTAAGAAATCGCAAAAGACCAAAGTATTCCAAATAGACAAAATCATTCAACAGCATGGTCATACGTGCTTGAGACTGCCCCCTTATCATCCACAATTAAACCCCATTGAACTCGTTTGGGCAAAAATTAAAGGGCAGGTGGCAGCTGAGAATATAAGTTTTAAACTATGCGATATAAAAGGACTGACATATGCTGCTCTATCACAGATTGACAAAGATTTTTGGTGCAAATGTGAAGATCATGTCTTAAAAGAAGAAAATGACTATTGGAAAAAAGATGGACTATCGTTCGTTCAGCCCAGATTAGTAATCAATATGTTAGACTCCTCTGATTCAGAATAAATGAAATAATAATGGACGTTTTTATATGTCCGCATGATCAATCTTTAGCTAAAGTTGATAACGTTTTGAAAATGTAAAGATTCTTGATATGTGTACTGCAGGCATGCAAAGAAACTAAATCACTTTCATATGTCTTGTTTACGTAAAATAATGAAAGTCACATGGAAAGACATAAAACGAACAATGTAGCTCTTTACAGTGAAGAGGATCCCGTGCTTACGTCGGACTCTTTAGTCACATGCGTACCCATAAACAATAACTTTGCTTGATATGTCATGCTCGTTATCGCTCGCAACGGATAATTAATTTTTTTAAAATGTATTCTTTGTTGTATATTGTTTAAATAGTTTTCATTAATGGAACTGTTTATACGCTGATTTGTTTTAGACCGTCTGTAAAGGCTATAACATTGACATTCTCATAGTATTTTAAAGAAAGTAAACAATAGAAAGTAAACAGTTGATAAACGCCTCCAACTTTCAAGTTGTGTAGAGACGCCTATGTCGAGAAGCAGATTTCCATTAATGTACGGTAAATTATTTTCTCCAGGAGCAAAAAGATCCGTAAATTCACTGAGATCAAAGGAAAGTGCTGCTTCATGATGAAGCATACTTCCTACATCATTAAATTTTGTGAAATCGGTGGGACCTTGGAAAAAACAAGGCCAGATGCAAAAAATCAAGTTTGTAAGTGCAGGGAAAGAGGAGATATTTCATGTTAATCGTGAACATTTAGATTTGAAACGACCAATAGTTGTAACTCTGGACTGTCTCCAGATGTATTCCCTCAACTGTGATATTTAATTGTAGGTCTTGAGAATTTTCTTTGTTTATGATCATAGTTTTAGTCTTTTTGATATTCATTTCTAGTCCATATTTTTTGCTTGTTATGTACCTATTGCATGCTCGCTTATATCATAATGTTCTATAGCTGCCATGATATTTCTGATTTAGCAAACAAAATGTATTTGTGCTCATTACACGGTTGATCTCTCCGCTAAATTGTCCACTCCCATCAACAGCGAGTTAAATTATAAAATGTACAGTGTTCATTGAACATAATGTAATGTTGTAAAGGAAATTAGCCTAACACATTTAATTCAGATTATATAGTATGACACACTTGGTCTAGGACAGAGAACTGTAGCGTCCCACAACGCGCCACGACACACGGGCACTAAATACAAATGATTAAGACAACAATCTTTGTCGTGGGTAAATCTCCCTTTTTAGAACAAAGGGCGTTGGCCTCTGGCGATCGATCAACGTTTTATAATAAGCACATACGCGAGCTTATCTAGACTGTTATCAGTACCGTGTCAATAGTTACTAAGGTTTATTATTTTGTTCTGATAAACGTGTATGAGCAATGTCCTGCTAGTGCACCCCTAGGATAGGTCAGGTGCCGTCTCCACATAGAAAGTTGACTGCTGAATCTCACACATTTCCTGCTTCATTCATGTACTAAGAATTATGTCCCTTGAGCTATTTATTATTCTCTTGATATTCCCTGTTCTATAATGGTGACGCCCTCTAATATAAGGGGATACCTCACATGAGACTTATTATTCAACTTATGATGATATTTTTTAAAAAAGTGGTATTGTCCCCTAACCTAAGGTGATACTCAACACATGTCATTATCCAACTGTCGCTGCTAACTTTTGTCTATACAGTTTTGTCCTCTAAACAGTGTGAAATAATTATCCTTCTATATGGCAGCGAATCATGGAAAACTTATACAAAGCAGGAGTGACGACCAAATGCATTCCCTATACGATGCCTGCGCCGTATTCTTGGTATCATTTGGAAGGACAAAGTGACAAACGTAGAGGTCCTCAGTTGCACAGGCCCCCCGAACATCTATACGCTGCTCAAGCGACGTAGGTTACGCTGGCCTAGCCACTTATACTATATGAAATACTAAAGAAAAGAAAGAAAAAAGTGGTATGGTGACAGCTTTACGTGGTAATGGACGAAACAAAAGTCGACGTTTCGGCCAAGTAGAGCTGTCACCATACCACTTTTTTCTTTCTTTTCTTTAGTATTGCTATTATCATCAGCTTTACAGCAGCTTCGCATCTCTACGCATCTTGATGCCTTTACCTATACTATATGAAAGATGGCCGCATACCAAAAGATATACTATACGGACAACTAAGGAAATAGTAAAAGTAATAGGGGGCGCCCAAAACTTCGATTTGTAGACGTGTGTAAACGTGACATAGAGACTCTGAACATAAACCCTGCAGACTGGGAAGAAATAGCTGCAGATCGGAATCTTTAGAGACACACTCTACAGCTGCAACTCAAACAAGAAGCAGACAGATTAATAGAAAAAGAGAATAAACGGCGAAAGAAGAGAAACAATAACATTTCTTGGAGCGTTCCAAAATCCATAGTCAAATACGACTGACGGAGGCTACTATAGACAACTATGACTGACGGAGGCTACTATAGACAACTATGACTGACGGAGGCTACTATAGACAACTATGACTGACGGAGCCTACTATAGATAACTATGACTGACGGAGGCTACTATAGACAACTATGACTGACGGAGCCTACTATAGATAACTATGACTGACGGAGGCTTCTATAGACAACTAAGACTGACGGAGCCTACTATAGATAACTATGACTGACGGAGGCTACTATAGACAACTATGACTGACGGAGGCTACTATAGACAACTATGACTGACGGAGGCTTCTATAGATAACTATGACTGACGGAGGCTACTATAGACAACTATGATTGACGGAGGCTTATATAGACAACTATGACTGACGGAGCCTACTATAGATAACTATGACTGACGGAGGCTACTATAGACAACTATGACTGACGGAGGCTACTATAGACAACTATGACTGACGGAGGCTTCTATAGACAACTATGACTGACGGAGGCTACTATAGATAACTATGACTGACGGAGGCTTCTATAGACAACTATGACTGACGGAGCCTACTATAGATAACTATGACTGACGGAGGCTACTATAGATAACTATGATTGACGGAGGCTACTATAGATAACTATGACTGACGGAGCCTACTATAGATAACTATGATTGACGGAGGCTACTATAGGCAACTATGATTGACGGAGGCTACTATAGACAACTATGACTGACGGAGGCTACTATAGATAACTATGACTGACGGAGGCTACTATAGACAACTATGATTGACGGAGGCTACTATAGACAACTATGACTGACGGAGCCTACTATAGATAACAATGACTGACGGAGGCTACTATAGATAACTATGACTGACGGAGGCTACTATAGACAACTATGATTGACGGAGGCTACTATAGATAACTATGATTGACGGAGGCTACTGTAGATAACTATGACTGACGGAGGCTACTATAGATAACTATGACTGACGCAGGCTACTATAGATAACTATGACTGACGGAGGCTTCTATAGACAACTATGACTGACGGAGCCTACTATAGATAACTATGATTGACGGAGGCTACTATAGACAACTATGATTGACGGAGGCTACTATAGATAACTATGACTGACGGAGGCTACTATAGATAACTATGACTGACGGAGGCTTCTATAGACAACTATGACTGACGGAGCCTACTATAGATAACTATGATTGACGGAGGCTACTATAGATAACTATGACTGACGGAGCCTACTATAGATAACTATGATTGACGGAGGCTACTATAGATAACTATGATTTACGGAGGCTACTATAGATAACTATGACTGACGGAGGCTACTAAGGATAACTATGACTGACGAAGGCTACTATAGACAACTATGACTGACGGAGGCTACTATAGATAACTATGATAGACGGAGGCTACTATAGATAACTATGACTGACGGAGGCTTCTATAGATAACTATGATTGACGGAGGCTTCTAGAGATAACTATGACTGACGGAGGCTACTATATATAACTATGATTGACGGAGGCTACTATAGATAATTATGACTGACGGAGGCTACTATAGATAACTATGATTGACGGAGGCTACTATAGATAACTATGACTGACGGAGGCTTCTATAGATAACTATGACTGACGGAGGCTACTATAGACAACTATGACTGACGGAGCCTACTATAGATAACTATGACTGACGGAGGCTACTATAGATAACTATGATTGACGGAGGCTAATATAGATAACTATGACTGACGGAGGCTTCTATAGATAACTATGACTGACGGAGGCTACTATAGACAACTATGACTGACGGAGCCTACTATAGATAACTATGACTGACGGAGGCTACTATAGATTACTATGATTGACGGAGGCTACTATAGATAACTATGACTGACGGAGGCTTCTATAGACAACTATGACTGACGGAGCCTACTATAGATAACAATGACTGACGGAGGCTACTATAGATATCTATGACTGACGGAGGCTACTATAGATAACTATGACTGACGGAGCCTACTATAGATAACTATGACTGACGGAGCCTACTATAGATAACTATGACTGACGGAGCCTACTATAGATAACTATGACTGACGGAGCCTACTATAGATAATTATGACTGACGAAGGCTACTATAGATAACTATGACTGACGGAGGCTACTATAGACAACTATGACTGACGGAGCCTACTATAGATAACTATGACTGACGGAGGCTACTATATACAACTATGGCTGACAGAGGTTACTATAGACAATTATGACTGACGGAGGCTACTATAGTCAAATATGACTGACGGAGGCTACTATAGATAACTATGACTCACTGAGGCTAATATAGTCAATTTGGACTGACGGAGGCTACTATAGTCATCTATGACTGACGGAGGCTTCTGTAGCCAACTATGACTGACGAAGGCTACTATAGCCAACTATGACTGACGAAGGCTACTATAGACAACTATGACTAACGGAGGGTACTACTAGACCTCTAACTTTTTGTGATTTATCACGACTCTGATCTGCTATTGCCCAAATCTTGATGTTACCATTTAATCTCTAATTTTATTATCCCTAGCTCTTTCTTTGATGCATAAATATTTGATTTTTCATTGCCCTTTGCTTGAGATCTTCTTCTACTTTTCTCTTTCACTGATACCTAAAAGGTGTCGTGATTTATATCATTTGTCGTTCTTGTGCTGCTCGAATTGTCTGAATTAGTGATTTTCCTTTGTTGTTACATGTCTCTGTCACTGCATCTATCCATCTTCTTCTGGGTCTTCCTCTGGTCTTTTCCCATGCATTCTTGAGAAGAACGCCCTGATGGTGATTGGTGAGGATTCATTCTGACCAGGTGGCCGAACCATTTAAGTTGTTGTTGTTCTATATATTCTTGGCAGGGTTTTGTTCCTACCATTTTTCTTATGGTTTCATTTGGTATTCTATCTCTTCTTGTGTTGTTTGTTACTTTTCTCAAGCATCGCATCTCACATGTATTGATCTTTCTTAAATGTGATTTAGAAAGGGTCCATGTTTGACTTTCATAGCACAAAGTTGGTATGAAGATGCTATTTATTTGTTGTTTAGCTGGCATAGAAATGTTTGGATGTCTTAACAATGGTGAAAGCTGGTATGTGACAGCATTTGCTTTTTGTATTCTCATGTCAATTCTCTGTCTAGTTTTCCATCTTCTGTGAACATTGCGCCTAAATACTTGAATTCCTCTACTTGTTTTATTTCTTTGTCTTTGATCTTGATGTTTAATGGGTGTCTCAATTTGCTTATTCTTATAGCCTCTGTTTTTGCTGTGTTAATTTTCATACTGTAGTTTGTGCAGCTTTTATCTAGAGATGTTAAATGCTGTTGTAGCAGGTTTTCATCCTCATATATTAGGCATTGGTCATCTGCGAAGAGTAGCTCATTGATGTTGGAGTTTTCTACCTCTATGTTATTATTTGATTTGTCCTTGTTGTTGGTTGTTTCCTGATTTATTTTGTCCATATATATGATGAAGAGGAGTGGTGAGAGGACACATCCTTGTCTTACTCCTGTTGTAACCTGAAACCATTCTGACAGACCTTCCGATGTTCTGACGGCACTTTGACTGTTTTTATATAGTGCTATTATATTTTCTAGTAGTTGTCCTGCTACCCCGTATGTTTCTAAAGTTTGCCAAAGTTTGTTCCTGTCCACACGATCAAACGCTTTTTCCTGATCTATAAACACTATATTTAGGTTTCTGTCATATTCTATTGTTTTTTCACATAGTTGTCTCAATGTAAATATAGCATCTGTGCAGCTGTTGCCTTTTCTGAATCCGAAGTGATTATTACTTAATTGTGGTTCTATTATGTATCTTACTCTCCTCTCTAATATTTTAGCAAACATTTTACCAACTTGACTCAATAGGGATATTCCTCTGTACATTTCACACTCCCTTTTACTTCCCTTATTCTTCCAAAATGGGACAATGATAGCTTTTTGCCAATCGTCTGGGACTTTTCTTTCTTCCCAAGCCATATTGAATATGATAGTAAGCCAATCTATAGCTGTTTCCTTACAAGCTTGAGATAACCCTATCATATAACCGTGTTGTCTTATTTTCTGTTATGATACACTACAACAAATATTTTATTGACCAACGTTTGATATACCTATCAAGGTAAACGAGACCGAGTCTCTAATACTATCGGAGGCAAACTGAACAACATAGATACAATATTCGGGTTGAAAACGTTGAAAAACTCAAAGCAATGATAAATGATAAGGGCAGCACATACCGCGATTATAATACTTTAAGTGGATATTGAGTTATCGAGTTATTTGCTGGTCATTATCATTGCACTCCAAACATACTCATAGATATTCAGATCCCCTCTTCAGCAAGTCTTGCAGTGTCCAGCGACTGACGACTTCAATTCTGTGTTGGTTGATAAGTCTTCTGACACGCCCACTAAATTCCTCGTTTCGAGCTGTGCCCATCTTAACTCCCATCTCTTAATCCAAAGGAGTGACGTGGACTCATGTTTGTCGAAGTCGTGTGCTCTACCCATATCTTGGAGGGCTTTGATGATGTCCGCCCGATCCATTGGTGGACCCTCTTCAAAGACAGCTCAGCTAGTCAACCTGTCCGCTCTTTCCTATCCGCATACTCACGCATGTCCTGGGAGGCAGACAAACGTGACCTACGTATTTTTTAATTCTGCAACGACCCTACCCATTGCATGCGTACTGACAACTTCAACTTTAAGTAGAAATATCAATAAACATTATATTATTACCACCAACTGAGGTTTTTTCCAGTTTTTTATTTATTACAGAATACCTCACCTAGAAAAATAGTCTTACCAATAACTAATGCTTTCTTACACAGATTACTCTTCAAGTCAGGCTTGTGCACCGTCCGCCATTACTAACACCCACACCCCTTCCCTACGCCCTCTTGATTTGATAGAACTTGTATTTTGCTTTTGCTCTATAAGCGAGTGTTCATTATTGTCTAATATGAGATTTGATCACCTCCTTGTTCTCTACCCGAGTGTTCATTATTGTCTAATATGAGATTTGATCACCTCCTTGTTCTCTACCCGAGTGTTCTTTATTGTCTAATATGAGATTTGATCACCTCCTTGTTCTCTACCCGAGTGTTCTTTATTGTCCAATATGAGATTTGATCACCTCCTTGTTCTCTACCCGAGTGTTCTTTATTGTCTAATATGAGATTTGATCACCTCTTTGTTCTCTACCCGAGTGTTCTTTATTGTCTAATATGAGATTTGATCAACTCCTTGTTCTCTACCCGAGTGTTCTTTATTGTCTAATATGAGATTTGATCACCTCTTTGTTCTCTACCCGAGTGTTCTTTATTGTCTAATATGAGATTTGATCACCTCCTTGTTCTCTACCCGAGTGTTCTTTATTGTCTAATATGAGATTTGATCACCTCTTTGTTCTCTACCCGAGTGTTCTTTATTGTCTAATATGAGATTTGATCACCTCCTTGTTCTCTACCCGAGTGTTCTTTATTGTCTAATATGAGATTTGATCACCTCCTTGTTCTCTACCCGAGTGTTCTTTATTGTCTAATATGAGATTTGATCACCTTCTTGTTCTCTACCCGAGTGTTCTTTATTGTCTAATATGAGATTTGATCACCTCCTTGTTCTCTACCCGAGTGTTCTTTATTGTCTAATATGAGATTTGATCACCTCCTTGTTCTCTACCCGAGTGTTCTTTATTGTCTAATATGAGATTTGATCACCTCCTTGTTCTCTACCCGAGTGTTCTTTATTGTCTAATATGAGATTTGATCACCTCTTTGTTCTCTACCCGAGTGTTCTTTATTGTCTAATATGAGATTTGATCACCTCTTTGTTCTCTACCCGAGTGTTCTTTATTGTCTAATATGAGATTTGATCACCTCTTTGTTCTCTACCCGAGTGTTCTTTATTGTCTAATATGAGATTTGATCACCTCTTTGTTCTCTACCGAGTGTTCTTTATTGTCTAATGTAAGACTCGATTATCTCTTTGTTCACTACCGGAGTGTTCTTTATTGTCTAATGTAAGACTCGATCATCTCTTTGTTCACTACCCGAGTGTTCTTTATTGTCTAATATGAGATTTGATCACCTCCTTGTTCTCTACTCGAGTGTTCTTTATTGTCTAATGTAAGACTCGATTATCTCTTTGTTCACTACGGAGTGTTCTTATTGTCTAATGTAAGACTCGATCGTCTCTTTGTTCACTACCCGAGTATCCTTTATTGTCTAATGTAAGACTCGATCATCTCTTTGTTCACTACCGGAGTGTCCTTTTATTGTCTAATGTGAGACTGATCGTCTCTCTGTCTCTACCCGAGTGTTTTTTATTGTCTAATGTAAGACTCGATCATCTCTTTGTTCACTACCGGAGTGTCCTTTTATTGTCTAATGTGAGACTTGATCGTCTCTTTGTACACTACCCGAGTATCCTTTATTGTCTAATGTAAGACTCGATCATCTCTTTGTTCACCACCGGAGTGTTCTTTATTGTCTAATGTAAGACTCGATCATCTCTTTGTTCACTACCGGAGTGTCCTTTTATTGTCTAATGTGAGACTTGATCGTCTCTCTGTTCTCTACCCGAGTGTTTTTTATTGTCTTATGTGAGACTTGATCATCTTTTGTTCACTACCGGAGTGTCCTTTTTTTGTCTAATGTGAGACTTGATCATCTCTTTGTTCACTACCGGAGTGTCCTTTTTTTGTCTAATGTGAGACTTGATCATCTCTTTGTTCACTACCGGAGTGTCCTTTTTTTGTCTAATGTGAGACTTGTGGCGAGAGGCGTGGGTGTTAGTCATGGCTGACGGTGCCTAAGCCTGACTTAAAGAGAAATCTGTGTAACAAAGTATTAATTAGTGGTAAGACTATTTTTCTAAGTGAGGTATTCTGTAATTGAAAAAAAAACCGGAAAGAAAAACTTAGTTCGTGGTAGTAATATATTTATTGTTATTTCTACTTAAAGTATTATAAGCGCCGTATGAACTGTCCTATAATATTTGTATGTATATATATTGTGTTACCGGGCCTCATTATGAGGGAGGTAAAGAATAGTGACACTGTGACCTTCCAGGTATGTCGTAAGAGGCGACTAAGGAGGTTGATCGATGGCTTGACAAGCTGTCATTGTAAAAAGTATTGTTATGGAAACAGCGCCATAGATTTTAGAGCAGTGATCTGTGCAATATGTGAAACTTTGCACGCAAGGTTTCTGTTTTTGAGATTGTGGTTCTGCCCTATGTGCCGTCTTCCGCTCGAAAGGACAATAGATAGATAGATAGATTTATCTGCGTATGTATTGGCACATTTGGAAACCTTTGTGGTTACTTTTGTGTTCTTTATGGCAATATATACACAGATTTATGCTGGTACGCATGTAGTGTTATACACACATGTATTTTTACACATCGGTTCGGTGTGCACACACAGAGTTAGATATGCACAGTTTATACAAACTTGTACTCAGCTCCCATATTTTTAGAACCCTTCCGTTCAGTCTTCTCGCCTGACTGCCTGGTCAGTGAGATACATAAGTTGGTCATCCTGCCTTCTCATTTTAGTCCATTTGGAGGTTGACCACACTCTGGAACACAGAGAAGTGAACTTTTTAAATTTCCTTTCTTTAGTATCTAGCATATCATCGCCATATAGTTAGATTTGTTTGCATAACCTTTATATATAATTTTTGTGTTGTTGTTTGTTGTTCTAGCAAAGGCCTAATGGCCGAAACGTCGATTTTTGTTTTGTCCATTAGCACGTAAAGCTGTCAACATACCACTTTTTTCTTGTTCTTTTTTTACATTTCCTATAAGATTTATCATTGCCTTGAGTTTTTCCACGTTTTCAACCGGAATATTATGTCTTTGTTGTTCAGTTTGCCTCTGATAGTATTAGACACTCGGTCTCGCTTACCTTGATAGGGTACATCAATCGTTGGTCTTAAAACATTTGTTGTAGTGTATCATAACAGAAAATATGACAACACGGTTATATGATAGGGTTATATCAAGCAAAGGGCAATGGAAGATGAAATATTTATGCATCAAAGAAAGAACTAGGGATAATAAAATTAGAGTTTAAATGGTAACATCAAAAGTTTGGCAATAACAGATCAAGTAGTGATAAATCACACAAATTTAAAGGACTAAACTGTGTAGACAAAAGTTAGCAGCGACAGTTGGATGATGACGTATTAAATGATCATGTATCATCATTAGGTTCGGGGACAATACCACTAGTTTAGATACCATCATAAGTTGAATATTAACAGTCTCCTCTGATGTATCCCCTTATGTAAGAGGGCGTCACTATTATAGAAAAGATGGAATATCAAGGGAATAATAAATAGCACAATGGGACATAATTCTTAGTGCATGAATGAAGCAGGAAATGTGTGAGATTCGGCAGCTAACTTTCTATGCGGAGAATATGTGAAAAATATATCGTCCAGTAGTGAACAAAGAGACGACCAAATCTCACATTAGACAATAAAGGACACTCCGGTAGTGAACAAAGAGACTTTCTGGTCCTGCATTAGATAATAGGGAAATCTCGGCTAGTGAACAAAGAGACTTTCTGGTCCAGCATTAGATAATAGGGAAATCTCGGCTAGTGAACAAAGAGACTTTCTGGTCCAGCATTAGATAATAGGGAAATCTCGGGTAGTGAATAACGAGACTTAGAGTCTCACATTAGACATTAAAGGACACTCGGGTACAGAACAAAGAGATGATCAAGTCTCACATTAGACATTAAAGGACACTCGGGTAGAGAACAATGAGATGATCAAGTCTCACATTAGACAATAAAGGACACTAGGGTAGAGAACAAAGAGACGATCGAGTCTCACATTAGATAAAAAAGAACACTCGGTTTGAGAACAAAGAGATGATCAAGTCTCACATTAGATAATAAAGGACACTCTGGTAGAGAACAAAGAGACGATCAAGTTACACAATAGACAATAAAGGACACTCGGGTAGAGAACAAAGAGACGATCAAGTCTCACATTAGATAATAAAGGACACTCGATTTGAGAACAAAGAGATGATCAAGTCTCACATTAGATAATAAAGGACACTCTGGTAGAGAACAAAGAGACGATCAAGTTACACAATAGACAATAAAGGACACTCGGGTAGAGAACAAAGAGACGATCAAGTCTCACATTAGATAATAAAGGACACTCGATTTGAGAACAAAGAGATGATCAAGTCTCACATTAGATAATAAAGGACACTCTGGTAGAGAACAAAGAGACGACCAAGTTACACAATAGACAATAAGGACACTCTGGTAGTAAACAAAGAGATGATTAAGTCTCACATATGACAATAAAGGACACTCTGGTAGTGAACAAAGAGACGATCAAGTCTCTACATTAGACAATAAAGGACACTCTGGTAGTGAACAAAGAGATGATCGAATCTCACATTAGACAATAATGGACACTCCGGTAGTGAACAAAGAGATGATCGAATCTCACATTAGACAATAATGGACACTCCGGTAGTGAACAAAGACATGATCAAGCCTCACATTAGACAATAAAGGACACTCCGGTAGTGAACAAAGAGATGATTAAGTCTCACATTAGACAATAAAGGACACTCCGGTAGTGAACAAAGAGATGATTAAGTCTCACATTAGACAATAATGGACACTCCGGTAGTGAACAAAGAGATGATCAAGCCTCACATTAGACAATAAAGGACACTCCGGTAGTGAACAAAGAGATGATTAAGCCTCACATTAGACAATAAAGGACACTCCGGTAGTGAACAAAGAGATGATTAAGTCTCACATTAGACAATAAAGGACACACCGGTAGTGAACAAAGAGATGATTAAGTCTCACATTAGACAATAAAGGACACTCCGGTAGTGAACAAAGAGATGATCAAGTCTCACATTAGACAATAAAGGACACTCGGTAGTGAACAAAAAGATGATCAAGTCTCACATTAGATAATAAGGGATACTCGAGTACTGAACAAAGAGACGACCAAGTCTCATATTAGACAATAAAGGACACTCGGTTGAGAACAAAGAGATGATCAAGTCTCATATTAGACAATAAAGGACACTCCGGTAGTGAACAAAGAGACGACCAAGTCTCATATTAGACAATAAAGGACACTCCGGTAGTGAACAAAGAGATGACCAAGTCTCATATTAGATAATAAAGGACACTCGGTTTGATAACAAAGAGAAGAAGACAAATAATGATAAATGATTATTGTTTTAGAGGATAATTTCCGAGGTGATCGATCAGCGAATACTTTTAATAGGAGATCTATGTTTACAACACTCGAGCCTAACTTTGAGAGAAATCTGTGTAAGAAAGATTCATTACTTAATGCTAACATTATTTTCCTAGTAAACTATTCTGTGATACTCTCTCTCTCTCTCTCTCTCTCTCTCTCTCTCTCTGCGATCAAGTCTCAATCAGAGTAGATTCCAGACTCTCTTATGATGTGGGCTGTCAGTTTAAGTGATTCGATTGTCCCATATAGTTTTTTTGTGATACAAAGCCCGGAGAAGAGAAGCTCAGTAGGTGGTAATACTGCTTCATGCAGGAGGGGCATTGTACTACAAGCAACTGCTGCTTTGCAACAGGGTCAAGGAAGATGGAAATAGTAAGTAAGCACTCGCAAATAAATGCGTGATAGATTCACGGAACCACAGCGAACCACTTCTAACCTATGAATAGTTTCGCAACGAAGACACGTACTGTGACACGAAGTTTAACGTTACACGTTTCTCTCCCCTGCTCACCATTACCTTCTCCTTCGAAACGTGAACCAGGTCTTTTTGACAAACTTTTATTTCAATCAACCAGTGGTTTCTTTTCGATCCAGCGGCCTACATTCGGTAATGTGTACGGTGTACTGTGTACACTTCAAAGTCTAATGTGTGAACCTCTTAATGTGTAAGCCGTCAATTATTCGTTGTAACCTTTTAAACGCAATAATAGACTTGTAGCCCTGTTTGAGGTAAGTGTCATAGTTTTGTGTATTTCAAGTGCTATCTGTTTTTTGTTAATGATATAACAGCTTTCTTTGAAATGTATCAGCGTATTTTGTGTGTGTGTGTGTGTGTGTGTGTGAAAGTAGTTAATATATTGAATATTCTTGAGATCACATCAACCCGCCCACTGAAAGAAGGACCTTATATCTTGGTAAGTAAGTGTGTAAGAAGTAAAGTAAATAGCCCCCTCACGCCAGATAAGTGTATGGTTTATTATAATAGACTAACATGTAAGGAACATATACTTTACAGAACCTTGCTATTACCCCAGCATTTTTTGGCTGTTTAATTGTCTATGCATTATACGTTAGTGGATTGCCATTGTCTTCTGACTGTTGGCGCGTGCTTAGTAATAACGATCATGATTAACAGATGAACTATCAGCTTTACAAGTGGTAAGATAAAGTAAGGATACTGGTATAGATTCTATTGTTGCAGTGCTGAGAATGAAAAGACTGAAAATGACTAAAAGATGACAAGTGAATGGATCGCGCGCACACAAGGAACATGAGAGTCTGCAGAAAGCAAAATATAATGGCATAATGCAAATAATATAATAAAGGAAAGAGGAATAATATAATATAGTGAATGGAATAAGGTCTGGAAACAATTTGGTCTCTTTCATGTAGTATCTGCCTGAATCTGATCGTGAAGTATTTGATGACGTAAAGAAAATGTAGTTCCATAGCAATTAATGTTGGGTTATGAAGTGTTAGTGACGTCATTGTACTGGGCCTCAGCTTCATGAGGCGGGTAGTGAGTTCCCTTCCTCGCTGGCTTTCCTTCCAAAAAAATATCTGGTATCATTTCATGAGGCGGGCAGTCCTTCCTCGCTGTCTCTCTCTCATCAAGAATGTCTCTGGTACCCATTTAAGGAGGTTGGGTGGACCAAGAGTCTTTTAGGTCGGGAACAAATTGTTGTTTCTAGACTGCCCTGTCTAATCCAACATTTAATCAAGCCACGTAAACGTCTGAACTAGACTACAACGGACAAGGGGTAGCGGTCTATCCCAACCGATGGCCTCCCTGTTCACCCACCCTTAAATGGGTACCGGATTTTTCTCTATGAAAGGAAAGCGACGCGGGCGTAATGCCGACACACTACCCCAAAAATCATGTGCTGTAGGTCTGTAAAATTTAAGTCACTAACATCATATTCCCCATACGCCACTTGGCGTGACGGGGCTCCTCACTTTTATGTAAACGTCTCTATATCAGAAGCAGCTGCATAGCCTGGAGAGCAGCAGGTTACACAGACCACTTCGAAGTTAGGTCAAGAGAACAGGGCGCGCACTACCTCGCCTATTGATTATAACTTTCATGGACCACATATGTCAGTTAGCCAAACGAGACTGAGGAGATTAACGAGCTTCTCTCTGCCAACAAATCATGCACTAATGTCTGGACAAAATAGAAGACCTACAAGAACCTTTAAATAGGCTTAACAATACTTGCATCTTCTCTATGGGATTGTTGATATAAACTTCTTTATTAATAATCATGTCCAAGCAAAATGTTACATCTTCTCAATATTCCTGTATGGTGCAGAAACATGGACATTGGACAAGAAAACAACAGAAAATTGAAGCCTTTGAAATGTAAATTTATAGAAGAATAAGTAGAATCGGATGGAAAGAAAACAAACGATGAAGTCTTAAACAACTAAAATAAAAGAGAATTACTAAACACAATTAGAACAAGACAAATGAGGCTTTTGGGGCATGTTAAAAGACACAACAGCAACTAAAAGTAATATTGGAAGGGAAATATAAGGTAAAAGAGGCAGAGGCAGACCAAGACTAACATCTCTCTCTCTATCTCTCTCTCTCTCTCTCTCTCTGTCTGCTATCAAGACTCAATCAGAGTAGGATTCCAGACTCTCATGAAGTCAACTGTCTGTTTAAGCGAATTGATTGCCCATATAGTTTTTCTTCCAGGGAGGTGGGCGTGGACCACATTGCTCTTCTCAGTCTGTGTACTTGGGGGCAATCCTGTAGAACTAACATGAACGAGTAGCATCAAAAGATGGACAAGTCAGCCTATGACAATCTGCACCATCAAAGCAAGAGACAGAGTGGAATGGCGCTCCATGGTAGCCAACCTTCGATGCGGAAACGGCACTCAATGATGATGATGTCATATAAATATGAATAATATAACAAGTCATTACTGATATGAAATCAGGTGTAGGATTGATGGGCGTATTGCTTATGCCAACTTTATACTACTAATGCCATCATATGGACAGACGTTAACAATCACAAACGCAGAACCACAACTTACGAAATAAGGTGCATAAGAAACGATGGAAGAAAAAAAAAAACAAAGAGAGCTATAATAATAAATAAAACGACAAAATCCGTAGGGGCAATTCCACTAAACGATAATTTATACATTATATCAAACATCCAAAAACTAAATGGTTTAGACATATGATCAGAACAAAACCCAGTTTGTGAGTTTGACTGGATGTGCAAACCTGTCTCTATGCTGGAGTACTCATCTTTGCATTATAGAGGATGACATGTTTACAAGCATGTGCACAAGTAGTGATTCCATCCGAGCCCTTGTCGACGGAGCACGACCTAGCTAACCAAAGCAGAAAAGGGCAAACTTGAAACTTCCGTTGTCCTGTGGCTAGAGTCTTGAGTTAACAAGAACGTGGACTGGAAGATTACAATAACTTCCCACCCTCAATCTCCAAAGATGAAACATGTCAGTCTAATTGACGAGGGTATCCAAACTAGCAAATGGGACACGGACGCGATCTATAGTTAATGTAACACGAATGTAATCTATAGTTAATATGACGCGTACTTAATCTACAGTTAATGTAACACGAATGTAATCTATAGTTAATATGACGCGTACTTAATCTACAGTTAATGTAACACGAATGTAATCTATAGTTAATATGACACGTACTTAATCTACAGTTAATGTGGCACGTATGTAATCTACAGTTAATGTAACACTAATGTAATCTATAGTTAATATGACACGTACTTAATCCATAGTTAATATGACGCGTACTTAATCCATAGTTATATGACACGTACTTAATCCATAGTTAATATGACACGTACTTAATCCATAGTTAATATGACACGTACTTAATCCATAGTTAATATGACGCGTACTTAATCCATAGTTAATATGACGCGTACTTAATCCATAGTTAATATGACACGTACTTAATCCATAGTTAATATGACACGTACTTAATCCATAGTTAATATGACACGTACTTAATCCATAGTTAATATGACACGTACTTAATCCATAGTTAATATGACACGTACTTAATCCATAGTTAATATGACACGTACACAATATACAGTTAATGGGACACGTACACAATATACAGTTAATGGGACACGTACACAATATACAGTTAATGGGACACGCACTTAATCTATAGTTAATGGGACACGTACACAATCTACAATTAATGGGACACGTACACAATCTATAGTTAATGGGACACGTACACAATCTACAATTAATGGGACACGTACACAATCTACAATTAATGGGACACGTACACAATATACAGTTAATGGGACACGCACTTAATCTACATTAAATGGGACACGTACACAATCTATAGTTAATGGGACACGCACTTAATCTACAGTAAATGGGACACATACACAATCTACATTTAATGGGACACGTACACAATCTATAGTTAATGGGACACGTACACAATCAATAGTTAATGGGACACGTACACAATCTACAGTTAATGGGACACGTACACAATCTATAGTTAATGGGACACGTACACAATCTACAGTAAATTGGACACGTACACAATCTACAGTAAATGGGACACGTAAACAATCTATAGTTAATGGGACACGTACACAATCTATAGTTAATGGGACACTACACAATCTACAGTTAATGGGACACGTACACAATCTACAGTTAATGGGACACGTACACAATCTACAGTTAATGGACACGTACACAATATACAGTTAATGGGACACGTACACAATCTACAGTTAATGGGCACGTACACAATATACAGTTAATGAAGTTCATCGACGCGTCTTGACTTCCTATATATGTTGTACACTGGCACGGGCGGTTGAGCAATTATGGATTTTAATTCCTTTGCTTTGATACCTGGGCCTTCCATAACCAAATATGTTGTACAATGGTAACTGAATGCCCATGACGATGTAGGAAAATAAGAAAAACAAGCAACACACGCAGCATAAACGTACTACACACATAGTCACACATACACACAGTCACACACACACAGTCACACACTCAAAGTCACATTCACACACACATATAGTCACACACACACAGTCACACACACAGTCACACACACAGTAACGCACTTATAGTCACATTCATACATATAGTCACACACACACAGTCACACACACACACAGTCACACATACACACAGTCACGCACTCATAGTCACATTCACACACACATAGTCACACACAGCCACACAGACATATCAGGCTACAATGCGATAGGATAACCAGATGAAGATTTATCGTCAGTATCAAAAGTCGGTAAGTAAATTCAAGATGACAAGCTCCATAACGCTACCATACTCTTGACGTTCAAAAGGCTACACACACTTCCTCTTTGTGACATCTGGTACAAGAGGTACGAAAAGAAAAATGGAACACAGAGTACATACACCAACTTTATATAGAATATAATGATATGATATATCATCTTTGAAATGTGGATTTATAGAAGGATTGGATAGAAAAAATAGAAAACAAATGATGAAGTCTTGAAACAACTAAAAATGAAAAGAGATCTACTAAACACAATTCAAACAAAACAAATGAGATTTTTGGGGCATGTTAAAAGACACAGCAGCCTACTAAAAGTAATCTTGGAGGGGAAAATACTAGTCAAGAGAGGCTAAGGCAGACCAAGACTAACATGGACGAGTAACATCAAAGGATGGACAAGTTAGCCTATGACAACCTACACAATCAATGCAAGAGAGAGGGCGGAATGACGATCCATGGTTGCAACCTTCGATGCGGGGACGGCACTCAATAATGATGATGATATACAGGGTGTTTTTTAAAGTTGCAGTGCAGTGAATTTCTACTCTCGGAAGAAAAAACGTCACAAGAAATGCGGTTAACTAATGCGTCACACAAATTGTAAAATAAATGGTATTATTCAAATATACTTGACTGCTATCGGCGAGCTTATAATGGGTAATGTTGGTATTAACACAATAAAGTTGTGTCTAAAGCATATGTTGAAAATGTCCACCACGGGCCTCAAGACATGTCGTGATTCGTCTTTCCATATTTGCGAAAACCTTCATGTCTGGTGATATTTGTTTAATCTTGTCTACTATTTCAGTCTTTAGGTCATTAATTGTCTGCGGATTATTTTCATAAACTTTCCCTTCAATGCCCCCCACAGATAATAATCTGGGGGTGTTAGATCTGGTGAACGAGCAGGCCAGATTCCACGTGAAATAATGCGATTTGCAAATATGCTTTCTAAATAATTGAGTGTTGTTGTGGCTGTGTGTGCTGTTGCCCCATCCTGCTGAAACCAGGATTCCATAATTTCCCGTTCTGTAAGGTGTGCTATGAACGGTTCCAGAATTAAAGTATGGTAACGTTCTGCATTTATTGTTTCATAAAAAAATATAGGTCCTATTATCCGCATACGATTTATAGCGCACCACACTCCGACTTTTTGATCGTAAAGCGGCACTTGATGAAATTCATGGGGTTTTCACTGCTCCACAGCCGATTGTTCTGACTGTTCACATAACCGGATAAATGAAACCAGGCCTCATCAGTGAAAAAGTGACGTCAAGGATGGCAGCGCCATGTTCATAAATAAAATTCTGAAACCACATGCAGTAGTTTAAACGGGATTAATAATCTCTTTCTTGGAGTTGAGACACTTCAGTTAATTTGTATGGACGATAGTGTAGTTCACTTCTTAAAACCTTGTGAACAGAACTCTTAGATATTTGCACCTGTTGAGACAAGTGTTTTAAAGATGCATTTGGACTCATTGTAATTCTGTCTTGGAGTTCCATAATTTGGTCTTGTGAAATTGAAGGTCTTCCAGATCGGTATGCATCTACCACACTGCCGGTTTCACGAAACTTTTGATCAATTTTGTAACAGAATTTCGGTGAGGGACTTGTGAGTCTGGAAATTTCCTCACGAATTGTCTAATGACCTCATCCGTATATTTACCGCCATTACGAAAGACATGCTCAACCAGAAATACCCTGTTTTCAATCGTCAACACCATTTCCTTCAAGCAATGAGACAGTGAAAGTATCGTAGTGCCCGTCCTTTACGTAAATAAAACCTTAAAGGAAGCAGCGGTTTGTTCATAATGTGGTTTACAAAATTGTGGTACGTAGATGATGATTACGTCATTTACTGAATATTAGAAATATTCACTGCACTGCGACTTTAAAAACACCCTGTATATATTGGATGAAAATATCAGTGGTAAGATGAAATAGAAAGATCCGGAAGCAAGTAATGTTGAATCTATACAAGAATATGATTTTGTTTTTAGATATAAATGTAATATCAGGTTTTCATTTGTATCTATCAATGGAATATCAGGTTTTTATTTTTTTTTATATCAATGAAATATTGGGGTTTGATTTTCATATTTCTGTGAAATAGGTTTTGTTTTTCATATGTCAATGAAATATCATGGTTTAACAAGTGTGGAGATGTAATCAGCGAGGCATATTTACATTAATGTTTCATTAATAGATAACCCCTGAAGTGTTACAGCAATGAGTTTCGATTTGTCAACAGGGATTTCAATTCAAAATGTCGATTCAAGATGGCATTGCCGTTACTTTACCTTACTAAACTGACCACATAGTTTGCCTTCCGTACACGGTGATGGCATGTAGACAGCATGCGGTATTTGTTATGTTAGTGTATCCATGTTTAAAGCAAGACGGAACGATATTCTAGCTTCCGCCATCTTGTCAACAAATTCATGAAAACGGAGACCTCCAGTCTCACCCCCACACCATCCAGGCGGAATGTGTGAGCCTGATTGTCGATGGTGTGCAGTATTGGAAAGAGGTTGTGCTGACAATAGAGTTGGAGAACATGTTAAACAGGGGACAGGGATTTCCTGATGTTCACCATGAAGCATATGATGTTCCGGAATCCCAGCCAGGAGGATTCTACCCCAATCTTTATCTCATGTTGACCCAAAAAATCCATAAAAGCAACTCTGCCTTCTGTGAGATATTTTTGGCATCGATAACTAATCACAATAAAAGTAAGAGAAAGAACAATAATAATAAAGGTGATTATGGACGATCAGAACTATAGCATCACCAATGCATGGACAACCAGAAGACCTACAAGAATGCATGAAAAGTCTTAACAGCACAGGTACAAAATACAACATGACAATCAACACTAATAAAGAGAGGTTATGAATATCGCAAATGAGAAACATAATTTAAAGTAACAATAGAGGGCAAACAATTAAAACATGTAAGTAAAAACAAACTAAAGAGCCCCCGTCACGCTGTTCATTCTAGCTCGGAATTGTGTATTTAATGTGTAAAGTTTGTTTGCTATACCTGATGAATGCTGTTGCCGAAACATTATAGTTTGTTTTGTTTTTCTGTTAGAGCTGCTCAATACCATTTTATTTTTATTTTATATGTTTTGTTTGCAGCTTTACTCGGGCCCGTCATACTATTTCACATTTGATACATGTGTTCATCCCCAGTTCTGTGCAACACACTTCTGGCTCCTTCCAATTACAATGGTGCGTGCATATTAATTAATAGGACACATAACCGGGCAGGTGTTATCCCGATAATTTTCTAGCACACATAACTCTACTTCCTAGTAACAAATCTACTGAGCTGTGTCACAATGACAGATCTGGGTATGCAGCTGGCCGCATGAAAGAGGTAGGTTATGGTTAGTCGAAGGCCCCGGTATCTTTACAAACGAATTAAACCTATAATTGCTCAACCGCTTAGGCCCGTTGAATCATCCGAATTAACATCTCATCTCATTGAAGAATCCAAACAACGAAAGGGAGCTGCAGTCCCCATCGAGCAGCTACAGCATACGCCAAAAGACATAAGGCCAAGCGGTACCGAAAGTGAACGTAACTGAATTATCTTTTTGTTATATGATATCATCATTCATCGTAAGCTATCGGAATGTTAAAACACGATCCGGATGAAAAACACAGCTCATGGTGTTCACAGAGTACTAAACTCAGTAGCTCCGGCAGCAAGCCGAACTTGGAATATGAGGAAAGTGCAACAAGGAACACTTTTCAAATCGAGTCTCCATGGTTCCTGCCGCCTGTCAGCCATATTGACCGGATGTCCAGTGGCATTTTCTTTGCTCAAGAGACCCTGGCTAACTTATAGAAACAGGTTTTCATCTACCAATAAGACGTACAATAACTGATAACACTATATATAACAGGATATTCAAAAAGGATCAATAAGAGAAGCTAAAGTACTGAGATTACCCTATGTAAGGATTAAACAGGAAGTAGCGTCAAGATAAGGGTCTCTCTATATTTTCAGGGCAGTGCTGCTTTTATATTTCCGTTATCAACACTGAAAGATGAATGAAGAAATCTATTTAACGATATCAAACTAAGGTTATGGGTTATGGAACACGTCAGCGTGTTACCAGAAACATAATCTTAGCAACATTAGGCTGTTTTAAGGTGGGGCTATGGTTAACCCAATACAAGAAAACTTTATGTCAGTCATAATTAATTACCGTTCAGTCATAATTAACTACCGTTTAGTCATAATTAACTATCATTCAGTCATAATTAATTAGTGTTCGGTCATAATTAATTACCGTTCAGTCATAATTAATTAGTGTTCGGTCGTAATTAACTATCGTTCAGTCATAATTAACTACCGTTCACTCATAATTAATTACTATTCAGTCATAATTAATTACCGTTCTGTCACAATTAATTACCGGTCAGTCATAATTAACTACTGTTCAGTCATAATTAGTTACCGTTCTGTCACAATTAGTTACCGGTCAGTCATAATTAATTAGTGTTCAGTCATAATTAACTACCGTTCAGTCATAGTTAATTACCGTTCAGTCATAATTAACTACTGTTCAGTCACAAAATATACAAAATGTACAGGGTCTGCGGTACTATTTTCATTCCAGAAAATAGGAAAATGAATTGCCGTTTCTTTACGTGTTCATAAATCGTTGAATGTAGCTAATGTTACGTGTTCACAAATCTTTGGATGTAGTTATTGTTACGTGTTCATAAATCGTTGAATGTAGCTAATGTTACGTGTTCACAAATCTTTGGATGTAGCTAATGTTACGTGTTCACAAATCGTTTGGATATAGCTAATGTTACGTATTCATAAATCGTTGGATGTAGCTAATGTTACGTGTTCCAAAATCGTTGGATATAGCCAATGTTACGTGTTTACAAAACGTTGGATATAGCTAATGTTACGTGTTCACAAATCGTTGGATATAGCTAATGTTACGTGTTCACAAATCGTTGGATGTAGCTAATGTTACGTGTTCACAAATCGTTGGATATAGCCAATGTTACGTGTTCACAAAACGTTGGATATAGCCAATGTTAAGTGTTCACAAAACGTTGGATATAGCTAATGTTACGTGTTCACAATGGTTGGATATAGCTAATGTTACGTTTTGATAGCAATAGCCAGGCGTCGTATTTAGGAAATAGGACGTTAACTCATACAGTCTCAAAAAGATAATATCATAATTTAAGATACCATTTTTATTAAAATAAATTCTGCTACTGCGGTGTCTCCAACCTTACTGCCAAGTACATTGTGTGGTACGAGACTGCACGGTCATCAGGAAGCAACGACTACAAGTTTTACTTACAGAAGACAGCTTATGCGATAAGGTACTGAGAAGGAGAAAAGAACTCAAATAGTGAACGTTCCTTATTGTCCTGAAGATATCAGGCCATGATAATTTGTCGCATTTAATCACATTCTTTAAAATCAGGTCAATTTATGCAATCACGGGACGCACTCAGAAAATAGCAGGACGTGTTCGACGAAATCTTGCCATGCTATAACCTTATCGGCAAGCAACCTGATAATGATAATACGTATAACCTAATTTTTGTCTTTCCGGTGTTCGGTCATTCCCCAGCAGTATGTAAACATTCGTTATTATTCTGTTTGCTAAGGTCGTTTATGGCTACTTGAATGTAGCGACTCTGAGTACGGATCAGGAGTGTGTAAAACCTGCAAGCTACATAAACTATCAGCGTAAATATATTGTGCCTTTTCGTGAGAAAGACTGAAGGCCTATAGGTCTGCCATGAATGCTGTGAGGTCGGTTCTTTTAATAAATAAATAATCGGTAACCGATACAGATGTCCATATTGATGACCAGTATAGAACATGTCTGATTGATGAATTGGGAGAATAAGACCTATATATACATATATATTTAAAAAAAAAAAAATAAATAAAAGTAGTCTTAATTCTTCTTCCCCATTTCTTCCTCATTTGCCATCCGGCCTCGAGGGGAGATATAGTTTGCACTCATCTGCTCCTGTGTTGGCCTCTGCTGCTGTTATGTTTCATAGTGTTCCAAATATTCTATCGATCCATCTTTTTCATAGTCGGCCCTTGGGTCTAGTAATTCTCGCAACGTTTATTGAAGGATCGTTGTGTTGTGTTTTGATTTTTCTGCCTTTTCACGTGTCCAAACTATTTTATATTTTGCTTCTTTATATATTCTATGGGAGGGTTATTTTAGCATTTTTTCTCAGCTCTTCATTTCTGATCTTATCTCTCAGGCTGTTTCCTATCATTTGTCTAACATACTTCATCTCAGCAGAGATTAGTTTTCTTGTTGTTCTTGCATCTAGGGTCCAGGACTGGCATTGGTAGCACACCGCTGGGATGAAGATTGTATTGTAAAGTACCCGTTTTGCCTCTAGAGTTATTTCCTTCTTGGACAATAGAAGTAGAATTAACAAATAAAATAACATTGTAATCACCACTGCTGACAGAGACTCACAAACAGATGCGCTTGCTACAACGAGTACCACCATTTGTTAGGAAACAATAGGATCCGTTCAGGTGAATCGTCTGTTTGGTCTCATGCTGCTCAAATCAATATTTGCAATAACGACTATGTAACGCCTTTTGGTTACCAACGACCGTAAAATACTTAGTTCAGTTCCACCTTTTGATAAGTGTGTCAGCAAGTAGTGCCGTGTTTTCACAAGAGTCGTCACGAAAGATGCATTGACACATCGTAAAGTAAAGTAAAGAGCCCCAGTCACGCCAAGTGGCGTATAGGGAATATGGTGTTAGTGACCATAAATTTTACAGACCTTCAGCAAATAATTTGTGTGGTAATGTGGTCGGTATTACGCCCGTGCCGCTTTACTTTCCCAGACAAAAATCCAGTACCCATTTAAGGCTGGGTGAACTCTGAAGCCGTCGGTTGGAATCGAACCCTACCCCTTGCCTTTGTAGTCCAGTTCACTAACCAGTGAGCTATGCGGCTCCTATTGACACATCATGGGGGAATCTTATTCCATTTATGCAGGTCATTATTCTATTCATGGATCAGTTTCATTGCACTTGGGGCATCCCCGTGTCCGCTCCACCGCCCGTCCCAGTATTCAGGTCTCATACTATAATGGGTGCACATTTCAGCATGACATTGCCCCGAAGCCTGCAGCTTATACCACTAAACATGACACGTTGAACAATGAAAGAAGGTAGCTGAATGTTATCGGGACAATCTGACTCACAATTAAGCTCAGACATTTGTGGGAAATGTATCTTGTCACAACCAGGCTTGTCTTACTGAAGAAGGCAACCATATATTTGACAGAAACCACCTGTTAGTAGATAGGGGAGATAACAATCTTCCTTTGGGCATACATCGACAGCTTGACGTTTAAAAGAAAGAAAGAAAGAGAGAAAGAAAGAAAGAATGAAAGAAAGACAGACAGAGAGACAGAAACAATTAACATTAATACTATAGATACAAGAACTTTACATATAATTTCTGCCAATAATTTTCGATATGATACTTTAGGTTATTTCACAATAATGATGGTAGCAACGATGTGAATGGTCAACTGACACGACGACCAATTCTAACACCGTGTTGTTCTAAATACTTGTTTTAAAGAACGTTGCCTATACGGATCACTATACAACCACAGTGTATTGCAAGGGGGGAGAAAACGGCACTCATGTATGGCAACACTCTCATAGAGCAGATAACATAAACTGGTGACGTTTAGGCCAACTTTGGAAGCAGACAGTTTAGATTTCGAGTAATCAATAACATTTTATGTGTGTTCTCTTGTCTGAATTGAACATATTGTTCAACGTATCATCGTCATGTGCCATGCCGGTTAGCGTTGGCGATCATGTCCTTCCACAATAAATGTCTTCGTCGTCTCATTTTGATGTCATTTGTCCACATGTTGAATATACTCAATATAAAAAAAACGATATATATTTCTCTTGTATGAGTTGTAGTAGGACATGCTTTATTCTCAGTATCAGAAATAAATGTGTCCAGGCTCATTCCTACTGAGCGTTATATGTACGTTGACCGGACATACCAATTTCTATCCAGTTGTTGCCGGACCAAGCTCTGTGGCTGACCAGATCTGGACCTCAGGGAAGTGACTTATTTCCCTTGTTTGAGAGTCTAGCATATTATCGCCATGTAGTTAGATTTCTGTGTATATCCTTATATATTGTTGTGTTGTTGCTTGTTGTTCCTGCTGAAGGTCTTTTAGCCAAAACGTCATTCAACTTTTGTTTTGTTTCTCACCTACATAAAGCTGTTATCATGCCACTTTTTTCTTTTTTTTTAATTGTCATGATTATCATCAGCTTTACAATAGCTTGGTATTTCAATGCATCGTGATGCCTTTACCCAACTATGTATATACATTTTTGACATTTAATGCAAATCATTTTTTCTATTCTTTATTTACAGATATCATCTATGAATACAGCCCCCCTCCATCGTCACTAATTGCTACCGAACGATCTCCCTGGTAGTGAATATTATCTATTTGACATATCTAATCTGAACATCTAGTCTGAGCACCTAGTGCTGCAACCAGGAGGATTGCTCTATATTAAAAGCATTACCTTTTTACTTACTGCAGCTCACTAAGAAGGTGGGATTTCAAACCAACTTGATTAACATCATCTATTTATCTGTGAGAGAATGCCATTTTCACACTCGCTATTTGGATGTTTTGACAACTTCGGCATATGCATCGTGACGTACTTCGTACCATGCTACACGTACGGGAAAAATGCCGAGGCTGTTGGCGATAGCTGCCTTCTGTGTGGGCTTGTGTACTTCATCGCTCCCCTGAATCTTATTTTCCACATGTTCACCAGAGGGAAATCAGGAACAACACAACATCGAGGGAAGCTGTCTGTCCGACTGCCTGACTGTCTTTTTCTGTCCATGCTGCGCTCTTATACAAGAAGCTCAAGAAGTACAGTCACCAGGTACAACATACATGCAAAGAAGCTAGACTAGAAATGTCCAAGTGGCCTACTCCGCTGAAGAATTTGATCAACTTTATATAGGGTGTTTATAAAGTCTCACTACACTTGGTATCTAGGTCAATTTGAAAAAAATGTTTATGACGTCATCACAATATGTGCTCAATGGTAAGTTTCACTTGTTGCGACAGTTTTCTTAATGACTTGTCTGGACTTTTAAGGATTCTGTCTTGGATATCTAAACATATTTCATCATTCACAGCAGGCCTACCAGATCGTGGAGCATCTTCCCCATTTCCAGTAGCAATAAACTTATTCAACAAATTTCATTGACAGTGGAGCACATATTGTGATGACGTCATAAACATTTTTTTTTCAATTGACCTAGATACCAAGTGTAGTGAGACTTTATAAACACCCTGTATTTACACACAAACACACACACACACACATATATATATATATATATATATCAGCTTTGTCTCTTAATTCGAGACTACTTACTTATCATAGAAGTTCATCAGTTTTATATCTTTTCAAACACATTGTCAGTAAAAAAGATACATTTAAATTTCGTTTTAAAGTATTTTGTCAGGAGTTGTATTAGTTGTATCTCTCTGCAACGTATCCTGATATATCAACTATATCATTGTGTACATCTCTCTTGAAAACATATTGTCACCGAATGTTATTAGCTTTAATTCTACTCTAAGCACATTGTCATACAAGTTTATCGACTTTTTCCCTAATCGAAATATGTTGTTTTATATATCCATTAGATTTATCTCTATATTCAGTGCATAGTATCATACCAACTCATATGTTTTAATTATATTCGAAAGATATCAGATGAAAATGATCTGCTTTTACTTCTTTATGAGTATATTACCAAAGAGCTTTATTAGTGTTTTTTTTTTCTCTATGCAAAGTACAGTTATATAAAATGTCTTACCTTTACCTTTATTACAATATCATCATCATCATCATCATCATTATCATTGAGTGCCGTCTCCGCATCGAAGGTTGGCTATTCACAATATATTGTCACACAAATGCATTAGTTTTATCTCTGCTATAAATATATTATCAGAGACTGAAGACAAAAATAAATCAACGATTTAGAGTGTGCTTAAGTGAAAGTCTTGTATCAAAGCGCTTTGTTAGCGCAACCATTTGAATAAGGAACTTAAGTGTTAACACGCACAACTTTTAACGTTAACTAGTCATTTGTTAACCCATATCATGGATGTATTAAGTCTTTATGTAGTATGAATCTTGACCCAATCAAACAACAGAAAGAAAAATATATTTGTAAAGCACGAATGTGTTGTTTTACAAAACAGAATAAGAGAATAACAAAAAACAAACACAAAAAACAACTATGGTTATAGCATTTTTGTTATTCCTGAGATTTTCGAGGAGGGTGAGGGGGGGAATTATAGGACACATGGTTGAGAACACCACATGCAACAGAAACAGGTAACAGTGATATTCTATAGAAGGACAAAACAAAAAGAAACATTTTAAAATACCCACGTTCTTAGACAAGATTTCCAGCATAGTTTTTCGTTCGTGCGTCCCAGGGATTGGATAAGAGACAGGGTCTAGCCAGATTTTCCCCATCAGTGTCTTTGTCTATTTCTTGACTTGAGAATTTGGGGAGCCCCATACACCGACGTGTCTGTTCCACCCCAGTGTTATCTGGCTTCCGTTTTTTATCATTGAGTGGCAAGTCAAAAGCAATTGTCATTGATGTCCACCTCCAAGATTTACCTCTGCCATTTCGTTTTACCACACAGATTAAAAAAAAAACGAACAATATTTTAATCCTTGCTCTCTCTCCTCAACAATTTTTCTTCTTATTTTTTTCTTCTTTTACTTTCCGTCCTCATTTGCCTTTCAGTGTCGAGGGGAGTTATTTTTTGCGGTATTTTGCCCTTCTGTTCGTCTCTGCTGCTGTTATGTTTCCTAGTGCTTCTAATACAAACAAGAGCAACAACTCAAACAAGAGAAATGTGAGAACGACTGGAATCAATTTTAAAACAAAAACCGATATATATTTTTTAAACAAGAATGACACTTTCTCAGAAACAACTGGATCGTACAATAAGGAATAAAAGAACTGTCATTTGAACCAAATCTAATCTCTCTCTGTCTCTCTCTGTCTCTCTGTCTCTCTCTCTCTCTCTCTGCGATCAAGACTGAATCAGAGTAAGATTCCAGACTCTCTCATGAAGTCAGCTGTCTGTTTAAGTTATTTGATTGCTCCATCTAGTTTCTCTTCGAGGGAGGTGGGCGTGGACCACATTGCTCTTCTCAGGTCTGTGTACCGGGGACAATCCTGTAGAACATGTTTTGTTGTCATATTGTCCAGTGTACAGTGGCATAGGCTGGTTGTACCTATAAATCTAATCTAAACGTACACTACTTGAGTGTAAGACTGTGAGCAGTAAATACAATGTCTTTAATCTGCAATCTAAGCTCGTTTGGCCTGACCGCAAGTTGTTTCCTGGCTTCTGACCACCATTCCAAGGCCGAGTAGATTTACCTAATTTTGGTAACATATCCCACAAGGTACAAACCTATATAAACCAATACAATAACTATATATATATATATATATATATATATATATATATATATATATATATATATATATATATATATATATATATATACAACAGTAGTAGCTTACATTTATAGATACATTACATTATGTATACGGAATGCATGATTACATATATATGTAAGCTTGCATAACATTTTTAGTTGTTTTTGTATGCACGGTTCATTTTATTGCCGTACAATGTATGTAGCTGCAAACATTAAACGCATGCTTTATGTTACGATTGGTCTTGGTCTTTCTACTCTTTTCAATTTATCTTCGTTAAGGTAATAATGATACAAATAATAATAGTAATAATAATACTGATAATAGTACTGATAATAGTAACAATAATCATAATAGTAAGAATAATACAAATATTAATTGTAATAATAATTGCAATGATAATAACAATAACAATAACAATACTAGTAACAATAATCATAATATAACAACTGTGTACTTCTACAAATTTGTTAACCAATTGATCACGTGGACATGATTAATGCCTTCGAGATGCGGGAAGAACACAGGACTTCGACGAGTCCACGGTTCTCCTTCGATCGAAAGAGATTGGAGTAAAGTTGGGTGCATCCAGATATGAGAGACTTAGTGGGACATAAGTGGACTTATCAACCAACACTGAGTAAAGTTGGGTGCATCCAGATATGAGAGACTTAGTGGGGACATAAGTGGACTTATCAACCAACACTGAGTAAAGTTGGGTGCATCCAGATATGAGAGACTTAGTGGGGACATAAGTGGACTTATCAACCAACACTGAGTAAAGTTGGGTGCATCCAGATATGAGAGACTTAGTGGGGACATAAGTGGACTTATCAACCAACACTGAGTAAAGTTGGGTGCATCCAGATATGAGAGACTTAGTGGGGACATAAGTGGACTTATCAACCAACACTGAGTAAAGTTGGGTGCATCCAGATATGAGAGACTTAGTGGGGACATAAGTGGACTTATCAACCAACACAGAGTAAAGTTGGGTGCATCCAGATATGAGAGACTTAGTGGGGACATAAGTGGACTTATCAACCAACACTGAGTAAAGTTGGGTGCATCCAGATATGAGAGACTTAGTGGGGACATAAGTGGACTTATCAACCAACACAGAGTGAAGTTGGGTACATCCAGATATGAGAGACTTAGTGGGGACATAAGCGGACTTATCAACCAACACAGAGTGAAGTTGGGTACATCCAGATATGAGAGACTTAGTGGGGACATAAGCGGACTTATCAATCAACACTGAGTGAAGTTGGGTACATCCAGATATGAGAGACTTAGTGGGGACATAAGCGGACTTATCAACCAACACAGAGTGAAGTTGGGTACATCCAGATATGAGAGACTTAGTGGGGACATAAGCGGACTTATCAACCAACACTGAGTGAAGTTGGGTACATCCAGATATCAGAGACTTAGTGGGGACATAAGCGGACTTATCAACCAACACTGAGTGAAGTTTGGTACATCCAGATATGAGAGACTTAGTGGGGACATAAGCGGACTTATCAACCAACACAGAGTGAAGTTGGGTACATCCAGATATGAGAGACTTAGTGGGGACATAAGCGGACTTATCAACCAACACTGAGTGAAGTTGGTACATCCAGATATGAGAGACTTAGTGGGGACATAAGCGGACTTATCAACCAACACTGAGTGAAGTTGGGTACATCCAGATATGAGAGACTTAGTGGGGACATAAGCGGACTTATCAGCCAACACTGAGTGAAGTTGCTGGACGCTAAGGCATATGCTGAAGAGGGGATCTGAGCACCTATGGATATGTTCAGAGTGCAATGATGATAACCCATACATACCCCAATCGCTCAATTATGATAGCAGACAACTGACTCTATAACTCAATGATGGTAACCCATACATAACCCAATAGCTCAATTATGATAGCAGACAACTGACTCTATAACTCAATGATGGTAACTCAATGGTGATAACTCAGAAATAACTCAAGGATGATATCCGACAAATAGCTAAATGGTTCAATGATGATAACCCATAACTCAATAATTCAATGATGATAACCCACAAATAACTCAGTGATAGTAACCCACAAATGACTCAATAACTTATACAACTTTATTTAAAGGTCATCTTGAAATCATGTTTCCACAGAGAGTGGGTTTCAGATCATGCTTATTCGTTCTCTAACAAACACTGTACAACCGACAATAGGTACATGACCCTAAGTGACTGAAATAATAATGGAAAGGTTGAAGCGTGCAGCGTGGCGGTGTGGCAATTAACATTCAAACGTATATGGGCCCGTTTTTCCAGGAGAAACCACTCACAATGTGTTTAAAATGGGTCTAAATGTGTCTATAATCCAGGCGACCAGTTTGTGTACTTTGTCTCACAGAGGATATGAAAAATTACTTGAAGGTTGCATGTGCACGTTCCGCAAGTTAATGAACTCTTTTATAGCTTAAATATGATGTAATAAGTTTCCTTTGCACAGCATAAAAATGTACTAAATTATCATTGAAATAAAATTATTAATAACTCCTTCAGAGACAGAGAGGTTGTGGGTTCAAATCCCAGTTGGTTGGGATTTTTATTTATGATTTCTCTCTGCGGCAACCACCCCTGGGCTCAGCAGCGAGACCTGGCTTGAAACGTCAATTACTCATCGACGGAAAATATATGAGTACCTCCGAAGTCGGAGTTATCTGCCTGCGCGGCGAGGAACCCCTGTGCACACGGCTGCCAGGGAAAAATGGATTAACACGCAAAATTCAGTTCCTAGTCTCTAGGGACTTCGTCAGAGGTAAAAGATGGCGAACGAAAAAAAATAACATTACTTAACTCTCTGAATGAACATTATCATTCAAATAACATTATCTAACTCTCTGAATGAACATTATCATTCAAATAACATTTTCTGACTCTCTGAGTGAACATTATCATTCAAATAACATTATCTAACTCTCTGAATGAACATTATCATTCAAATAACATTATCTAACTCTCTGAATGAACACTATCATTCAAATAACATTATCTAACTCTCTGAATGAACACTATCATTCAAATAGCATTTTCTAACTCTCTGAATGAACACTATCATTCAAATAACATTTTCTAACTCTCTGAATGAACATTATCATTCAAATAACATTTTCTAACTCTCTGAGTGAACATTATCATTCAAATAACATTTTCGCTGAAACAAGGGGTAAGAGTCACGGAACTCGCGCTCAGATGTTTAAGTGAGATTAGCCCATTGGTCCGATTACAAGTCGGCCTGGTTTGAGTACAATAACGATGATAACAATGGCAAAAAACAAACATGTTTTAAATCAAATGATAAGTGGTGTTATATTGCAATAGAATCGATACGAGCCGCTCTATCTCAGAACAAGCAAGATTATGTTATAAGCTACAGTTGTTTTAATGTTTATTTCGCGCGTGATGCCGAGAGACTTTGATATTGTCTATCTATCTATCTATTGACCTTTCGAGCCGTAACCGGCCCATAGGGCGTAGACCAAGATACACCTTCTCCTATATGAATTTTTGTTCTAGCAGTTTTCTTTTAAAGATATTTTATTAAATCTCGCCATCTGTCTCTGTTCTGTGCAAGCAGTTCTATCTCATTGAGGGAGCCGATTCCTGCTGCTCTTGCCTCTCTCATCAATGTTCTTCTCAGTGTCTCCCTGGTCTTCCTCTTTTTCTTTTACCTGTTGTTTCCCATATGAGGGCTTGCTTATATTGTCTACCCTATAGATATTTATTACTAGGTCTTCTATATAAACGGACCTCTCCACTACAAGTACTAGGTTTTCTATATAAATGGACCTCTCTACTACAAGTACTAGGTCTTCTACATAATCTCCACTACAAGTACTAGGTCTTCTATATAAACGGACCTCTCCACTACAAGTACTAGGTCTTCTACATAATCTCCACTACAAGTACTAGGTCTTCTATATAAATGGACCTCTCCACTACAAGTACTAGGTCTTCTATATAATCTCCACTACAAGTATTAGGTCTTCTATAAAATCTCCACTACAAGTACTAGGTCTTCTATAAATCCCCACTACAAGTATTAGGTCTTCTATATAAACGGACCTCTCCACTACAAGTATTAGGTCTTCTATATAAATGGACCTCTCCACTACAAGTACTAGGTCTTCTATATAAACGGACCTCTCCACTACAAGTATTAGGTCTTCTATATAAGCGGAACTCTCCACTACAAGTACTAGGTCTTCTATATAAACGGACCTCTCCACTACAAGTACTAGGTATTCTATATAATCTCCACTACAAGTACTCGGTCTTCTATATAAACGGACCTCTCCACTACAAGTATTAGGTCGTTTATATCAAGGGACCTCACCACTACAAGTACTAGGTCTTCTATATCAAGGGACCTCACCACTACAAGTACTGGGTCTTCTATATCAAGGGACCTCACCACTACAAGTACTAGGTCTTCTATATCAAGGGACCTCACCACTAAAAGTACTGGGTCTTCTATATCAAGGGACCTCACCACTACAAGTACTAGGTCTTCTTTATCAAGGGACCTCACCACTACAATTACTAGATCTTCTGTATCAAGGGACTTCACCACTGCAAGTTCTAGGTCCTCTATATCAGAGACTTCACCACTACAAGTACTAGTTATTCTATATCAAGGGACCTCACCACTATAAGTACTAGGTCTTCTATATCAAGGGACCTCACCACTACAAGTACTAGGTCTTCTGTATCAAGGGACCTCACCACTACAAGTACTAGGTCCTCTATATCAAGGGACCTCACCACTACAAGTACTAGATCTTCTATATCAAGGACCTCTATATAAACGGACCCCACTACTACAAAGACGAGGTCATCTATATAAATAGACCTACCTACTACAAGTATTAGGTCTTCTATATCAAGGGACCTCCCCACTACAAGTACTAGGACTTCTATATCAACGGACCTCACTACTACACAACTAGGTTTTCTATATATCACGGACTTCAATATTACAAGAACTAGGTCTTCTGTATCAACATACCTCAATACAACTTGTAAAACAGTCATCCTCACCTCGTTACCTAGTCTATTTGGGCACAAACTATTATTTAGGAGATCGAGTTAAGTTATTGAGTTATTTGCGGGTCATCATCATTACACTCCGAACATGTCCATAGGTGCTCAGACCCCCTCCTCAGCAATTCCCTCAGTGTCCAGCGACCGACGACTCCAGTTCTATGTTGGTAGATAAGTCTTCTTACACGGCCACTAAGTGTCTCATTTATGGCTGTGCCCAACTTAACTCCCATTTCCATCATCCGAAGAAGTGACGTGGATCTGTGTTTGTCGAAAACATCCTGTGCTCTTCCACATTTCGGAGGGCATTGATGATGTTCGCCCGATTCATTGGATCGAGTTAAGTGTGAAGTGAGATCTTAATCAGGTATGAGTCGCTGTCTCTAGCAGGTCGTCTTACTCTCCAAACAATGGAGACGACACCGCAGCCTCACATCCTGAAATACTGTGTGTGTGAGTGTGTGATACTTCATTCACTACAATGTGATATGGTCTCAGCACACTCGTATATATGTGGCAGGTATGTGGTAAATCAATGAGTGGCTAGACAAGAATGTAGCTCACAAATGACAATAACGATCTTCAGGGTTGTAGTGAAGCGAGTTGTTGCTGAAGAATAAACACATCCACTGTACATGTGTACATACATACACACGCACATACATACCCCCATATATACATACCTATATGCACACATGCGCACAGACATACCTATAAACACACATACGTGCATTCATACATACATACACCCATAAAAACACGCATGTATACATATATTTGTATATGTACATACATACACACGTAGATATATACACACATACATACATACCTATAAACATACAGATACATACATACATACATGTATACATACATATACATGCAAACTTACATACGTACATACATACATGTTTACATATAATACCTACATACATATACACATATATACATAGACATATATTCAAGCATATATATATATATATATATATACATATATATATATACATATACATACATACATACATATATACACATATTTATTTGGAAACTGCACAGAAGTCGACCTTGTCAACAGTGTTTGTCAATGCACTTAAGTAGGAGCTGCGACATGTGTATGAGCGGATATTGGGTATTCCTGACTGCTGCAAAACTGATTAAATGAACAGAACAGAACATACACACACAAGTTGCGTGTACAAACATATATGTGCATTGTTACAAATATACATACACATTTACACACACACATATATATATGTATCTATCTATTGACCTTTCGAGCCTTAACCGGCCCATAGGGCGTAGACCAAGATACACCTTTTCCTATATGAATTTTTTGTTCTAGCAGTTTTCTTTTAAAGATATTTTATCAAATCTCGCCATCTGTCTCTGTTCTGTGCAAGCAGTTCTATCTCATTGAGGGAGCCGATTCCTGCTGCTCTTGCCTCTCTCATCAATGTTCTTCTCAGTGTCTCCCTGGGTCTTCCTCTTTTTCTTTTACCTGTTGTTTCCCATATGAGGGCTTGCTTTGCTATTCGATTATTATCTCTTCTCATCACATGTCCAACGTATGACCATCGTCTTTTCTTTATTACTGAAGATATTAGTGGTTGATTGGCGATTTCTCTAATTTCCTCGTTTGTTTTGAATTCGTTCCATTCTATACCAAGTATTTTCCTTAGACATTTATTTTCGAATGCGTTCAACTTTGTTTCTATATCTCTTGTTGTTTTCCAGCTTTCACACGCATACGTAAGGGTTGATAGTACATTTGATTTGAATAGTCTAAGTTTTGTGTTTGTGCTGATGAGTTTTGATTTCCACAACTTTTCAAGGCTTCTGAAAGACATTGCTGCTTTAGCTATTCTGATTCAAATTTCTTTGCTCGTATCCCCTTCTCGATCAATGTGACTTCCAAGATAGATAAAGTGATCAATCTCTTCTACTGGTTTGTTTTCCATGTATATTTTGTCACTTGTTGGAATTAAACTTTTCATGACTTTAGTCTTTTCATGATTGACCTCAAGCCCAATTTTGCTGGCTATTGATGATAGTTCATTTGTGTTTTCCTGCATCGTTTTTATCTGACTGCTGATGAGAACTATGTCATCAGCAAAGTCGAGGTCCTCCAAATGGTCTCATTGTATCCATTCGATGCCTTTATTACCAGTGCAGCATTTCTTCATTATGAAGTCCATAACAATTCCAAATAACAAGGGCGATAAAATACATCCTTGTTTAACCCCAGTTTCTATTGGGAAACATTCGCTCAGTCCTTCCTCTGTTCGAACTGCACATGTGTAACCATCATACATGTCTTTGATAATATTTATGAATTTTGATGGTAAACCATATTGCTTCAGAATTTTCCACAAAGAATCTCTATGAATACTATCAAATGCTTTTTTGAAGTCGATGAAGTTAAGTACAAAAGTTTTTTGCTTTTCAATGTGTTTCTCCAATATAAGTCGTAGAGTGAAAATGTGGCCAAGACAGCTTCTCCCTTTTCTAAACCCAGCCTGTTCTTCACGCATTACTGTATCTATTGAATCCTTTATTCTATTTAGGATGATTTTACAGAATAACTTTGAGGCAACTGACAAAAGTGTCACGCCTCTCCAGTTGTTACAATCTCTAAGATTGCCCTTTTTTGGGATCTTAACAATGAATCCTTTTTTCTTTCTCATATACATATATATATATACATGTATATATATATATATATATATATATATATATATATATGAGAATACATACATACATACATACATACATACATACATACATACATACATACATATAAGGAGATAAGTTTGCTGTTTTAGCTACTGAGTTTAGTGCTCTGTGCACACCGTGAGTTGTGTTTTTCATCCGGATTGTGTTTCGATATTCCGATTGCTTACGATGAATGATGATATCGTATGACGAAGGACAGTTCAGCTGCATTCACTTTCGATGCCGCTTGATCTTATGTCTTTTGACGTGTGCTGTGGCTGCCATGATGGGGACTGCAGCTACCTTTTTTTCTTGGGATCCTTCAATGAGATGAGTTTTAATTTTGATGATTCCACTGGAACAGGCGGTTGAGCAATTATGGATTTTAATTCGTTTATAGTGATACCGGGCCTTCGACTAACCATAACCATAAGTAGATAAGCACATATGTCAAATATAATAACTTTGAAATGATATTTGGGGCCGCGAGTATAGCTGTAGAAAATAAACATAAAATGGTATTGAGCATCTAAACTAACAGAAAGACCAGACAAGCTACAACGTTTCGTGAAAAACTTTAATCAGGTATAGCAAGCTATACACATTAAATACAAAATTCCGAGTTAGAATATACAACAACTACACAGTTCTAAAAATTGGCGCAAAAGGCAGTGGCCGCGATTATCGTGGAGTCTAGTTACAATATTATAGTCAAATGGGAATGTAGGATTTAATTAGACCAAAGGAACCAAACAATGAAAAATTCGAAAAAATTAAAGGAGGTGTCCCATAGGGTGAAAAGAAAAGGAAAGAAGAGTAAAAGAAACAGAGGATAGTTGTGGCAAGAGACAAACAGAGAGGTAATATAGATAACGGAGGGTGGAATATGGATAGGACACAAGAAAGACATGGAGAGGAGATCAGAGATGAAGAGAAGAGTTTAATACTCTCGGTTGGAGAGTACCAAAGTGGACTATGAATCGGTTCTCCAACACGAAACGGCTATGGTATCAGAGCAAAAAGAGATGATGCCAGTAACACGGAAGTCATCAGAGGAACAAGATATGATGTCAATAACACGGAAGTCATCAGAGCAAAAAGAGATGATGTCAGTAACATGGAAGTCATCAGAGCAAAAAGAGATGATGCCAGTATCACGGAAGTCATCAGAGCAAAAAGAGATGATGTCAGTAACACGGAAGTCATCAGAGCAAAAGAGATGATGTCAGTAACATGGAAGTCATCAGAGCAAAAAGAGATGATGCCAGTATCACGGAAGTCATCAGAGCAAAAAGAGATGATGTCAGTAACACGGAAGTCATCAGAGCAAAAAGAGATGATGTCAGTAACACGGAAGTCATCAGAGCAAAAAGAGATGATGTCAGTAACACGGAAGTCATCAGAGCAAAAAGAGATGATGCCAGTATCACGGAAGTCATCAGAGGACCAAGAGATGATGTAAGTATCATGGAGGTCATCAGAGAAACAAGAGATGATGCCAGTAACATGGAAGTCATCAGAGGACCAAGAGATGATGTCAGTAACACGGAAGTCATCAGAGCAAAAAGAGATGATGTCAGTAACACGGAAGTCATCAGAGCAAAAAGAGATGATGCCAGTATCACGGAAGTCATCAGATGAACAAGAGATGATGTCAGTAACATGGAGGTCATCAGAGAAACAAGAGATGATGCCAGTAACATGGAAGTCATCAGAGGACCAAGAGATGATGTCAGTAACATGGAAGTCATCAGAGAAACAAGAGATGATGTCAGTAACATGGAAGTCATCAGATGAACAAGAGATGATGCCAGTAACATGGAGGTCATCAGAGAAACAAGAGATGATGCCAGTAACACGGAAGTCATCAGAGGACCAAGAGATGATGTCAGTATCACGGAAGTCATCAGATGAACAAGAGATGATGTCAGTAACATGGAAGTCATCAGAGGAACAAGATAAGATGTCAGTAACACGGAAGTCATCAGAGGAACAAGAGATGATGTCAGTAACATGGAAGTCATCAGAGGAACAAGAGATGATGTCAGTAACATGGAAGTCATCAGAGGAACAAGAGATGATGTCAGTAACATGGAAGTCATCAGAGGAACAAGAGATGATGTCAGTAACATGGAAGTCATCAGAGGAACAAGAGATGATGTCAGTAACATGGAAGTCATCAGAGGAACAAGAGATGATGTCAATAACATGGAAGTCATCAGAGGAACAAGAGATGATGCCAGTAACACGGAAGTCATCAGAGGAACAAGATATGATGTCAGTAACACGGAAGTCATCAGAGCAAAAAGAGATGATGTCAGTAATACGGAAGTCATCAGAGCAAAAAGAGATGATGCCAGTATCACGGAAGTCATCATAGGAACAAGAGATGATGTCAGTAACACGGAAGTCATCATAGGAACAAGAGATGATGTCAGTAACATGGAAGTCATCAGAGGAACAAGAGATGATGTCAGTAACACGGAAGTCATCATAGAAACAAGAGATGATGCCAGTAACATGGAAGTCATCAGAGGAACAAGATATGATGTCAGTAACACGGAAGTCATCAGAGGAACAAGATATGATGTCAGTAACAAGGAAGTCATCAGAGAAACAAGAGATGATGCCAGTAACATGGAAGTCATCAGTGGAACAAGATATGATGTCAGTAACACGGAAGTCATCAGAGGAGCAAGATATGATGTCAGTAACAAGGAAGTCATCAGAGGAACAAAAGATGATGCCGGTAACAAGGAAGTCATCAGTGGAACAAGAGATGATGTCAGTAACAAGGAAGTCATCAGAGGAACAAAAGATGATGCCGGTAACAAGGAAGTCATCAGTGGAACAAGAGATGATGTCAGTAACAAGGAAGTCATCAGAGGAACAAAAGATGATGCCGGTAACAAGGAAGTCATCAGAGGAACAAGAGATGAGGTCAGTAACAAGGAAGTCATCAGAGGAACAAGAGATGAGGTCAGTAACAAGGAAGTCATCAGAGGAACAAAAGATGATGTCAGTAACAAGGAAGTCATCAGAGGAACAAAAGATGATGTCAGTAACAAGGAAGTCATCAGAGGAACAAAAGATGATGCCGGTAACAAGGAAGTCATCAGTGGAACAAGAGATGATGTCAGTAACAAGGAAGTCATCAGAGGAACCAGAGATGATGCCAGTAACACGGAAATCATCAGAGGTTTTTTGTCCTGGGAATCTAAAATGGGAGGAGAGAGAAGTGCCAGAATCATGTTTGATGTTATATAAGTGTTCACATATTCTGTGTCCAAAGCGTCGACATGCTTAGCCAATATATATTTTGGGACAACGTTGGCAGGAGAGGGTGTAGGTAATTTCCTAGTTTGATCAGATATATTATTTCAGTTGGAAGAGTGATGTCCCCTAAAATATGTCTGCCAAAATACAGTGGTTCTACGCATTCTTGGCGTTGGGGTCATTACGCTGGCATGTAATCATTTCGGAGTATCTGTTGATTGGGCGTTGGGTCCAGGGGTTAGGTTTAGCTTTAGTGTTAAATATTTATAAATATATTATAACGCGTGACAAAAACGACGATTCATTTTGCAAATATAGTAGTACCAAATTCAAGTAAGTGAACTCAGAACTGCTTAGCTGGTTTTTAAATATTAGACAAACTAGCCTATATATATAGGCGGATAATTAGTAAGAAGAAGCATAAGAAAGGATAGAGGTTCAGCCAATTATTAATTAACATCTCGATTTAGACGCAGACGCTGACCCGAACGCCACGCTGACCCAAACGCCAGTGTGAGTGACACATGCCAGCGTAATGACCCCAACGCCAAGAATGCGTAGAACCACTGTATTTTGGCAGACATATTTTAGGGGACATCACTCTTCCAAACTGAAATAATATATCTGATCAAACTAGGAAATTACCAGGGTGTATATCAGATTCAGAGAAATGTACGTAAAGCCTTCCTGGTTTTCAAAAGGGCCAATAAGGAACAAAACTTTGTGAGTTTATACCAAAAAGGGTACGTACTGCATTGTCTGCATACATATATACGTGCACTCATACATATACATACACACCATTTAAAAAAAAAGTGTATATGCATTCATGTACACATCAGTGTGCACGTACACACACACATTATATAAATAATGTGAGAGAAGGGCGCGACTAGAAAGATAAATATAATTTCTTTTATTATGACTGAGGTCGTCTAAGCGTTATCTTATGTGACGTGTTTCCGCCTTGCCCTAGTACAGAAGCCTGCGTGTACCTGAGAAGAACTATACCTACGATGGTAGCAGTGGTGGTAACGAGTAAACGAGGCTGCTATGCCGGACATACCAAGCGGCTAGCCGCACCAGCCTAAACGTAGGACAAACAATGGCTGGAGAGGCCAGGCCATGTAATTTTTCTTAAGGTATTACGTCACTTCATCGGATTGGGTAGCAGAAGAAAAAAAACACCTGATAAAATAATATTTGTTCTTTGTTCTATATTAGCCTTACCGAGTAAAAGAACATCGAGTGTTCATGCTTCTGCTTTTTCTTAATTCATAATTTATTAAATTGAAGTTTCGCCATTCCATCTTTATTTGTCTATTTTCTGCTTCTTTTTTATCATTATCTACAGCCTCCTACATATTTATATAATATTTCTGGTATATAGAAAAGAAATCAATTTTGAACTAAAGCATAAAGTTAAAGGCTTACAAAAAAAAACAACAAAGAGAACGATAAATGAAATGCCAGATGCCTAGTTGTTTAATGGTATCACTATCAACACGTTGATGACTCGTTCCTGCCAAAAATATCTAAATCAACTCAGCAGTCATTGAACAAAAATTGGCACCTGACTTTGAAAATAAAATGAAACGATTAGAAATCTCGTTTATTACTTTTTCTTTTCATTAAAAAAATTATAAAATGTTAGTGAAAATGGACCATGTAACACGACATCTGCGAGACAGAAGATGGGAGCACAGTCATACTTATAAAACTATTAACACATATTCCTTGTAAAGATATCTCTAAAATATATGTCAGCTTAAATTTCATGACTACAAGAATCAATTGACTTAAACACATTTATGTCTATTCTGTAAGACACAAACAAATGGAGAGATTCATCCAAATAAAGAAACATTCAAGCATTTATTGTACACCAGACATTGCTGCTCGTTTCTATGACGAATGTTTTTTCTTACACATCAACTTGAAGTTTCTCGCTAATCTGTAGCATCAACGGTACTTTTCTCTTCTAAACATTGACTCCAACGGTAGTTTTCTCTTCTAAACATTGACTCCAACGGTAGTTTTCTCTTCTAAACATTGACTCCAACGGTAGTTTTCTCTTCTAAACATTGACTCCAACGGTAGTTTTCTCTTCTAAACATTGACATCAACTGTAGTTTCTCTTCTAAACATTGACTCCAACGGTAGTTTTCTCTTCTAAACATTGACTCCAACGGTAGTTTTCTCTTCTAAACATTGACTCCAACGGTAGTTTTCTCTTCTAAACATTGACATCAACGGTAGTTTTCTCTTCTAAACATTGACTCCAACGGTAGTTTTCTCTTCTAAACATTGACATCAACGGTAGTTTTTCTCTTCTAAACATTGACATCAACGGTAGTTTTCTCTTCTAAACATTGACTCCAACGGTAGTTTTCTCTTCTAAACATTGACATCAACGGTAGTTTTCTCTTCTAAACATTGACATCAACGGTAGTTTTCTCTTCTAAACATTGACTCCAACGGTAGTTTTCTCTTCTAAACATTGACTCCAACGGTAGTTTTCTCTTCTAAACATTGACATCAACGGTAGTTTTCTCTTCTAAACATTGACTCCAACGGTAGTTTTCTCTTCTAAACATTGACATCAACGGTAGTTTTCTCTTCTAAACATTGACTCCAACGGTAGTTTTCTCTTCTAAACATTGACTCCAACGGTAGTTTTCTTTTCTAAACATTGACATCAACGGTAGTTTTCTCTTCTAAACATTGACTCCAACGGTAGTTTTCTCTTCTAAACATTGACATCAACGGTAGTTTTTCTCTTCTAAACATTGACATCAACGGTAGTTTTCTCTTCTAAACATTGACTCCAACGGTAGTTTTCTCTTCTAAACATTGACATCAACGGTAGTTTTCTCTTCTAAACATTGACTCCAACGGTAGTTTTCTCTTCTAAACATTGACTCCAACGGTAGTTTTCTCTTCTAAACATTGACATCAACGGTAGTTTTCTCTTCTAAACATTGACTCCAACGGTAGTTTTCTCTTCTAAACATTGACATCAACGGTAGTTTTCTCTTCTAAACATTGACATCAACGGTAGTTTTCTCTTCTAAACATTGACTCCAACGGTAGTTTTCTCTTCTAAACATTGACATCAACGGTAGTTTTCTCTTCTAAACATTGACTCCAACGGTAGTTTTCTCTTCTAAACATTGACTCCAACGGTACTTTTCTCTTCTAAACATTGACTCCAACGGTACTTTTCTCTTCTAAACATTGACTCCAACGGTAGTTTTCATTCCTAAACATTGACATCAACTGTAGTTTCTCTTCTAAACATTGACTCCAACGGTAGTTTTCTCTTCTAAACATTGACTCCAACGGTACTTTTCTCTTCTAAACATTGACTCCAACGGTACTTTTCTCTTCTAAACATTGACTCCAACGGTACTTTTCTCTTCTAAACATTGACTCCAACGGTACTTTTCTCTTCTAAACATTGACTCCAACGGTACTTTTCTCTTCTAAACATTGACTCCAACGGTAGTTTTCTCTTCTAAACATTGACTCCAACGGTACTTTTCTCTTCTAAACATTGACTCCAACGGTACTTTTCTCTTCTAAACATTGACTCCAACGGTAGTTTTCTCTTCTAAACATTGACTCCAACGGTACTTTTCTCTTCTAAACATTGACTCCAACGGTAGTTTTCTCTTCTAAACATTGACTCCAACGGTACTTTTCTCTTCTAAACATTGACTCCAACGGTAGTTTTCTCTTCTAAACATTGACTCCAACGGTACTTTTCTCTTCTAAACATTGACTCCAACGGTACTTTTCTCTTCTAAACATTGACTCCAACGGTAGTTTTCATTCCTAAACATTGACATCAACTGTAGTTTCTCTTCTAAACATTGACTCCAACGGTACTTTTCTCTTCTAAACATTGACTCCAACGGTAGTTTTCATTCCTAAACATTGACATCAACTGTAGTTTCTCTTCTAAACATTGACTCCAACGGTAGTTTTCTCTTCTAAAAATTGGCTCCAACGGTAGTTTTCATTCCTAAACATTGACATCAACTGTAGTTTCTCTTCTAAACATTGACTCCAACGGTAGTTTTCTCTTCTAAACATTGACTCCAACGGTAGTTTTCTCTTCTAAACATTGACTCCAACGGTAGTTTTCTCTTCTAAACATTGACTCCAACGGTAGTTTTCTCTTCTAAACATTGACTCCAACGGTAGTTTTCTCTTCTAAACATTGACTCCAACGGTAGTTTTCTCTTCTAAACATTGACTCCAACGGTAGTTTTCTCTTCTAAACATTGACTCCAACGGTAGTTTTATCTTCTAAACATTGACTCCAACGGTAGTTTTTCTCTTCTAAACATTGACTCCAACGGTAGTTTTCTCTTCTAAACATTGACTCCAACGGTAGTTTTCTCTTCTAAACATTGACTCCAACGGTAGTTTTCTCTTCTAAACATTGACTCCAACGGTAGTTTTCTCTTCTAAAAATTGGCTCCAACGGTAGTTTTTAATTCCTAAACATTGACATCAACTGTAGTTTCTCTTCTAAACATTGACTCCAACGGTAGTTTTCTCTTCTAAAAATTGGCTCCAACGGTAGTTTTAATTCCTAAACATTGACATCAACGGTAGTTTTCTCTTCTAAACATTGACTCCAACGGTAGTTTTCTCTTCTAAACATTGACTCCAACGGTAGTTTTCTCTTCTAAACATTGACTCCAACGGTAGTTTTCTCTTCTAAACATTGACTCCAACGGTAGTTTTTCTCTTCTAAACATTGACTCCAACGGTAGTTTTTCTCTTCTAAAAATTGGCTCCAACGGTAGTTTTCATTCCTAAACATTGACTCCAACGGTAGTTTTCTCTTCTAAAAATTGGCTCCAACGGTAGTTTTCTCTTCTAAACATTGACTCCAACGGTAGTTTTCTCTTCTAAAATTTGGCTCCAACGGTAGTTTTAATTCCTAAACATTGACATCAACGGTAGTTTTCTCTTCTAAACATTGACTCCAACGGTAGTTTTCTCTTCTAAACATTGACTCCAACGGTAGTTTTCTCTTCTAAACATTGACTCCAACGGTAGTTTTTCTCTTCTAAACATTGACTCCAACGGTACTTTTCTCTTCTAAACATTGACTCCAACGGTACTTTTCTCTTCTAAACATTGACTCCAACGGTAGTTTTCATTCCTAAACATTGACATCAACTGTAGTTTCTCTTCTAAACATTGACTCCAACGGTACTTTTCTCTTCTAAACATTGACTCCAACGGTAGTTTTCATTCCTAAACATTGACATCAACTGTAGTTTCTCTTCTAAACATTGACTCCAACGGTAGTTTTCTCTTCTAAAAATTGGCTCCAACGGTAGTTTTCATTCCTAAACATTGACATCAACTGTAGTTTCTCTTCTAAACATTGACTCCAACGGTAGTTTTCTCTTCTAAACATTGACTCCAACGGTAGTTTTCTCTTCTAAACATTGACTCCAACGGTAGTTTTCTCTTCTAAACATTGACTCCAACGGTAGTTTTCTCTTCTAAACATTGACTCCAACGGTAGTTTTCTCTTCTAAACATTGACTCCAACGGTAGTTTTCTCTTCTAAACATTGACTCCAACGGTAGTTTTTATCTTCTAAACATTGACTCCAACGGTAGTTTTCTCTTCTAAACATTGACTCCAACGGTAGTTTTCTCTTCTAAACATTGACTCCAACGGTAGTTTTCTCTTCTAAACATTGACTCCAACGGTAGTTTTCTCTTCTAAACATTGACTCCAACGGTAGTTTTCTCTTCTAAAAATTGGCTCCAACGGTAGTTTTAATTCCTAAACATTGACATCAACTGTAGTTTCTCTTCTAAACATTGACTCCAACGGTAGTTTTCTCTTCTAAAAATTGGCTCCAACGGTAGTTTTAATTCCTAAACATTGACATCAACGGTAGTTTTCTCTTCTAAACATTGACTCCAACGGTAGTTTTCTCTTCTAAACATTGACTCCAACGGTAGTTTTCTCTTCTAAACATTGACTCCAACGGTAGTTTTCTCTTCTAAACATTGACTCCAACGGTAGTTTTCTCTTCTAAACATTGACTCCAACGGTAGTTTTTCTCTTCTAAAAATTGGCTCCAACGGTAGTTTTCATTCCTAAACATTGACTCCAACGGTAGTTTTCTCTTCTAAAAATTGGCTCCAACGGTAGTTTTCTCTTCTAAACATTGACTCCAACGGTAGTTTTCTCTTCTAAAAATTGGCTCCAACGGTAGTTTTAATTCCTAAACATTGACATCAACGGTAGTTTTCTCTTCTAAACATTGACTCCAACGGTAGTTTTCTCTTCTAAACATTGACTCCAACGGTAGTTTTCTCTTCTAAACATTGACTCCAACGGTAGTTTTCTCTTCTAAACATTGACTCCAACGGTAGTTTTCTCTTCTAAACATTGACTCCAACGGTAGTTTTCTCTTCTAAAAATTGGCTCCAACGGTAGTTTTAATTCCTAAACATTGACATCAACTGTAGTTTCTCTTCTAAACATTGACTCCAACGGTAGTTTTCTCTTCTAAAAATTGGCTCCAACGGTAGTTTTAATTCCTAAACATTGACATCAACGGTAGTTTTCTCTTCTAACATTGACTCCAACGGTAGTTTTCTCTTCTAAACATTGACTCCAACGGTAGTTTTCTCTTCTAAACATTGACTCCAACGGTAGTTTTCTCTTCTAAACATTGACTCCAACGGTAGTTTTCTCTTTTAAACATTGACATCAACGGTAGTTTTCTCTTCTAAACATTGACTCCAACGGTAGTTTTCTCTTCTAAACATTGACTCCAACGGTAGTTTTCTCTTCTAAACATTGACTCCAACGGTAGTTTTCTCTTCTAAAAATTGACTCCAACGACGGTAGTTTTCATTCCTAAACATTGACTCCAACGGTAGTTTTCTCTTTTAAACATTGACATCAACTGTAGTTTTCTCTTCTAAACATTGACTCCAACGGTAGTTTTCTCTTCTAAACATTGACTCCAACGGTAGTTTTCTCTTCTAAACATTGACTCCAACGGTAGTTTTCTCTTCTAAACACTGACATCTACGGTAGTTTTCTCTTCTAAACATTGACTCCAACGGTATTTTTCTCTTTTAAACATTGACTCCAACGGTAGTTTTCTCTTCTAAACATTGACTCCAACGGTAGTTTTCTCTTTTAAACATTGACATCAACGGTAGTTTTCTCTTCTAAACATTGACTCCAACGGTAGTTTTCTCTTCTAAACATTGACTCCAACGGTAGTTTTCTCTTCTAAACACTGACATCTACGGTAGTTTTCTCTTCTAAACATTGACTCCAACGGTATTTTTCTCTTTTAAACATTGACTCCAACGGTAGTTTTCTCTTCTAAACATTGACATCTACGGTAGTTTTCTCTTCTAAACACTGACATCTACGGTAGTTTTCTCTTCTAAACATTGACTCCAACGGTATTTTTCTCTTCTAAATATTGACTCCAACGGTAGTTTTAATTTCTAAACATTAACTCCATCGGTAGTTTTCCCAATTAAAGATTGACTCTAACGGCAGTTTTCTCTCCTAATCATTGGCCTCAACGGTAATTTTCCCAATTAAACACTGACTCCAATGGCAGTTTTCCCCAATGAAACACTGACTCCAAAGGCAATTTTCCTTCCTAAACATTGACTCCAACGGTAGCTTTCCCTCCTAAACACTGACTCCAATGGCAGTTTTCCCCAATGAAACACTGACTCCAATGGCAGTTTTCCCCAATGAAGCACTGACTCCAACGGCAGTTTTCCTTCCTAAACATTGACTCCAACGGTAGTTTTCCCAATTAAACACTGACTCCAGTGGCAGTTTTCCCAATGAAACACTGACTCCAACGGCAGTTTCCTCTTCTAAACATTGACTCCAACGGTAGTTTTCTCTTCTAAACATTGACTCCAACGGTAGTTTTCTCTTCTAAACATTGACTCCAACGGTAGTTTTAATTCCTAAACATTAACTCCATCGGTAGTTTTCCCAATTAAAGATTGACTCTAACGGCAGTTTTCTCTCCTAATCATTGACTCCAACGGCAGTTTTCCCAATTAAAGATTGACTCCAACGGCAGTTTTCCTTCCTAAACATTGACTGCAACGATAGTTTTCCATCTTAAACATTGACTGCAACGGTAGTTTTCGCAATTAAACATTGACTGCAACGGTAGTTTTCGTAATTAAACATTGACTGCAACGGTAGTTTTCACAATTAAACATTGATTCCAACGGTAGTTTTCGCAATTAAACATTGACTGCAACGATAGTTTTCCATCTTAAACATTGACTGCAACGGTAGTTTTCACAATTAAACATTGATTCCAACGGTAGTTTTCGCAATTAAACATTGACTGCAACGGTAGTTTTCACAATTAAACATTGACTCCAACGGTAGTTTTCGCAATTAAACATTGACTGCAACGGTAGTTTTCCCTCTTAAACATTGACTCCAACGGTAGTTTTCGCAATTAAACATTGACTGCAATGATAGTTTTCTCAATTAAACATTGACTGCAATGATAGTTTTCACAATTAAACATTGACTGCAATGATAGTTTTCTCAATTAAACATTGACTGCAATGATAGTTTTTCACAATTAAACATTGACTGCAATGATAGTTTTCCACAATTAAACATTGACTGCAATGATAGTTTTCTCAATTAAACATTGATTCCAACGGTAGTTTTCCCTCTTAAACGTTGACATAGGACGATTATCTACGAACAATGGACCCCAGTGACGTTACTCCCTCTTAAACGTTGACTACATTGACGATATTTCCTCTTAGATATAGACCGGACCAGCAATGGATGACCATCATACAGACCGTACGTGGTGTGCACATATGTGCATGTGTGTAAGCGTCAGAACTCTCCATTACTTATCTGCTATAGGGGTGGCAGCTGACCATTCATTCTTTAACTCTAAGGCATCCGACGAGCTAGCCAACCAACGAGATTGTTACAAAGGGCAACAACCCTATAACGATAAATGTACACAGCTGTTTATCACTGATATTTTAGTATCTTGCCCACGTGATCATTTCAGGAATATAACCCTACACATGTTTTTCTTGATGCAAGTTGATTAAAAGAAGCTAGAACTTAAATGATCATATTTTTTGTGAAATTATTATTTTTCTTCAGAAAACACCAGATTTGCCACTCTACTTTGACATTCACAAGCATTGATCTACAAAAACATCATCACCACCACTACTACAATAGAAAATAATTCACACTCATGCGTTACATCATACATCGAATCCACCTCAATAAAATGCACAAACTTTTGAATGAAGGGAAAGTGGTAGTCCTATAGGATCATCACACATGACTAGATCTAAAATGCAACTATGATATATATTAAAACGATCAGCTGTGGACTATATGCCCCTGAGCAATGTACAGCTTGCGATATTCTTGCCCAATACAATCCATAAACATCAGACAAACAATCAATTTATGTACAAAAATAAGAATAAATCTTTAATCAAGCCCCCTGAGGTGACTGCTGCTGCTGCTGCTTGTAACGTTGTCTATAGCAACGCGCTGACTGATCGATGGCACAGAATTCCTGTTACTCTAAGGCCATTCATTGTTTGTCTACAAATTGATTGCTCCTTCTTACTTGCTCTCGTGTCCACCAGATGCTAGGCTCATTCGAATCGAATCTTAGGTTCATCCAGTGTCAAATAGTTACCGGGGATTGATTTAATATTTTAGAAAAAAGAAGGACGGCTTGGCGTTGTGTCGACCAGGATGTGTCGATTTACAATACAAGCATAAACACTAACACTTTTTCTGCTCTAAACACCCCACGTGATGGGTAACGGGCTTATTTATCACAGTTGTTTGTTTTTATCTGAAAATGGCATTTTAGTTCAAATCTTGGAAATGTGTTAGCACTTATGGAGAAATATGCCCTGAGCCTAGAACATTCCTCTCAGGGATCAAGGCGAAGAAGGGCATCATAATGCGGGGCTACAGTCAAGCTGAATGTGAAGGAAAATTGAAAAAAAAAACGAGAAAAAATTGTATGGTTAAAGCTTTACGTGATTAATGGGCGACACAAATTGGTTCGACGTTTCGGCTGTAATAGAATATATATATATATATATATATATATGTGTGTGTGTGTATGTATGCGTGTGTGTGCGTGCGTGCGTGCATGCATGTGTGTATGTATGTATGTATTTATGTATGTATGTATGTAAGTATGTATGTATGTATTTATGTATATGTGGTTATGTAGATACGTCTAGATATTGCCAGTGGCGTTATAGTCGAGGTAAACAAGACAATATGATGGGGACTACAGCTACCTTTATTTGTTTGGGAGATGAGATAGTAATTCGGATGATTCTGCCTGCACGGACGGTTGAGCAATTATGGATTTTAATTCGTTTGTAGTAATACCAGGGCCTTCCATAACTATAACAGTTACAACCATAAGACAAAATCCCCCCTTCCCCATATTTTTAGAACCCTTCTACCTGTTTTTGACCCTCTCATCGGCTGGTTAACTACACCATGTATCCTGCGCCACTCGTTCATTTTTCTTCTGACCACTGAGCGGTACACAGGGAAGACAATTTTATTTCTCATATTAGTTCGAAATTGTTTTGTTTTAGATGCTTCATTATTAGTTAGCTATGTAGGACTAATTTGATTTACTTACATATCTCTCTCTGTGTGTGTTGTTTGTTTGTTCCTGCTGAAGGCATATTGAGCCGAAATGTCGTTCAAATTTATGTCGCCCGTTAATCACGTAAAGCTTTAACCGTACCATTTTTTATACATTCCGCACACTCTTATATTTGGTATTTAGCAGAAGTGGATACAGTCTGTAACACCACACACAAAATGTAGAGTTTTTAGTTCCAGTAAATATTCATCTATCTTCTTTTCCTTCCTCATTTGCCTTTCAGCGTCGAGGGGAGATATAATTTGCGTGCTTTTTTATTCTGCTGCTGCTATGTATCCTAATGTTGCTAATATTCCACCAATCAATCTTTTTCAAGGTCGGCCCTTGAGTATTGTGTTCTTGTAACGTTTATTAACGGTTCGTTGTGTTTTTTTTCTTGTTGCATTTCTGTCTTATCACGTGGCCTTATCATTTTATCGGTTGTTTCTGTATGTGCTCTATGGCAGTAATTATTCCCAACTTTTTTTCTCAGTTCTTCATTTACCAGTGAATTATATTTTAGTACCCGATAACATAAAGATTAAAGATTGGCGAATCTGAGAGTTTCGGATGATGCAATATTCGATGTTTAACCAGAAAATTGGCTAAATGTTGAGATACAGCTTCTCTAATCACTTCATCATCATCATCATCATCATCATCATCATCATCGAGTGCCATCTCCGCAACGAAGGTTGGCTACCATAAAGCGCCATTCTGCTCTGTCTCTTGCTTTGATGGTGCAGGTTGTCATAGGCTGATTTGTCCATCTTTTGATGTTACTCGTCCATGTTAGTCTCGGTCTGCCTCTGCATCTTTTACCTTGTATTTTCCCTCCCAAGATTACTTTTAGTAGGCTGTTGTGTCTTTTAACATGATCCAAAAATCGCATTTGTCTTGTTTATATTGTGTTTAGTAGCTCTCGTTACATTTTTAGTTGTTTTAAGACTTCATCGTTTGTTTTCTTTTCTTTACATCCAATTCTACATATTCTTATATATATCCACATTTTCAAAGGCTTCAATTTTCTGTTCTGTTTTCTTGTCTAATGTCCATGTTTCTGCCCCATACAGGAATATTGAAAAGATATAACATTTTGCTATTCTTAGTTTTAGCCCTTTGTGTTATTTGTTTTGATGTTAGTATATTTTTCATGACATTAAAATTACTTTTTGCCATTCCTATTCTTTTCTTTATTTCAGTTTTACATTTTCCATCACTGGTTATAGTATGTCCAAGGTAGTTGTAGTTCTTAACTGTCTCAAGGTCTATTCCTTCAATTTTGATATCCACTTGTGGGTTTTGAGTATTTTCTTTGTTTATGATCACAGTTTTAGTCTTTTTGATATTCATATCTAGTCTATATTTTTTGCTTGTCATGTTTATTTCATTAAGTAATTGTTGTAGATCTTCAGGATTTTCTGCTATTAGTCAATCCTAATCACTTATCAATCCGATCAATTAGACTAATCACTTAGATCAATTAGACTGATCACTTAGAAGAAACGTATATTTTATCTTCCTGGAAGGACACAAATGAACAAATTAACTAAAGTATCAGAGACAGAGAGTTCTTAAATGTTATGCAGAGCCAGTCTTAACATATGGATGTGAATCATGGACAATAGGACAACAGACAAGAAAATCACTGGAGTCTGTAGAAATGTGGTTTTACAGAAGAATATTGAGAATACCATGGACAGCTCAGAAGAGTAATGAAAATGTTCTGACAGAGGTCACAGCAAAAAGAGAGCTAATTTCCAATATTAGGAAGAAACAATCATAATTTTTTGGCCATGTAATGAGAAGAGAACAAATGGAATATATTGTAACAGCTGGAAAAATTGAGGGACGAAGAGATAGAGGGAAGCAAAGAGAGAAAATACCAGACAGCTTAAGAGAATGGCTTGGTAGAAGGTCTACAACAGAAATGATAAAGAACAATCGAGATCGAAAGTTGTGGAGAGACATGATCACCTACGCCAGTAGGCCCGGTACTTGATGATGATGATGATGATCAGAGACAGACAACTGTGTCCTTCCTTCTCCCTCTTACTTCCTATGTAAGATTCAACGCCTAACAGTTCTGGTTGTGTCCTACTTCTACTGTCCGCATTTTTGTTAAATTGACACTGGGTAGCTTCCCTTGTACCTTTATGAATGGTTGTCGCTTCTCAAGTCACGTACAGCTAGCACAGTCGTTTGTTTTCATATCAAAGTAGCATTTAGTTAAAAATCTTGGAAACTTTGCCACGTTTATCGTTGAAATTGTCCTGAGCTTAGTACATTACACACATTCCTTGAATTGATATTTTATGGGAGTGGTTTCACTTTGTGATACCACATACAAAAAGTAAAATTGTTAGTGAATATCAGTCACTATTTATGTCTTTAATTATAAATTATTAGTAACATGAAGATCATACACTGCAAATCTCAGAGTTTCGGCGGCATGCGATATTCAATTTTTAACCACACAAGTTTTTTAATTCTAAAATACAGCTTCTCTAATCACTTTAAATGTTAAATAGAAGAAGTATGTTTTTTTAAAAATCTTCTTGGTAATAGAGAAATGACACATTAATTAAAGTATCAGCGACAAACAGCTGTGCTAGTTATACCTTGCTCTTAACGATGCTTGGATTGTCGTTTATAATAGATAGGTAGATAGATAGATATATAGATATATAGATAGATAGACAGACAGACAGACAGACAGACAGATAGCTCTATATATCGATACATATATCGATAAGTAGATAGGTAGGTAGGTAGGTAGATTGATTGATTTATTTTATTGATTTGATGGGGAAAAAAGAAAAAAAAGTGGTATGGTAACAGCTTTACGTAGGTGAGAAACAAACAAAAGTCGAGCCACGTTTTCGGCCAAGTAGGCCTTCAGTTGGAACAATAAACAACACAAATATATATATATATGTTTGATACACAGAAATCTGGTTATCTTTATATATTTTTGTGTTGTTTATTGTTACAACTGAAGGACTACTTGATCGAAACGTCGTTCGACTTTTTGTTTTGTTTCTCACCTACGTAAAGCTGTTACAATATCACGTTTTTTTGTTTAAATTGTCATTATTATCGTTAGCTTTAGAGCAGCTTCGCATCTCAATCAAGAGGCCCGTACAATGGTCTCTCGTCAACAATTCTATAATCTGCTACACGTCAAGTCTCGCGTTACTTGTTCAGTCCCATCAAACGGTTCATTTGTTTAAAAAATAGTACACGAGCCTCCATTGTCGTACACAATGTCTACCACAGCGGTTCTCACACTGTTAAATGACTGGCACGAGTACCTTCTGTTTTTATTTTAATTACAATGACAATACTTCGTCCTTGCAATCGTCAGTCCACTATCTCCCCAGTTAAACGTAATGATGTTAAGGAGAACGATGCACAATAATCTTGTATACACTTAAAGGAATATGATTTTAAAAAAAACTTAATAACCATCAATATATCGATGGTTGCACACTTGGACTAGTACTAGTTGTGGACTAAGTGCTGCTTGTGCATGGGGTGGGGGGGGGGGAGTGAGTGCATATCATAGGCACAGCGATTACTTGTATGTTTACCTTTCTCCAGCAGCGCCGTGTAGGTGGTTGAACCAAAGCCATCTAGCCATCTGGTTGAACCAAAGCCATATAACCATCTGGTTAAACCAAAGTCATATAACCTTATGGTTGAACCAAGGCCAAATAACCATCTGGCTGAACAAAAACCACATAACCATCTGGTTCAACCAAAGCCATATGATACCCATCTGGTTGAGCCAAAGCCATATAATAACCATCTGGTTAAACCAAAACCATATAATAACCATCTGGTTTAGCCAAAGCCATATAATAACCATCTGGTGGAGCCAAAGCCATATATCCATCTAGTTCAGCTAAAGCCATATAACCATCTGGTTCAACCAAAGCCATGTAACCATCTTATTGAACATAAGCCATAAAACCATCTGACTGAAACAAGGCCATAAAGCCATCTGGTTGGACCACTTGTTCCGAATTTAGCACGGATAGATTACAACCGTCTATACTACTAAGATTAATGCCCAGAGAGGAAAATCCCAGAAAGTCCTCCTAATCTTGACGTTTTCATCGAGGACTGACGTAATTTTACTCGTAAAGCTTAAAACGTCACATTGGGGTAAAACACTTCTACCCGCTGGCTTTATTACTACTAGGCCTATATTTTGAAGTGGCTATATGTCCTATATGGAGATCTCAAGAAGTTGTAGTCAAGGGTTCTACTGATCAAGGTTAGGACATGCTGGCGACTCAGGCTATAAGGACATACTGGTGAGTTCAGGTCAGGACATTCTGATGTGTTGATGCTAGGACATGCTAGCGAGTTAATGCTAGGACATGCTGGCGACTCAGGCTATAAGACATACTGGTGAGTTCAGGTCAGGGCATTCTGATGTGTTGATGCTAGGACATGCTAGCGAGTTAATGCTAGGACATGCTGGCGAATTGATGCTAGGTCATGCTGGCGAATTAATGCTAGGACATTCTGATGTGTTGGTGCTAGACATGCTAGCGAGTTAATGCTAGGACATGCTGGCGAATTGATGCTAGGTCATGCTGGAGAATTGATGCTAGGACATACTGGCGAATTGATGCTAGGTCATGCTGGAGAATTGATGCTAGGACATGCTAGCGAGTTAATGCTAGGACATGCTAGCGAATTGATGCTAGGACATACTGGCGAATTAATGCTAGGTCATGCTGGCGAATTGATGCTAGGACATGCTAGCGAATTGATGCTAGGACTTGCTAGCGAATTGATGCTAGGACATGCTGGCGAATTGATGCTAGGACATACTGGCGAATTGATGCTAGGACATACTGGCGAATTGATGCTAGGACATGCTGTGTGAGCACAGGAATGGGAAATGTTACCGATTGAGTCGAACACGGAGAAAGAAACTAGCTCTACCTCAGCACTGAGGCGGACATCAAACTCAAAACTCTCACAAATCTTGTGTGTTTAAATGACATTTTAGTGCCCATCGTGTTCGACACCTTGTAGATGGGAACATGGTCAGCACAAGGTTTATTGCTGGTTGAGTTGTTAGTGTTCTCGCTTCCTGATTAGAAGGATCCGGGCTCGATCCCCAAAAGTGGGGCTTTTTTTGGATTGAGAAGGTTCCGGGGTTTACCCAGTCTCTAAAAATGGGTACCTGAGATTTTTCTGAGAAGTAAAGGCGGCCTGGTGTGATACCGACCACATCACCCACAAATGTACAGCGGTTATGTAAATATATAGTCTTCTTCCTTTTTAGCTCCCAGTGGAGCATAGGTCTTCAACAAACACTTTCCAAGTCGTTCTGTTTTTTGCCATTCTTTTAAGATCATTCCATGTCTTCCCCATCATCTTCATCTCTGCTTCTATCTGTCTTCTCCAAGGATTCCTTGGTCTTCCTCTTTGTCTTTTCCCCTGGGGATTCCGAAAAGGGCCTGTTGTGTAATACTCTCAGTTGGCTTCCGTAGTGTGTGTCCTATCCAGTGCCATCGTCTTCGCTGTATCTCTTTATCGCCTGGTGTTTGACTGGTACATTTCCATAATTCTATGTTAGTGATTTTGTCCTGCCATTTCCATCCTTTTATTAGGCGGCCTGGTGTGATACCGACCACATCACCAAAAAATGTACAGCGGTTATGTAAATATATAGTCACTAACACCATATTTCCAATACGCCTAGCAAGGCAGGGGAGGTAACAGTTATTTGTTTATGGTCAGCACAACGCCCGTTTTCAGAGGAAGACCAACCTCTAGTGTTTCTTAAACGTCTGAGTCAGTGATCGACAACTCGTGAAGTTTGCGCAGCGCGAAATGAGTTTTTTTTTTATTTTTATTTTATTTTGAGCTTGATACTATTATTTGGTGAATGAAAACATCGCTTATTGTTTGTCCTTTAACTTTCCCCGACATTTTACTTATCATCCCCACGCTCCACATTTTTCATCAGCTTTACATTCAAAAAGGGAACACCATCGATCATGTTGAGAAGCTCTGCTTTACATCGGCGACCATTTGTGCTTCCCTTCATCTATTAGCGTTCCATAATTTATGTAGAGCTTGACGTTCATTTGTGACACGCCGAAGTCTGATTGGAGAATATTTGCCGAGGTATATTTGGAATCTTAGCAAAATCTGCAACCTGGTCGTGTCGCAAGAGCACCGCGGCGTCACCAACTGTGTACGTTACGTTGCCTAGGTTGCCGTTTGTCCGGGTATAAAAAAGGCCTGAGCCGAATCAGTTTGTAGGTCACATCCTCCAGCTATTTCTGCGAGATTCTCAGTGTCGCATCCTTACTCGCCTTGCTTCAAGGTAAGAATATCTTTTCCGGATCTATCGTTTTATGTTTGGTAAAAGTTATCAAACATATTACAAAACAATTATATATTGATATAAAACTTGTACAGTATTAAACACTACAGTACAGTATTAAACACTACAGTACAGCATTAAACACTACAGTAGCAGCAGTATAAGTGTTAATTTCTGAGAAGTAATTCTCGAAAAAATATACCAACGCCAGAGTTCATCATCATGTGCCATACCGGTTGACATAGAGACGATCATGTCCTTCCACAATCTGTGCTAATATGCACAGTCTAATATTCACACGGTCCATTGTATCAATTCTGCTGTTGACTTTTTTCCATGCCATGACATCATCTATCTAGTAACTTCTCACTTTGTCGTAACCGATCTCTCTTTCCCTGTATTTTGCCAGCTGTAACCAAGTATTCCAACTTTCCTCTTCTCAAGATGTGCCCAAAAAATGTCGATCGTTTCTTTCTGTCTTTTAGGACCTCCCTTTTTGTGTTGCCTCTTTGAGAATTTCCTCATTGGTCTTTTTAGCTCTCCTTAAAACTTTCAACATTCTTCTGAGAAAAACCATCTCTGTGACCTCTAATCGTCGTTTAATTTGTGTGTCAACTATCCATGATTCGCTTCCATAGGTCAAATTAGCTCTATATAGCACAGATGAACTCTCTTTCTCACTTCTATTGACAAAGACTTGTTGCATAAGACGTTTTTTTCATTTTCTGAAATGCTAGTGCTAGCAACAAAAATTAAGAAAAAAACGCTGTAGTACGCTCAATTAAGAAATGATTAAATGTTGCCAGCTAACAATAAAGGGTTACAAGTTATATTTAATATAGATACATTTTAAAAAATAAACTTAGTTTTTTTCCCTTAGTTTTATGTTGATTCGGGCGGGGGGGGGGGGGACTTTTTCTTTTTCCTTCTTTTGAAAGACTGGTTTTAATTTAAAAGAAAAAAACATCACAGCTTTCAGCGGAACACAAAATTAGTTTTAAATCTAAGACAATGTAACACTCTCTATTGAGAGAAGCAGAAAAAAATGACTAATTTCTTTACATATTTGTGTTGCTTTTATATTTACACATATTAATTGTCTTGTCTTTACCCGTCTTCCTGCTTTGTTTGTCTATCTCTAAACACTCCCCTAATTTTCATTATTTAAGTTTAATTTATTCTTGTCTCTGCCTTCACCCCTACTGAACCCGCTCCGCTACTACTTCACCTCTCTTTCTCTCTCCACTCTCTCTCTTCACTTCCATTCACTTTACACATCCCTACCTACAAATCCCTCGACCGCCTGCATTTTTTCTCTCTCTCACTTCACTCCTTGTCTCTTACTTCTCTATCTATCCAACCATTTAAATATTCATATGCTCGTCAGTCCGTTTGTCTGTCTCTCTATCTTCTTATGAGTATGTATGTATCTCTATCATCTTATCAGTCTTTCTCTCTCTATCTTCTTATGAGTATGTATGTCTCTCTATCATCTTATCTGTCTTTCTCTCTCTATCTTCTTATGAGTATGTATGTCTCTCTATCATCTTATCTGTCTTTCTCTCTCTATCTTCTTATGAGTATGTATGTCTCTCTATCATCTTATCTGTCTTTCTCTCTCTATCTTTTTATCACTCTGTCTCTCTATCATCTCATCAGTCTGACTGCTTACATGTCCACGATTTATTTATCACTACCAACTACCATTTATATCAGCGATCAACACACAAATGCACATTTATATCAAGCGATCAACACACAAATGCACATTTATGTCAAGCGATCAACACACAAATGCACATTTATGTCACGCGATCAACACAAAAATGCGCATTTATGTCAAGCGATCAACACACAAATGCGCATTTATATCAAGCGATCAACACACAAATGCACATTATGTCAAGCGATCAACACACAAATGCACATTTATGTAAAGCGATCAACACACAAATGCACATTTATATCAAGCGATCAACACACAAATGCGCATTTAGATCAAGCGATCAACACACAAATGCGCTTTTATATCAAGCGATCAACACACAAATGCGCATTTCGAATAAAAACAACATCCTAAAAGTACGTGTCTATATTGTAATACAAATATGTTTGATTACACGGTCCACCAGCCACATACAAACGAACATAATACATTATCAAAGTAAAGGTTCCTTCCATGCCTAGTTAGCCGTATGGGGAATATGGTGTTAGTGACCATATTTTTCTGTTTTTCTATGACCACTGCACATTTTTGGATGATGTGGTCGGTATCACGCCAGGCTGCCTTTACTTCCCAGAAAATCTCTGGTACCCATTTCTTTAGGATCTTGGTGAACTCTGGAGCCTTGTTGGTCCCAAAAAATCCTCAAATTCTGGGATCGAACCCAGATATTTTTGATCAGTAAGTGAGTAGCGGCTGAGGCTCTTAATGCAGTATAAGTATATACAATGAAAACAAAAGTTTATTGAGCAGCTAAACTAGTGGAGAGACGAGACAGCCAACGAAGCTTCGGCAAAAACCTTCTCGTCTCTCTACTAGTTTATCAGCTAGATACACCTTGTGTTTATTTTACATGTTCGCTGCAGCTCTAGCTGTGGTCCCAAATAGTATTTAATTTTTAAAAATACATTTTATATCTGTACTTATCTGTAGTATAAGTAGTTTACTTTATACTTTGTACTAATTTACTTTATACTTTGTACTAGTTTACTTTATACTTTGTACTAGTTTACTTTATACTTTGTACTAGTTTACTATATACATTTTAAAAAAGTGAAGTACGCCGTCACACCAAGTGGCGTATAGGGAATATGATGTTAGTAACCATAAATTTTACAGACCTTCGGCACATTAATTTTGGGGTGATGCGGTCGGTATTACGCCCGTGCCGTTTTACTTTCTCAGAAAAAAATCCGGTACCCATTAAAGGCTGGGTGAACCGGAAGCGGTCCGTTGGATTGAACCCTACTTCTTGTCCTTGTAGTCCAGTTCACTAACCACTGAGCTATCGCGGTCCCTAGTTTACTTTATACTTTATACTATATAGTTTACTTTATACCTTATACTAGTTTACTTTATACTTTATACTAGTTTTACTTTATAATTTATACTATATAGTTTACTTTATACCTTATACTAGTTTACTTTATACTTTATACTAGTTTACTTTATAATTTATACTATATAGTTTACTTTATACCTTATACTAGTTTACTTTATACTTTATACTAGTTTACTTTATACTTTATACTAGTTTACTTTATACTTTATACTAGTTTACTTTATAGTTTATACTAATTTACTTTATACTAGTTTACTTTATAGTTTATACTAATTACTTTATACTAGTTTACTTTATAGTTTATACTAATTTACTTTATACTTTATACTAGTTTACTTTATACTTTATACTAATTTACTTTATACTTTATAATTTATACTAGTTTACTTTATACTAGTTTACTTTATACTCTATACTAGTTTACTTTATACTTTGAACCCGAGTCCTTGCTGTTCAGATGCCGGCGTCGTACCTCTCTACCACCCAGCCCCCCACTCATTATCGTTGCATGTCATTAATAAACGATAATGTTATTTTAAAGACCACAAATGTAACCAGACCACAAATGTAACCAGACAACAAATGTAACCAGACCACAAATGTAGCCAGCAGAAACCAATTATTACTGTAAGATTGAAAAGCCAACGTTGCTGTGATTCAAAACACTTAAACAGGTATCAAACTTAGTGTTATATTTAGTGATTACAATCTAGGACATTAGGACGTTCCAGAGCAGGAACCGGAACCGAATTGTGTGGGCTACGGGAAGTAATGATTCCACCAAGTGATCCCCTCCCTACCTAGTCGTGGAAGCCCTCAACGAATCCTCGTGGTACTGAAATCGTTGGAATGTAAACAAATACAATCGTCCAAGATCCGGGGTGTGGGGGTCTAACTTGTACACTGCTAGGCGACCGCATTGTAAATACGGGGATTCAATTCTCAAACCAACGAAAAAGAGGTCTCTGATCTCTTGGGTAGTGAGATCCGAATGTCTAACCCTGGCTGAAACTGACAATAACAAGGAGATCCCGTGTGAAATCGCGCACGTTAAATAACCCTTCGCAGTTAAAATCTAAATTAGTAGGCCATAAATATGGCCGCTACACGGATACAATTATCGGTAGAAATATACTGACACCGTGGATCCCAGACAACCTACCCATACCGTGGATCCCAGACAACCAACTCACACCGTGGATCCCAGGCAACCAACTCACACCATGGATCCCAGGCAAACAACTCACACTGTGGATCCCAGGCAACCAACTCACACTGTGGATCCCAGACAACAAACCCATACCGTGGATCCCAGACAACCAACTCACACCGTGGATCCCAGGCAACCAACTCACACCATGAATCCCAGGCAACCAACTCACACCATGGATCCCAGGCATTCAACTCACACCATAGATCCCACGCAACCAAATCATACCGTGGATCCCAGGCAACCAACTCACACCATGGATCCCAAGCAACCAACTCACACCATGGATCCCAGGCAACCTACCCACAACGTGGATCTCAGACAACCTACTCACACTGTGGATCCCAGGCAACCAACTCACACTGTGGATCCCAGACAACAAACCCATACCGTGGATCCCAGACAACAACTCACACCGTGGATCCCAGGCAACCAACTCACACCATGGATCCCAGGCAACCAACTCACACCATGGATGCGAGGCAATCAACTCACACCATGGATCCCATGCAACCAACTCATACCGTGGATCCCAGGCAACCAACTCACACCATGGATCCCAAGCAACCAACTCACACCATGGATCCCAGGCAACCAACTCATACCATGGATCCCAGGCAACCTACCCACAACGTGGATCTCAGACAACCTACTCACACCGTGGATCCCAGGCAACCAACTCACACCATGGATCCCAGACAACCAACTCACACCATGGATCCCAGGCAAACAACTCACACTGTGGATCCCAGGCAACCAACTCACACTGTGGATCCCAGACAACAAACCCATACCGTGGATCCCAGACAACCAACTCACACCGTGGATCCCAGGCAACCAACTCACACCATGAATCCCAGGCAACCAACTCACACCATGGATCCCAGGCATTCAACTCACACCATAGATCCCACGCAACCAAATCATACCGTGGATCCCAGGCAACCAACTCACACCATGGATCCAAGCAACCAACTCACACCGTGGATCCCAGGCAACCAACTCACACCATGGATCCCAGGCAACCTACCCACAACGTGGATCTCAGACAACCTACTCACACTGTGGATCCCAGGCAACCAACTCACACTGTGGATCCCAGACAACAAACCCATACCGTGGATCCCAGACAACCAACTCACACCGTGGATCCCAGGCAACCAACTCACACCATGGATCCCAGGCAACCAACTCACACCATGGATCCGAGGCAATCAACTCACACCATGGATCCCATGCAACCAACTCATACCGTGGATCCCAGGCAACCAACTCACACCATGGATCCCACGCAACCAACTCACACCATGGATCCCAGGCAACCAACTCACACCATGGATCCCAGGCAACCTACCCACAACGTGGATCTCAGACAACCTACTCACACCGTGGATCCCAGGCAACCAACTCACCCATGGATCCCAGGCAACCAACTCACACCATGGATCCCAGGCAACCTACCACAACGTGGATCCCAGACAACCTACTCACACCATGGGTCCCAGGCAACCAACTCACACCATGGATCCCAGGACCAACTCACACCATGGATCCCAGGCAACCAACTCACACCGTGGATCCCAGGAAACCAACTCACACCGTGGATCCCAGGCAACCAACTCACACCGTGGATCCCAGGCAACCAACTCACACCGTGGATCCCAGGCAACCTACCCACAACGTGGATCTCAGGCAACCAACTCACACCATGTATCCCAGGCAAACAACTCACACTGTGGATCCCAGGCAACCTACCCAAAACGTGGATCCCAGGCAACCTACACACAACGTGGATCCCAGGCAACCAACTCACACCATGGATCCCAGGCAACCAACTCACACATGGATCCCAGGCAACCAACTCACACCATGGATCCCAGGCAACCTACCCACAACGTGGATCCCAGACAACCTACTCACACAGTGATCCCAGGCAACCAACTCACACTGTGGATCCCAGGCAACCTACCCACAATGTGGATCCCAGGCAACCAACTCACACCATGGATCCCAGGCAACCAACTCACACCATGGATCCCAGGCAACCTACCCACAACGTGGATCCCAGACAACCTACTCACACAATGGATCCCAGGCAACCAACTCACACCATGGATCCCAGGCAACCAACTCACACCATGGATCTCCGGTAACCAAGTCACACCGTGGATCCCAGGCAACCAACTCACACCGTGGATCCCAGGCAACCAACTCACACCGTGTATCCCAGGCAACCAACTCACACCATGGATCCCAGGCAACCAACTCACACCATATGTCCCAGGCAACCTACCCACAATGTGGATCCCAGGCAACCAACTCACACCATGGATCCCAGGCAAATAACTCACACCATGGATCCCAGGCAACCTACTCACATCGTGGATCCAGGCAACCAACTAACACCATGGATCCCAGGCAAAACAAACTCACACCATGGACCCCAGGCAACCAACTCACACCGTGGATCTCAGGCAACCTACTCACACCGTGGATCCCAGGCAACCAACTAACACCATGGATCCCAGGCAACTAACTCACACCATAGATCCCAGGCAACCAACTCACACCATGGATCCCAGGCAACCAACTCACACGTGGATCCCAGGCAACCAACTCACACCATGGATCCCAGGCAACCAACTCACACCGTGGATCCCAGGCAACCACACACACCATGGATCCCAGGCAACCTACCCACAACGTGGATCCCAGACAACCTACCCATAACGTGGATCCCAGGCAACCAACTCACAACATGGATCCCAGGCAACCTACCCACAACGTGGATCCCAGGCAACCAACTCACACCATGGATCCCAGGCAACCAACTCACACCATGGATCCCATGCAACCTACCCACAACGTGGATCCAAGACAACCTACTCATACCGTGGATCCCAGGCGACCTACCCATACCGTGGATCCCAGGCAACCTACCCATAACGTGGATCCTAGGAACCTACCCATACCGTGGATCCAAGATGTGCTAAGGAGTTCGTGCACGTGGAAAAAATTCTCCTCTGATTTTCTCTGATGTTCGTCCGCTTTGTGATGAAAATGATCCTAACAACAAACACAGTGATGATGATCCTAACAACAAACAAACACAATGATGATGATCCTAACAACAAACAAACACAGTGATGATGATCCTAACAAAAACAAACACAGTGATGAAGAATCTAACAAGAAACAAACACAGTGATGATGATCCTAACAACAAACAAACACAGTGATGATGATCCTAACAACAAACAAACACAGTTATGATGATCCTTAAAACAAACACAGTGATGATGATCCTAACAACAAGCAAACTCAATGATGATGATCCTAACAACAAGCAAACTCAGTGATGATGATCCTAACAACAAACAAACACAGTGATGATGATCCTAACAACAAACAAACACAGTGATGATGATCCTAACAACAAACAAACACAGTGATGATGATCCTAACAACAAATAATCACAGTGATGATGATCCTAACAACAAACAAACACAGTGATGATGATCCTAACAACAAACAAACACAGTCATGACGATGATCCTAACAACAAACAAATACAATGATGATGATCCTAACAACAAACAATGACAGTGATGATGATCCTAACAACAAACAAACACAGTGATGATGATCCTAACAACACACAATCACAGTGATGATGATCCTAACAACAAACAATCACAATGATGATGATCCTAACAACAAGCAAACCACAGTGATGATGATCCTAACAACAAACAAACACAGTGATGATGATCCTAACAACAAACAAACACAGTGATGATGATCCTAACAACAAACAACAGAGTGTTGATGATCCTAACAACAAACAAACACAGTGATGATGATCCTAACAACAAACAAACACAGTGATGATGATCCTAACAACAAACAATCACAGTGATGATGATCCTAACAACAAACAAACACAGTGTGAAATGATCCTAACAACAAACAAACACAGTGATGATGATCCTAACAACAAACAAACACAGTGATGATGATCCTAACAACAAACAATCACAGTGATAATGATACTAACAACAAACAATCACAGTGATGATGATCCTAACAACAAACAATCACAGTGATGATGATCCTAACAACAAACAAACACAGTGATGATGATCCTAACAACAAACAAACACAGTGATCATGATCCTAACCACAAACAAACACAGTGATGATGATCCTAACAACAAACAATCACAGTGATGATGATCCTAACAACAAACAAACTCAGTGATGGTGATTCTAACAACAAACAAACACAGTGATGATGATCCTAACAACAAACAAACTCAGTGATGATGATCCTAACAACAAACAAACACAGTGATGATGATCCTAACAACAAACACAGTGATGATGATCCTAACAACAAACAAACACAGTGATGATGATCCTAACAACAAACAAACACAGTGATGATGATCCTAACAAGAAATAATCACAGTGATGATGATCCTAACAACAAACAAAGACAGTGATGATGATCCTAACAACAAACACAGTGATGATGATCCTAACAACAACAAAGACAGTGATGATAATCCTAACAACAAACAAACACAGTGATGATGATCCTAACAACAAACAAACACAGTGATGATGATCCTAACAACAAACAAACACAGTGATGATGATCCTAACAACAAACAAACACAGTGATGATGATCCTAACAACAAACAAACACAGTCATGATGATGATCCTAACAACAAACAAATACAATGATGATGATCCTAACAACAAACAAACACAGTGATGATGATCCTAACAACAAACAAACACAGTGATGATGATCCTAACAACAAACAATCACAGTGATGATGATCCTAACAACAAACAATCACAATGATGATGATCCTAATAACAAGCAAACACAGTGATGATGATCCTAACAACAAACAAACACAGTGATGATGATCCTAACAACAAACAACACAGTGATGATGATCCTAACAACAAACAAACACAGTGATGATGATCCTAACAACAAACAATCACAGTGATGATGATCCTAACAACAAACAAACACAGTGTGAAATGATCCTAACAACAAACAAACACAGTGATGTTGATCCTAACAACAAACAAACACAGTGATGATGATCCTAACAACAAACAATCACAGTGATGATGATCCTAACAACAAACAATCACAGTGATGATGATCCTAACAACAAACAAAGACAGTGATCATGATCCTAACAACAAACAAACACAGTGATGATGATCCTAACAACAAACAAACACAGTGATCATGATCCTAACCACAAACAAACACAGTGATGATGATCCTAACAACAAACAAACACAGTGATGATGATCCTAACAACAAACAAACACAGTGATGATGATCCTAACAACAAACAACACAGTGATGATGATCCTAACAACAAAACAAACACAGTCATGATGATGATCCTAACAACAAACAAATACAATGATGATGATCCTAACACAAACAAACACAGTGATGATGATCCTAACAACAAACAACACAGTGATGATGATCCTAACAACAAACAATCACAGTGATGATGATCCTAACAACAAACAATCACAATGATGATGATCCTAATAACAAGCAAACACAGTGATGATGATCCTAACAACAAACAAACACAGTGATGATGATCCTAACAACAAACAAACACAGTGATGATGATCCTAACAACAAACAAACACAGTGATGATGATCCTAACAACAAACAATCACAGTGATGATGATCCTAACAACAAACAAACACAGTGTGAAATGATCCTAACAACAAACAAACACAGTGATGTTGATCCTAACAACAAACAAACACAGTGATGATGATCCTAACAACAAACAATCACAGTGATGATGATCCTAACAACAAACAATCACAGTGATGATGATCCTAACAACAAACAAACACAGTGATCATGATCCTAACAACAAACAAACACAGTGATGATGATCCTAACAACAAACAAACACAGTGATCATGATCCTAACCACAAACAACACAGTGATGATGATCCTAACAACAAACAAACACAGTGATGATGATCCTAACAACAAACAAACTCAGTGATGGTGATTCTAACAACAAGCAAACACAGTGATGATGATCCTAACAACAAACAAACTCAGTGATGATGATCCTAACAACAAACAAACACAGTGATGATGATCCTAACAACAAACAAACACAGTGATGATGATCCTAACAACAAACAAACACAGTGATGATGATCCTAACAACAAACAAACACAGTGATGATGATCCTAACAAGAAATAATCACAGTGATGATGATCATAACAACAAACAAACACAGTGATGATGATCCTAACAACAAACACAGTGATGATCATCCTAACAACAAACAAACACAGTGATGATCATCCTAACAACAAACAAACATAGTGATGATGATCCTAACAACAAACACAGTGATGATGATCCTAACAACAAACAAACACAGTCATGATGATGATCCTAACAACAAACAAATACAATGATGATGATCCTAACAACAAACAATGACAGTGATGATGATCCTAACAACAAACAATGACAGTGATGATAATCCTAACAACAAACAAACACAGTGACGATGATCCTAACAACAAACAAACACAGTGATGATGATAATCCTAACAACAAACAAACACAGTGATGATGATCCTAACAACAAAACAATGACAGTGATGATGATCCTAACAACAAACAATCACAGTGATGATAATCCTAACAACAAACAAACACAGTGATGATCATCCTAACAACAAACAAAAACAATGATGATGATCCTAACAACAAACAAACACAGTGATGATGATCCTAACAACAAACAAAGACAGTGATGATGATCCTAACAACAAAACAATCACAGTGATGATGATCCTAACAACAAACAATCACAGTGATGATGATCCTAACAACAAACAAACACAGTGATGATGATCCTAACAACAAACAAACACAGTGATCATGATCCTAACCACAAACAAACACAGTGATGATGATCCTAACAACAAACAAACACAGTGATGATGATCCTAACAACAAACAAACTCAGTGATGTGATTCTAACAACAAACAAACACAGTGATGATGATCCTAACAACAAACAAACTCAGTGATGATGATCCTAACAACAAACAAACACAGTGATGATGATCCTAACAACAAACAACACAGTGATGATGATCCTAACAACAAACAAACACAGTTATGATGATCCTAACAACAAACAAACACAGTGATGATGATCCTAACAAGAAATAATCACAGTGATGATGATCATAACAACAAACAAACACAGTGATGATGATCCTAACAACAAACACAGTGATGATCATCCTAACAACAAACAACACAGTGATGATCATCCTAACAACAAACAAACATAGTGATGATGATCCTAACAACAAACACAGTGATGATGATCCTAACAACAAACAAACACAGTCATGATGATGATCCTAACAACAAACAAATACAATGATGATGATCCTAACAACAAATAATGACAGTGATGATGATCCTAACAACAAACAATGACAGTGATGATAATCCTAACAACAAACAAACACAGTGATGATGATCCTAACAACAAACAAACACAGTGATGATGATAATCCTAACAACAAACAAACAGTGATGATGATCCTAACAACAAACAATGACAGTGATGATGATCCTAACAACAAACAACACAGTCATGATGATGATCCTAACAACAAACAAATACAATGATGATGATCCTAACAACAAACAATGACAGTGATGATGATCCTAACAACAAACAAAGACAGTGATGATGATCCTAACAACAAACAATCACAGTGATGATAATCCTAACAACAAGCAAACACAGTGGATAACTTGTAGAAAATATTTTGTTTTTACCATTTTAGTTTACTGTAACAAAGAACCGCCGCCATAGAATATATAAAGAAACAGATAAAATGGTTTGGTCATGTGACAAGGCAGAGTAATCAAAGCACAACACAATGAGCCCTCAATCAACATTGCTAGAATACCAGACCCAAGGTAGACCACGAAAAAGATGGATCAATGGATATTGGAAGCACTAAGAAACATAACAGCAGCAGAGGCGAACATAAAAGCAAATGACCGCAAATTATATTTTCCCTCGACGCTGAAAACAGATGAGGAAGGAAAGAAGAAGAAGTAAAGAAAGAAAACAATGATCAAAGCACAGTTGGGGCGCGTCTCCCAGCACTAGAGCTGGAAGTTGTCAGCGACCCACAGCTGATGGCTTGCGTCAGGATCGGTGAACCAAAACCATCCAGACCCTGCTCCACCTCCCCGTGGTGTCTCCAGTAACAGACTAACCTGTCTAGTCTGGTCAAGGGAGCAGGGATCGAAGAGGGAAGACAACCCGGTACTCAGAAATGTCGTGCTGAAGTCGGATGTGTTGGGCCGAAGGCGCAAATATAACAGTTATACTGCAAACCACAACACAACGCAGACACGTCCACTTAACGTCCTTTTAAGGACGGATGACGAAGAGGAATTCTACAGTCTACGAATACTCTAGAATACTTTAGTCATCGGGCGAACGTAAGCAAAACACAGTTAGTTAATAGTAGAAGGAAGTAAGCATGCCTGGACAGGAAACAGAAGTAAAAGATTAAACATAGAAAATGATACACGGGCGCCAACAAGCTTGGGATAGGTCAAGTGTCAGTATTATTTTTCAGAATTGAGGAGAAATTGGAGGCGTTATCAAACAGGGGAAGACGGGAAGATAAGAAATGAATAACAGAGGTTGGAATTTGTTATTTTTGTGATCTAGGGTGGAGCAGTTATGGGACAAGGTGTAATGTTTGACAAGTGGGAAGGGGATTGGAATAACTGTGGGCAGGAAACAAGGGTTTGGTTTAAGAATATTGAGTGCGACAGAGGTGGTGTCTTTTGGAGGTAGAGAGTAACGAAGAGGAAGAGAGGAATTAGAGAGAGGGAGAGAGTCAAGGAGAGTGAAAGAGTAGAGGGAATGTGGAATATCAAAGAGAAGGGGAGAGAGCTAGAGTTTAAAGAGGAGAGAGGTGGAGAGTCAGAGAGGGAGAAAAAAGTAGAGATAGAGGGAGGAAAATCAGAGAGATGGAGAGTCAAAGAGAGGGAGATAGTTAGAGAGAAGGAGAAAGGGAAAAAGTTGAGAGATCGAGAGAGAGAAATGGAAGTTTAGAGTGAGGCAGAATCAGTGAGATGGTAAGTGTGAAAGAGAGAAAGGGAGAGAAAAAGAGAGAGTATGGATGAGGCAGAATCAAACAGAGGGAGTTTCAGAGAGATGGAGAAAACAGACAAGAGGTAAATATTTTGCTCAAAACTAGTAATAAATGTACAAAGTCTATTAATGTGGTTGATATAAAACTAGTAATAAATGTACAAAATCTATAATATGGTTGATATAAAACTAGTAATACATGTACAAAGTCTATTAATGTTTTTGATATAAAACTAGTAATAAATGTACACAGTCTATTAATGTGATTGATATAAAACTAGTAATAAATGTACACAGTCTATTAATGTGGTTGATATAAAACTAGTAATAAATGTACACAGTCTATTAATGTGGTTGATATAAAAACTAGTAATAATGTACAAAGTCTATTAATGTTTTTGATATAAAACTAGTATAAATGTACACAGTCTATTAATGTGGTTGATATATATAAATATACTGAAGGGAGGTCAAAAAGTAATGCACACCAATTTTTTTCTCGGCTAATAATAAAGATAGGATATGAAATTTTGCACACTTGGAATATGACATGTTCCAATTATGTGCACCAAATTGCACAACATTATGATAAATATTACGCAGTCTATGAACCGTTAAAATGGAGCTTGTCAACAATGTCCATTACAAAACAGCGAATTGTCATAGAATTTCTGGTTGCGGAAAAAGAAACTGTGGCAAACATTCATAAACGACTGTGTGCAGTGTACAAATGTTCAGCAGTCGATAGGAGCACAGTTAGTCGCTGGGTTCAGAGAATTAAAGCTGCAGAAAGTGTACGAGTGGAGCTGCATGATTTACCGCGTTCTGGACGTGTTGCCTCGGCTACCAGCACAGACATGTTAAACCGGGCTGATGCCATTATTCGTAAGGATAGGCGTATCACTAGTCAGCAATTGGCATTGCAGCTTACAGTCAGCAAGGGAAGTGCAATCGCAATTTTTAAAACTCTCGGATATTCAAAGATTTGCGCTCGATGGTTCCTCGGTGCTAACAAATGATCACAGAGTTCAAAGGAAAACATTCTGTTCTGAATTGTTGGAGCGTTTCGGTGTTGAAGGAGAAATGTTTTTGTCAAAATTGTTACCGGTGACGAAACGTGGGCACATTATTATGAGCCTGAAACAAAAATGCAGTCAATGGAATGGCATCATCCGCAGTCACCAAAAAAAAAAATTCAAAACATCTCCATCAGCCGGAAAGGTGATGATCACTGTCTTCTGGGACATTGATGGTGTGATTCTTGTTGATGTAATGACAAGAGGTGAGACAATCAACTCGACAGCTTACATCAATACACTGACAAAACTCAAAAATCGGTTCCACAGAGTTCGGCCTAATAAGCCATCTGCAGATTTGTTGCTTCAACATGACAATGCACGCCCTCACACAAGTCTGGTAACACGGGAAGCAATCAACAAATTTGGTTGGACTGTACTGCCCCATCCTCCTACAGCCCTGATCTGGCTCCCTCAGATTTCCGTCTGTTTGGACCACTCAAAAAATTCCTGCGTGGGACACACTTTGACAATGATGAGGATGTGATCCGTGCAGTTAAAAAATGGCTACGCGAGCAGGACAAAACTTGGTACAAACGAGGCATTCATGACCTAGTTTCGCGTTGGCGTAAGGCAATACGCTTGGACGGAGATTATGTTGAAAAATAGGTAGTGTAAAGGGGATGTTCAGCTACAATCTGTGAAAATTTCACACATTTTGCCCGAATAGTTTCCGAGAAAAAAATTGGTGTGCATTACTTTTTGACCTCCCTACGTATATATAGCTTTTTTTTTTTTACTGAACACGTTCCTTAACTCTGCCATAAAAATCTCCTTGTCATCATTATATCCACTTTTACAAGTTCCCATAATTACGTATTTCTGAACTGATTGAATTTAAATGTCATGGTGTGTGTTTTTCAAAATAACTGTGTCCACCTAATGAACAAACACATTCGATGATACCTAATTGCCAGAATGACGCGCTCAGCATCAATTACAGCCACTCTTACACCAAGGCTGAATGCCAACTTCATCACGATACATACAACTTCCTTGTGAGCTCAGTTTAGGTTTGGTCAGCTAGGTTACATACCTTTACAAGACTGCTGTAAATATGAAAAAACTCAAAATAATTAAATAAATATAACAAAGTAGCAAACACAAATTTAATAAGATACAATATGTAGAATGCTGTCATCTTTCAAGCCTCAAATATCACTTGTCTTCTCTCTAGCCTCAAATACCACTTGTCTTCTCTCAAGCCTCAAATACCACTTGTCTTCTCTCAAGCCTCAAATACCACTTGTCCTTTTATAAACCTCAAATATTACTTCTTCTCTCTCAAACCTTAAATATCACGTTTCCTCTTTCTATTCTCACAAGCCACTCGTGCTCTCTCTCTCTCTCTCTTCAAATACCATTTGTCCTTTCTGAACCCTCAAATACCATTTGTCCTTTCTGAACCCTCAAATACCACTTGTCCTTTCTGAACCCTCAAATATCACTTGTCCTTTCTAAACCCTTAAATACCACTTGTCATCACTGAACCCTCAATTCACTTCTCTACATACGAATTATTAACACTTGGCTTCTGAGCTACTGAGTTAAGTACTCTGTGCACACCGTGAGTTGTGCGCTTGATCCGTTTTGATCGTGTTTCGATATTCCGATTGCTTACGATGAATAATGATACCGTATGCCGGGAAACAGATGGCTGTGTTCACTTTCTGTGCGGTTTCGCTTTATGTCTTTTGGCATGTGCTGAGACTGCTATGATGGGGACTGCAGCTACCTTTCTTTGTTCGGGAGATGAGATATTAATTCGGATGATTCCACTGACACGGGCGGTTGAGCAATTATGGATATTTCGTTTGCAGTGATACCGGGCCTCCCCATAACCATAATCATTTGCTTCGATAAAATAAAAAGAAATAATTACAAATAATCTGGCCCACCTTGTAAACAAAACCTGCCACGATTGACGCAGACTAATCGCCAGATGCCCCGAACATGATTGTTAAAAGTCGCTTCTTTGTCGAATCTCTTTGTACTTACAATAGAAGTAGTCAGCGCTTTAAAAAAAAAATTGAAGTTTACTCGAAATCTATCGCCCTTCTTCTTCCCCTTCTTCTACTTCTTTTCTTCCTCTTCTTCCTCCCTCATTTTCTTTCAGGTTCGAGGGAAATACAGTTTGCGGTCTATTTCTCTTGTGATTCACCTGTTATGTTTCCGAGTATGCGACAACAGGGACGTTCCATTAAATTAGTTAACCGTGACATACAAGGCCTGTGAAGCGTTTGTGTACTTGAATGTGTCCAATTGGTATTTGCCATTTAGACTTGTTGTTAGATAATAAAATGTTTAAATAAATGTAAGTTAAAACGAACAGTAAGTAAGTTGTGACGTTAAATGATTAGTCGAAGTTATGAAGATTTCTGAAACTCGCTTCGGACAGTTCTGACCGAAAAGAAAAGTCGTGAGAATAGCAACAAATAATGAAATACGTTAACGTTATCCAAAAAATATTTCCACAATATAAAATGGCGGCTGTTTTAGTCTCAAAGTTTGTCTAGGAAACCACGCTTCCGGTATGAACGCCGCAAGCTTCAAAAAAGAAGTTAGACCTACTACACTGTTTGTTGTAGTCTGAAAGTGACATTTTAGTTATAACCGTGAAGACGTTTTAGCACTTTAAGTTAAAGCTGTCCTGAGCCTAGTACATTCCCTCGTTCATAAAATGTGTATTTAATGAGGGTGGTTTCAGTTTGTGATCCCACATTCAAAATATACAGTTTTTTTTTTTTTCAATCAAATATTTATCTGTGAACATGTTAGTAGTTCATACTCATAACACAAAGATCGAGACTATCAAATCTGAGAATTTGGTGCGTTGCAGTATTGAATTTTTAACCACAACATTTGTTGAGATACAGTTTCTTTAATCGCTTCAAATTGATAATAGAAGGAGATGTGTATTTCATCTCTCTGACAAGACATATATGAAAGTAGCAGTAGGAAGCAGTTGTGACTACTTTGTTATCTATACGGTAGTGCATTTTATAGGAGCCACGATAGCTAAGTGGTTAGAGAGCTGGACTACAAGGACAGAGGCCGGTTAGATCCAGATCGACGGCATCCGATTCACCCAGCCTTAAACGGGTACATGTTTTTTTCTTGGAAAGTAAAGCGGCACGGACGTAATATCGACCACATTACCCCAAAAGTATGTGCTGAATGACTATAAAATTAAGGTCAGTAACACCACATTCCCTATATACCACGTGGTGTGACGGGGCTCTTTATTTTTACTTGGGGGTCTCGGTAGCCTAGTTGGGAAAACCGCTGACCTAAGCTACGGACGTTCGGACAACCCATGATTGATTCATGCTGGAAGCAGTGTGAGTTGTACTTGTTGGAAAAAATTACTCCCGCTTTCGACCCAGCCGCTGGCAGAAATGGATACCAGGGTAGTACTCTAGGAAGGTGAGAATGCCGCCTTGCATTGGTTCGATGCTTGAAGCGACACTGTCCAGAAGTCTCCGAACACTTCTGGATTGGCGACCGAGTACATATGGGTGAAAACTCGCATGCTCCGACGTCGATTTAATCTCTACTTTATCTAATTTTACTTTCTACTGCATTTTACCGTTACCTTTATTGTGCACGTCTCCGATTCGTTGGGTTTTCCCTTAATATATAATTTTACATTCCTTCAGGATGCGCTTCGATGTACTGATATGGGATATATACGGAAGGTTATTTATTGTTTTTTTAAAACTTCTTATTTATTAAACATTATTTTGTATTTATTTTTTAAGACATTTTGTATTGTGGATTTGCCTTAATGTTTTTTTTATTTACCTCGAACGTTGACCGACTGTGGTTTCACTTATAGCTGATGGTGTGTCGTTGGTAGTCCAATATGAGGATGAACCAGCAAATCAAACTAGGAACAGTGAATCGTGCAAGGAGAAGTTAACAGCTTTGTTTTCTCTGATGAGGAAATGGAAAGACAACGTGTGGTAACAGCGTCAAGGTTTAAACAGATGAAATGAAACGGTTCAGACTTTGCGACCTAAAAGATGGTCTTCTGCTAGGACAGTTCAATAGAGCCAACAAACAGACTAAAGTGGTAAAGCGGACATAGTTCAAAATCAGAGACTAAAACACGAAGAGTTAAAGCCTAAATATTTCTTTCCATTATCCATTTTCCTAGTTTGAACTCATCTTCGCATATTTATGTCAACTTTGAAACTTAATTTTATTTTATTTCGTTGTTTTCAGATTCCTTGCTGACAGAGGCAGCTGTTGACTACAACTGTAGATATTACCTGAAACTCAGATTTTCGTTCATTTGAATCGAATATAGTCTGTCTATATAAACGCCAGTGAAGTTAAGCAAATCGGCTGTAAAGACATCTAACAATTAAAGGGATATATTTCTGGTGCTGAAGTATTTGTCATTATTCCACCGTACCTCAAATCTAGCAGGAAGATGCCTTTCCAACACGGAATTTTTGGATGTTTTGACAACTGTGGCATCTGCATCGTCACCTTCTTATTCCCTTGCTACACCTTCGGGAAAACTCCGAGGCAGTTGGCGATAGTTGTCTGCTTTGTGGTTTGGTGACCTCGTTCCTGTTGCCAACATTGTCTTCCATTTCTTCAACAGAGGTAAAATAAGGGAACAGAAAGGAATTGAGGGCGATTTCGTCACTGACCTTTTGTATGTCTGGTGTTGTTTCTCCTGCGCCCTATGCCAAGAAGCCCAGAGGTACGGTCACCTGGTGGCACCACATTGAACGACGCTGAATTGGTTCTATTTCATTATCTAGACTTACCAAGTACAAATATTTTATAATACTATTTTATATTGTTTGTCTGTACATTAAAGTGTGAATTACATCGACGATCATATAATTCACAACACGAAGTGAAACATATTACAACTATCAAAGCAGGCAGCTTTCTTCCTGTTTGTTTTATGTTTACCACTTTATCTTCTGCTCACTTTCATCCACTTTATCTTCTGCTCACTTTCATCCACTTTATCTTCTGCTCACTTTCATCCACTTTATCTTCTGCTCACTTTCATCCACTTTATCTTCTGCTCACTTTCATCCACTTTATCTTCTGCTCACTTTCATCCACTTTTACCCTGTTCATCCTCTTCCTTTCGCTCATTTTAAACACCAATTCGATGACTGTCACCATGACAACAACCAACAATTGCTACATCTGACCTTTCATGCTGTTACTGTATATAGCCTCATATTGGACCATTTTTAAGTATACCACCGCTTCTACATTTCATAATCAAATAAAGTGTTAAGACACTCTCACTCAGCTGTTTGTTGATGATATTTTACTAGTTTTTAACAAGGCTTGAATATAATTTGGCTAAATACTTTTACAATGATCTTAAAACACTAAACTGTCATGTTTACAACATTTGTGATTAAACCATGAATATTTGACACCAAAAAAAGTTAATTTTGTTACATTCAAAAATATTTTCTCTTAGAAACGTTGGTGGGCTAAAGTATCAAAAGCTTAAAATAAGCTGTTCTAGAATATTTGTATTATTGTACATGTCACAAACCTGAACCACTTCAATAAAAATTGCATATCAAGGTTGAGTGGAATGTACTATCCTCAGATCATCTTCATTCATACCTTTAGCAACATTTATATGGTTGGAACTAAAATGATATATTAAAACAAAAATCAAGTAGTCGTACCAAGTGCCCGTAGTCTGCCACTAGTTACTTGTTACATGATAGAGACAACTTACAGTATCTCATGCTTTCATTTACAGGATAATCGACTTTGTGTAGAAGGTAGATCTTATTTTGTAGTCTTCTGTTGTGTAAGGGGAGGGTTGGGGGAACTGCGGGTTCAACATTCTTAGCAGCGCAAAATTTCAAAAGGAGAAAAAAATAGTTCAATAACAAATATATAGGAGGTCAGGGGGCGCTACAAATATAGGAGGTCAGGAGGTGCTACAAATATAGGAGGTCAGGGGGTGCTACAAATATAGGAGGTCAGGAGGTGCTACAAATATAGGAGGTCAGGGGTGATACAAATATAGGAGGTCAGGAGGTGCTACAAATATAGGAGGTCAGGGGGTGCTACAAATATAGGAGATCAGGGGGCGCTACAAATATAGGAGGTCAGGGGTGCTACAAATATAGGAGATCAGGAAGTGCTACAATATAGGAGGTCAGGGGGCGCTACAAATATAGGAGGTCAGGGGCGCTACAAATATAGAAGGTCAGGGGCGCTACAAATATAGGAGGTCAGGAGGTGCTACAAATATAGGAGGTCAGGGGGCGCTACAAATATAGGAGGTCAGGGGCGCTACAAATATAGGAGGTCAGTTGGTGCTACAAATAAAGGAGGTCAGGGGGCGCTACAAATATAGGAGGTTAGGGTGCGCTACAAATATAGGAGATCAGGAAGTGCTACAAATATAGGAGGTCAGGAGGTGCTATAAATATAGGAGGTCAGGGGGCGCTGCAAATATATGAGGTCAGGGGGCGCTACAAATATAGGAGTTCAGTGGGCGTAATATTTACCTTGCCCAATACACTGATAACGCACATACTTGCTTTACCCCAGACACTGACAACCTACATGCTTGCCTTACCCCAGACACTGACAACCTACATGCTTGCCTTACCCCAGACACTGACAACCTACATACTTGCCTTACCCCAGACACTGACAACCTACATGCTTGCCTTACCCAGACACTGACAACCTACATACTTGCCTTACCCCAGACACTGACAACCTACATGCTTGCCTTACCCCAGACACTGACAACCTACATACTTGCCTTACCCAGACACTGACAACCTACATACTTGCCTTACCCCAGACACTGACAACCTACATACTTGCCTTACCCCAGACACTGACAACCTACATACTTGCCTTACCCCAGACACTGACAACCTACATACTTGCCTTACCCCAGACACTGACAACCTACATACTTGCCTTACCCCAGACACTGACAACCTACATACTTGCCTTACCCCAGACACTGACAACCTACATACTTGCCTTACCCCAGACACTGACAACCTACAAACTTGCCTTACACCAGACACTGACAACCTACATACTTGCCTTACCCCAGACACTGACAACCTACATACTTGCCTTACCCCAGACACTGACAACCTACATACTTGCCTTACCCCAGACACTGACAACCTACATACTTGCCTTACCCCAGACACTGACAACCTACATACTTGCCTTACCCCAGACACTGACAACCTACATACTTGCCTTACCCCAGACACTGACAACCTACATACTTGCCTTACCCCAGACACTGACAACCTACATGCTTGCCTTACCCCAGACACTGACAACCTACATACTTGCCTTACCCCAGACACTGACAACCTACATGCTTGCCTTACCCCAGACACTGACAACCTACATACTTGCCTTACCCCAGACACTGACAACCTACATACTTGCCTTACCCCAGACACTGACAACCTACATACTTGCCTTACCCAGACACTGACAACCTACATACTTGCCTTACCCAGACACTGACAACCTACATACTTGCCTTACCCCAGACACTGACAACCTACATACTTGCCTTACCCCAGACACTGACAACCTACATACTTGCCTTACCCCCAGACACTGACAACTACATACTTGCCTTACCCCAGACACTGACAACCTACATGCTTGCCTTACCCCAGAGACACTGACAACCTACATGCTTGCCTTACCCCAGACACTGACAACCTACATACTTGCCTTACCCCAGACACTGACAACCTACATGCTTGCCTTACCCCAGACACTGACAACTACATACTTGCCTTACCCAGACACTGACAACCTACATACTTGCCTTACCCAGACACTGACAACCTACATACTTGCCTTACCCCAGACACTGACAACCTACATACTTGCCTTACCCCAGAAACTGACAACCTACATACTTGCCTTACCCCAGAACACTGACAACCTACATACTTGCCTACCCCAGACACTGACAACCTACATACTTGCCTTACCCCAGACACTGACAACCTACATACTTGCCTTACCCCAGACACTGACAACCTACATACTTGCCTTACCCCAGACACTGACAACCTACATACTTGCCTTACCCCAGACACTGACAACCTACATACTTGCCTTACCCAGACACTGACACCTACATACTTGCCTTACCCCAGACACTGACAACCTACATACTTGCCTTACCCAGACACTGACAACCTACATACTTGCCTTACCCCAGACACTGACAACCTACATACTTGCCTTACCCCAGACACTGACACCTACATACTTGCCTTACCCCAGACACTGACAACCTACATACTTGCCTTACCCCAGACACTGACAACCTACATACTTGCCTTACCCCAGACACTGACAACCTACATACTTGCCTTACCCCAGACACTGACAACCTACATACTTGCCTTACCCCAGACACTGACAACCTACATACTTGCCTTACCCCAGACACTGACAACCTACATACTTGCCTTACCCCAGACACTGACAACCTACATACTTGCCTTACCCCAGACACTGACAACCTACATACTTGCCTTACCCCAGACACTGACAACCTACATACTTGCCTTACCCCAGACACTGACAACCTACATACTTGCCTTACCCCAGACACTGACAACCTACATACTTGCCTTACCCCAGACACTGACAACCTACATACTTGCCTTACCCCAGACACTGACAACCTACATACTTGCCTTACCCAGACACTGACAACCTACATACTTGCCTTACCCCAGACAGACAACCTACATACTTGCCTTACCCCAGACACTGACAACCTACATACTTGCCTTACCCCAGACACTGACAACCTACATGCTTGCCTTACCCCAGACACTGACAACCTACATGCTTGCCTTACCCCAGACACTGACAACCTACATGCTTGCCTTACCCCAGACACTGACAACCTACATGCTTGCCTTACCCCAGACACTGACAACCTACATGCTTGCCTTACCCCAGACACTGACAACCTACATGCTTGCCTTACCCCAGACACTGACAACCTACATACTTGCCTCATCCCAGACACTGACAACCTACATACTTGCCTTACCCAGACACTGACAACCTACATACTTGCCTTACCCCAGACACTGACAACCTACATGTTTGCCTTACCCCAGACACTGACAACCTACATGCTTGCCTTACCCCAGACACTGAGAACCTACATACTTGCCTTACCCCAGACACTGACAACTACATACTTGCCTTACCCCAGACACTGACAACCTACATACTTGCCTACCCAGACCACTGACAACCTACATACTTGCCTTACCCAGACACTGACACCTACATACTTGCCTTAACCAGACACTGAAACACACAAACTTGTCTTACCCTATAGACAAATAATAATAAATGAATATTATTATAGAGGGAGACTTCCGAGGCGATAATCAGTGAATAAATTCAGGGGAAGAGGTATGTTTACAGCACTCGGAAAAATGACAAATAATCAACAACAGAAAAAAATATGACCAAGGACGGGCGATCCTGCCTTGGTCCATATTTTTTTCTGTTGTTGATTATTTGTCATTTTTTCCGAGTGCTGTAACATACCTCTTCCCCTGAATTTATTCATTGTCTTACCCCTAGACCCCGACAACCCACGCTCCGCTACTGATAGAAGTTTGGCTTTATAAAAGAATTCTTCCTTTTAACCACAACACACACACTACAACTTATACTGTTATGCAACAAGAATGAACTAATTATTCTTCAAGACAGCGTCCATCTTTACTTTCATTTTCCTGTTATGCTGAAATCCTTTATACTGAGATAATTCTTCCCTAGGAACAAACACAATGGTTACATTTTTGTATCACCAATACAGTTTTGTTGTCACTGTTATGCCATAGCTTCGGCTACGATCTGTCTCAATTTAAAGGGCTCAAGATTTACGTATCCAGAAGCCAATGTGACTACTATTTTGATACACACGTCATCAACAACTAAAGTGACCAAAAAATGTTGACTCACGGACTAAAACACTTTACATTCAAATATCACCTAAAGCTAATGTGGCATTAGACTTTTATTTCACATATACCTCATGTTAATTTGACAGAGTAATCTATGTTGATAATTTAAACTACGTTAATGTGACAAAAGATTACAGATCCAAATATCTTGTAATCATGTGATAAATAAAATTAAAGCGTTCATTTAGAGCTTAACAGCGCGGTAACGATTTTTTTAGCCAGTGTATTTCATCTTTTCTAAGTTGTTTTCGTAAGAACCATTTTTAAAATACAATTTTCCACGCAGAGACCTTGCGCATTGCACTTCTCTGTGCAGAACACACGTTCAAACATGACACCAGCAGAGTACCTGTCTACATCAACTATTATTATTCAAAATTGAAAGGGGACTTTTTCACATTGAGCCTTCCCCCTTCATGAATTATTTGGAGTTTCGAGTGATGGAATTTCACGTCGCAGTCTCGGTTACAGATTTCGCGATCCAGAACAACGAGTGTTACCTGGCTAATGTTTGATTGTTGGTGCAGTGACTAAAATCAGAAAATGTAAACCTAACGATGCCATATTTATAGCTTGTCATAGACTTTTTTTGGTTGTATTTTTTTTTCTAGATGCGTTTGGTTTAGTTCGGAGTGGCTTTCTTTCTTTCTTTCTTTTTTGTTGTTGTCAGTGGCAAGCTGAGCATCGGATTCCTTGGTGTAAACAAGTAATGAGATGTAGGCGAGAAGTGCGAGGCTTTAATATATGCTGGTAATGAGATGTAGGCGAGAAAGTGCGAGGCTTTAGTTTAGGCTGGTATTGAGATGTAGGCGAGAAGTGCGAGACTTTTCGTTTAGTTGGTAATGAGATGTAGGCGAGAAGTGCGAGGCTTTAATATATGCTGGTAATGAGATGTAGGCGAGAAGTGCGAGGCTTTAGTTTAGGCTGGTATTGAGATGTAGGCGAGAAGTGCGAGGCTTTCGTTTAGTCTGGTAATGAGATGTAGTGTAGGCGAGAAGTGCGAGGCTTTAGTATAGGTTGGTAATGAGATGTAGGCGATAAGCGCGAGGCTTTAGTTTAGGCTGGTAATGAGATGTAGGCGAGAAGTGCGAGGCGTTAGTATAGGCTGGTAATGAGATGTAGGCGAGAAGTGCGGATCTTTAGTTTAAGTTGTAATGATATGTAGGCGAGAAGTCCGAGGCTCCGGGCTTTAGTTTAGGCTGGTAATGAGATGTAGGCGAGAACGTGAGGCTTTAGTATATGCTGGTAATGAGATGTAGGCGGGAAGTGCGAGGCTTTAGTATAGGCTGGTAATGAGATGTTGGCGAGAAGTGCGAGGCTTTAGTATAGGCTGGTAATGAGATGTTGGCGAGAAGTGCGAGGCTTAGAATAAACAGGCTGTTAGTAACCTTGAAATGATGCAGATTGTAAACATTTTTAATGAGCAATTCATGCAAAGAACCACGAACAAACATATTCTACAATTCATGTTAAGCCCCACGAACAAACATCTTCTACAATTCATGCAAGCCCCACGAACAAACATCTTCTACATGTCGTGCTATGTCCCACGAACAAACATCTTCTACAATTCATGCTATGTCCCACGAACAAACATCTTCTACAAGTCGTGCTACGTCCCACGAACAAACATCTTCTACAAGTCGTGCTAAGCCCCACGAACAAACATCTTCTACAATTCATGCTAAGCCCCACGAACAAACATCTTCTAAAAGTGGTGCTAAACCCCACGAACAAACATCTTCTACAATTCATGCTAAGCCCCACGAACAAACATCTTCTACAATTCATGCTAAGCCCCACGAACAAACATCTTCTACAATTCATGCTAAGCCCCACGAACAAACATCTTCTACAATTCATGCTAAGCCCCACGAACAAACATCTTCTACAATTCACGCTAAGCCCCACGAACAAACATCTTCTACAAGTCGTGCTGAGTCCCACGAACAAACATCTTCTACAAGTCATGCAAAGAACCACGAACAAACATCTTCTACAAGTCATGCTGAGCCCCACGAACAAACATCTTCTACAATTCATGCTAAGCCCCACGAACAAACATCTTCTACAAGTCATGCTGAGTCCCACGAACAAACATCTTCTACAAGTCATGCAAAGAACCACGAACAAACATCTTCTACAAGTCATGCAAAGAACCACGAACAAACATCTTCTACAAGCCATGCTGAGCCACACAAAAACAACAACATGCAATTGAAGTTTAACATCAAGCAAATGCTTTGAGGTTCTAGAAGAGACACGTGTTATGGCGCCTCGATCAGTCAACTAATTTAAGACTTGGCTGCAGATTGGTGCGTGTGTTATCCTACCTGTGGTCTCAACGGTGACTTCTTCACCTTCTTCTTTCCTTCCTCATTGCCTTTCAGCGTCGAGGAGAGATATAACTTGCGGTCTTTTGCTCTTCTGTTCGCCTCTGCTGCTGTTATGTTTCCTAGTGCTTCTAATATTCCATCGGCCCATCTTTTTCGTGGTCGACCCTTGGGTCTGGTGTTCTCACAACGTTTGTTGAATGCTCGTTGTGTTGTGTTTTCTGGCAAAAGACTCAAAAGTGACAAATGTCACATATCATGCTGTCCTCTGGACAGATGGTTTGACCAAGGCATTAATAATAAAAGGTCTCTTTGTCTCGAAAGACACTAAATTATAGCAGCACTGGAGGTGTTTTAAATTGTTTTAAAGACCACGGCGAGGAAAATTGTATGAAGTAACGTTGTTACCTTCCCCAAACGCCCACGTGACTACCTAGTGCTTAGTGAATGTAACTTAGCACAAGGAACGTCACAGGAAGTATCCGGTTCTCTGAGTGCAGCATAACAATCCTACATATCTCAGGTTTCTGAAATGATCTCAGGGATTGCAAATATCCAGCAAGCTCGGCATAGCTGATCATGTTAGCTAACAGTTTAAATGTAAATGCCAGAAACTTGGTGGCCGTGTAAGAAGATTTATCAATCCACACAGAACTGGAGTCGTCAGTCGCTGGACACGCGGGACTTGCTGAGGAGGGGATCTGAGCAGCTATGGATATGTTCGGAGTGCAATGATGATGACTCACGACTAACTCAAATAACTCAATGTAAATGCGTACAGGGCTAAAAATAAAAACCTGCAAACCTGTTGTTTTCACGATTGTAATTCACGAATCAGTTTGTTTTTGGTGCAATTTGCTTTGGCCTTGACATTGTTAGATATAACTCTTTACTCTCCTGTAACTGCTGTTAGGGTGAATGCAACGTTGTGCGACCTGATGATGATGATGATGATGATGATGATGAACTGCTGTTATGGTGAATGCAACGTTCTGCAAAGGATGTGCGACCTGATGATAATGATGATGATGATAATGATGATGAACTGCTGTTATGGTGAATGCAACGTTCTGCAAAGGATGTGCGACCTGATGATGATGACGATGATCATGATAATGATGAACTGCTGTTATTGTCTTTCTGTGAAGCTATGGTCGAGAAAGTAGTGTATCTTGCGCAAGACAGAGAATATTTCCGAATAGTTATCATTAGAAGCCAAGTTAAAAATTGGACAAACTAGATAGTGAAGGTGATGATCAAACTATGAGACAGCAATATGAGAGTGCAGGAAGCGATCAACACACACATACACGAAAACTAAAGAAGATTTTACTTCTTAAACTAACGATTACAACACACATATTATTTTATATTTTACTTGCTATTATTTGTTAACGGCTACGTAGGAGTTTGTTATTGTAAGTCTATTGTAATGAGCTTGTCATTATCTGCTACAACCTTCAGTGAACCATCGTGCCTTTAAGATACCAGCAGCAACTATCATATCATATCATTTGTATGTATCGTGTTTTTATCTGTACTCTACCATGACAAAGTTTCAACAATGGTTTCTGTGAATTATATCAGCTTGTGCGGTTAAGTGTTGTTGAATCCAGCTATTGCATTTTAGTAATATGAACACTTATACTTCAATAGAGTTGTTTTTGGGCATGAAAACAAGGCTAGTAAAGTTAAGATATTGAAACTGTGGGTACTAAATTAGAGAGCTGGAAGATTACATAAGGGAATAGTTGTAGCCGGCGAGTTACAGAAGCCAACCGCGTGAATACGCAAAGCCATCTATTGAAAGTTACTGTCGGGTTATGCTTCCTGCATGTCCTAGTGAGAGTCCAATATAACGTTGGTCAGGCTGTAAAAGAAAAATAATAAAACTATCTCTTTGGCATTATCATATTTCCGGGGTAGGGGTAGCATTTGATCGGACAGAAGAATAAAGGCAACTTGTCCAGCGCAGTCGCCACGACTATTTTCAAGTCTGAGTATATATTTCACATAATTTTTTTTATATAAAATGACCATAACATGTTATTGAGCGGCTAAACTAACAGAACGACAAAACTATAATGTTTCGGCAAACGCTTTCATCAGGTATAAAAACAAAATATACCTCTTTTTTTTTTTTATTTCATCCCGGATTGGAAAAAAACCTTTGATCCTACCGGTATTCGAACGCATGGTCTCCTGGTGTAAAGAACGACAAATTCTTGAATCGGCCACCTGCCCTCAAAATGTTACTACAAAAGTTGAAGAATGAAAGAAACAAAAATGACAGTCCGATCCCTCGATAATTGCTCAATTAAATTAAATTTTTTTTGATGCACCGAGTATGCCCCTGATCTGTTCAGATCCATTGACGTTACTGGTCTGTTGAAAATAACATGAGGTTGATGAATTCATCTCCTTCTTTTCTCTTTTCACTAATACCGAAAGGTGTCGTGGTTTATATCATTTATCGTTCTTGAGCTGCTCGAATTGTCTGAATTAGTGATTTTCCTTTGTTGTTACATGTCTCTGTCACTGCATCTATCCATCTTTTTCTTTTCTCTTTTTACTGATACCTAAAAGGTGTTGTGGTTTATATCATTTGTCGTTCTTGAGCTGCTCGAATTGTCTGAATTAGTGATTTTCCTTTGTTGTTACATGTCTCTGTCACAAACAAAGCTAGCCCTCCTGTGGGAAACAACAGGTAAGAGGAAAAGAGGCCGACCCAGCGAGACATTGAGAAGAACATTGATCAGAGAAGCAAGAGCAGCAGGAATCGGCTCCTTCAATGAGATAGAATTGCTTGCACAGAACAGAGACAAATGGCGAGACTTGATAAAATATCTTTAGAAGGATTGAAAACTGCTAGAATAAAAATTTAGATAAGAGAAAGAGTATCTGGGCCTATGCCCTATGGGCCGGCTACGGCTCGAAATGTCAATATATAGATAGATACAGTATCTCTGTAATAGTTTAGCTAGGTAAGTAAAACAACAAGAATGTATCAGTGTTTATGAGGAAGTATAACTTCCTGGTGTCTGTGTTTGTTTTACATTAAGCATTTTATGACACCTACGTTCTTAATTTATTGTACAGTAATGTGACTCGTTTGTCAAGTTTGTTTTAGTCATTTGACATGATATATTTCTGATATATTCTAATGCATTGTAAATAAATTTACTTGCTGTAGATTATCATATCAAGTGTGATTCTTATTATTTTCTAATGCAATTCCTTCTTTCTTTCTTTCTTTCTTTCTTTCTTTCTTTCTTTTCTTTCTTTCTTTCTTCATTTGTTTATTTGTTTGTTTTCTTTCTTTCTTTTTTTCATTTGTTTACTTGTTTGTTTATTTCTTTTTTTTTCATTTGTTTATTTGTTTGATTGTTTCTTTCTTCATTTGTTTATTTGTTTGATTGTTTCTTTCTTCATTTGTTTATTTGTTTCTTTCCCTCACTCTCACCTACGTCTTCTCAACTATCACCAGCTTCAGACTTTTGTCATAGTTATTGTTTCATTATCCAATCTTAGACTGTCTCTCATAGTTATTGTTTCATTCTCAAATCTGTGACTGTCAGTCATAGTTATTGTTGCATTATCCAATCTTAGACTGTCAGTCATAGTTATTGTTTCATTCTCAAATCTGTGACTGTCAGTCATAGTTATTGTTTCATTCTCAAATCTGTGACTGTCTCTCATAGTTATTGTTTCATTCTCAAATATGTGACTGTCAGTCATAGTTATTGTTTCATTATCCAATCTTAGACTGTCAGTTATAGTTATTGTTTCATTCTCAAATCTGTGACTGTCTCTCATAGTTATTGTTTCATTCTCAAATCTGCGACTGTCTCGCATAGTTATTGTTTCATTCTCAAATCTGTGACTGTCTCTCGTAGTTATTGTTTCATTCTCCAATCCTGGCTTGTTAACTAAAGCTTTATACGAGCTACTTTCATACAACTCAGATTTTTATAGTTTGAAACACTCATTTATGTCCATACCTATACGGGATTGGAAGACGCGGTATTAACAGGTCAAATATTACAGGAGTGTCAATCCGTTGTTTTGTTAGTACTTGATGCGTGTACATGCCTGGCATGATGGCATGAGTACTTTTTAATAATAGTGATAGTGGTAGTGATTGTGATAGTGATTGTGGTAGAGACTGAAGTCAAGAGAGTGTGTGCATTGGAGGGGAGAATGGGAAAGAAAAGATAACGTAGAGGAAATAGGAGATGAAATATAGAAAGTTACTTTAAAGGAAGGAGACTGGACATAGCGAGGAAGAGAACAAGAAACAGAGGAAAAGAACGAGTGCAGATACACAGAAAGAGAGAGAGAGAGAGAGAGAGAGAAAAGAGAGAGAAAGAAAGAGAGAGAGAGAGGGTAAATATTTATTTATATATTGATAAACAGAAAGCGAGATAGAGAGAAGGATAGAGTGGCAAGAGATGAGAGAATTCGAAAATAAAGAATGTGAACAGCAAGGAAAGTGAGGATGATAAAGAGAATGTGTGTTAGTGAATGACGTAGAGTGGATGAAGGGGAACATTTAGATAGACACATGGGAGAAAGAAAGAAAGAAAGAAAGAAAGAAAGAAAGATGGACGTATGGATGTTTGGATGGGTGGGTGTGTGTGTATGTGTGTATGTATGGTTGGTGAGAGTAAGGAAGAGAGGGAATGATAGCAAGAGATAAAGAAAGAAATAACGAAAGAAAGAAAGAGAGAACAAAATAAATAAAGAAGGAAAGAAAGAAAGAAAAAAAAAGAATGAAAGAAAGAAAATTAATGTAATAAAAAAAAAGATAGACGGATGGATGGATGTTTGGATGGATGAATGGCGAGAGTGAGGAAGAGAGAAAAAGTAACAAATAAAGAAAGAAAGAAAAAAAGAAAGAAAGAAGGATGGACAGATGGATTGATGGATGGATGAATGGATGGAGGAACGCGAAGTGATGGAGAAAGTTATAAATAGTGAAGAATGTAAGACTGAAGAAGTGATTGTGGAAATAAAATAAAATATGTGATATATAAAATGTGAGACAGAACGACAGATATCGACAGAAGTAGTATGTGCGACTCAGTCAAGAGTAATGCCTACAAATAGGAAGTACATTGAGAGGGAAGGAAATTGAAAAAAATAAAACAGCGTGGATGCATAATTTATTTATTTGATGTGGAGGTAAGCCAGGCCTAGCCTCAATAGCAACTAGGGAGTGACGGATTGAAGGTATTTCCCGACCCTAAAACATCTTCCTTGAATTCCAAACATTGGACACTCCCCACGAACGTGTCTGTTCGAGTCTAAGCGGATTGTGAAATGTTATTCGAATTATGAAATATAATATTAAAGACCATACCACCATCAAGTGCCCAGATCACGGGTTAAGCGATCATGTAAAAAAACATAAAACGATCTCTTCTTCTTTATTTCAGCTCCATGTGAAGCATAGGTCTTCTCTTCAAAAGACACTTTTAACTTCTTGTGGAGCAAATGTCTTCAACAAAAACTTTCCAAGCCGTTCTGTTTCTTGCCATTTTTTAAGTTCATTCTATGTCTTCTCCATCATCTTCATCTCTGTTTCCATTTGTCTTATCCAATAATATTTGTGTCCTAATCTTTGTCTTTTTCCTTGGATATAAAAAA